>CM069445.1:82229159-82622954 GCA_035610835.1 Ophiura sarsii | reverse complement strand
GACAAAGGGCGATTAACCCCAGTTTTCACAAAATGGCCCCCCTGAGAAAATGTTGGCCTACATGGTAAAATGTACTAAAGGAGCGATTTTTTGCAGAATTTGCTCAAAATAGCCCTCATAGCCAAAAAGTATTTTAACCCCTGTTTCTCACATACATAATTATACTTTCTAACAGATAGTTTCATCATTTCCAATCACTTTGCTCCCACCTGTCTCTCCCCCCCCCCCCCCCCCCCCACACCCAACCTTTTTTCTATCTTCATGCTCTCCACTTTTGGCCTGAGCAACCCTAACCAAAATGAGTTCAATTATCCCCGTTGTGGCATTTCCCTGCGGCCCTCAAACACAACAAAGTAGTGCCTGCACAGATAGTGTGAGGTAACCAACCTGCCAAGTTTCATACATAAATAACATTTCATAACATGTTTGCTGGCGTTGCATTATTCAAAAACCTGTCAAGAACGATACTCGACTCATGCACGTAAACATATCTGGTGAAAAGTGAAGTTAGGAATGACCGCAGGATCCTTTTTCATGCTCCTAGAGCAGATTAACGGAATAAAGCACAATATATATAATAGCTTTATTCCATTTAGTAGGCTATCCAATATGGGTTAAGCCATATATTTCCAACCTCCAGTAGCGTAGCCTGGGGGCAGAGTGTCCCCCCTAAAAAAATATTTAAAAAATTGACCGGGAAATCGGAAAGGCAGCAGAAAATCGGGAAGGCAAAGGAAGGGAGAGAAAGGGAGAAGAGAAGTCAAAAGGGAAGGAAAGGGGAAAAGGAAAGGAAACGGAGAGAAAGGAGAAAGAAAGACAGGCAAATTAGTTGGAAATTGCAGTTTTCAGTTTTTCATGCCGGTATGGAGACGCAACACCTCCCCCCCCCCCCCCCCCCCTCCCAAATACCTGGCTTCGCCACCGGGTCGCACTGGTGTTCACCGGGGAAAAATACCCTTTGCCATCCCTCCTGACAAGTGATCCTGGCTATGCTAACTGCCAACCTCCCTATCACACCCCCTATTTCTTGAAGTTAACACTATTCATGTATATCCATTCAGTGGTGTCAAAATTCTTACTGTAAATCAGCATTCTCCAGGAGCATGAAAGAGGGCCACATTCTCTTGTTATGGACACATGGAGCATTCTCCAGGAGCATGAAAGAGGGCCACATTCTCTTGTTATGGACACATGGAGCATTCTCCAGGAGCATGAAGAGGGCCACATTCTCTTGTTATGGACACATGGAGCATTCTCCAGGAGCATGAAAGAGGGCCACATTCTCTTGTTATGGACACATGGAGCATTCTCCAGGAGCATGAAAGAGGGCCACATTCTCTTGTTATGGACACATCGAGCATTCTCCAGGAGCATGAAAGAGGGCCACATTCTCTTGTTATGGACACATGGAGCATTCTCCAGGAGCATGAAAAAGGGCCACATTCTCTTGTTATGGACACATGGAGCATTCTCCAGGAGCATGAAAGAGGGCCACATTCTCTTGTTATGGACACATGGAGCATTCTCCAGGAGCATGAAAGAGGGCCACATTCTCTTGTTATGGACACATGGAGCATTCTCCAGGAGCATGAAAGAGGGCCACATTCTCTTGTTATGGACACATGGAGCATTCTCCAGGAGCATGAAAGAGGGCCACATTCTCTTGTTATGGACACATGGAGCATTCTCCAGGAGCATGAAAGAGGGCCACATTCTCTTGTTACGGACACAGGGAGCATTAAACCTTTCCTGCATTACGAGCTTAAATTTTAATATTATATCTTTCAGAAAATTGGCACTTAGGTGATGAGAAAAAACCACCCTGTTTTACGGGCGGACGGACCTGTCAAGTAGGGTCGGTCGGGGGGGGGGGGGGGGGGGGGGTCTATTTTTTTTTTTACACAAAAATGTCACAAGAATTTGGAAAAATCTGGAATGTTGTTAAAAATGTGTTAAAAAACATTTTCCACAGATTTTCGGCCAAAAAACGGCTGATTTTATTATCTGATTAGAGAAAAAGAATTCGTCAGTCGGGCCCGTAAAACAGGATGTTTTTGTCTCCCCTCTCCTTAAGGGCACAATAAAGGTCTATAGTATATATTTCACTTTCTCTGTTCTGTGGCGTAACTTTCCAGGCACAACACTTACGCACATGTATGTATATTTTGTCTTTCTATGTGTGTGTGTAAATGCCAATACATCCAGTAGACATATGCGATGTACTGCAATCCGTGTATGACGCAATGACTTCACTGTCTTAATTTACAGTAATAGTAAAATCTGTACATGTATCAGTACATTTCACAATGGACACTTTTAAAGATTTTTTTTGAAAATAATTGCCTTAATATAGGCCCTTAACGTTGTGCGTTTGACAGTGCAGATAACTTAACAGGAATATCCCAAATAACCAGTTTCTGGACAGCAAACACTGAAAGCAACAGTCACTTGGCTGTTGCTGATACTGTTGCTGATCCTGCTGATGTAAAAGAAATAACATGCTTTTACACACTGGATACACACACACCCCTGCATGAAAGCATCAACCATTTCCATACTTTTTCACACCCTAAATACATTCTTCCCGACTTTCCGACTATTGGATAAACGATCCCTGGCGTAACATTCAGTCTACCAACTTCATCTTGGTTAAAGACATTGGTGTTATTATGGTAACCTAGCAAGAGGTGCAATTCAACACCCCTGTCTCTATCTTACAGGCATTGTCAAGTCTGGTGACTCTCCTCAGTCTGCCAACTTCATCTTGGTTAAAGACATTGGTGTTATTATGGTAACCTAGCAAGAGGTGCAATTCAACACCCCTGTCTCTATCTTAAAGGCACTGTCAAGTCTGGTGACTCTCCTCAGTCTGCCAACTTCATCTTGGTTAAAGACATTGGTGTTATTATGGTAACCTAGCAAGAGGTGCAATTCAACACCCCTGTCTCTATCTTACAGGCATTGTCAAGTCTGGTGACTCTCCTCAGTCTGCCAACTTTATCTTGGTTAAAGACATTGGTGTTATTATGGTAACCTAGCAAGAGGTGCAATTCAACACCCCTGTCTCTATCTTACAGGCATTGTCAAGTCTGGTGACTCTCCTCAGTCTGCCAACTTTATCTTGGTTAAAGACATTGGTGTTATTATGGTAACCTAGCAAGAGGTGCAATTCAACACCCCTGTCTCTATCTTACAGGCATTGTCAAGTCTGGTGACTCTCCTCAGTCTGCCAACTTCATCTTGGTTAAAGACATTGGTGTTATTATGGTAACCTAGCAAGAGGTGCAATTCAACACCCCTGTCTCTATCTTACAGGCACTGTCAAGTCTGGTGACTCTCCTCAGTCTGCCAACTTCATCTTGGTTAAAGACATTGGTGTTATTATGGTAACCTAGCAAGAGGTGCAATTCAACACCCCTGTCTCTATCTTACAGGCATTGTCAAGTCTGGTGACTCTCCTCAGTCTGCCAACTTCATCTTGGTTAAAGACATTGGTGTTATTATGGTAACCTGGCAAGAGGTGCAATTCAACACCCCTGTCTCTATCTTACAGGCACTGTCAAGTCTGGCGACTCTCCTCAGTCTGCCAACTTCATCTTGGTTAAAGACATTGGTGTTATTATGGTAACCTAGCAAGAGGTGCAATTCAACACCCCTGTCTCTATCTTACAGGCACTGTCAAGTCTGGTGACTCTCCTCAGTCTGCCAACTTCATCTTGGTTAAAGACATTGGTGTTATTATGGTAACCTAGCAAGAGGTGCAATTCAACACCCCTGTCTCTATCTTACAGGCACTGTCAAGTCTGGTGACTCTCCTCAGTCTACCAACTTCATCTTGGTTAAAGACATTGGTGTTATTATGGTAACCTGGCAAGAGGTGCAATTCAACACCCCTGTCTCTATCTTACAGGCACTGTCAAGTCTGGCGACTCTCCTCAGTCTGCCAACTTCATCTTGGTTAAAGACATTGGTGTTATTATGGTAACCTGGCAAGAGGTGCAATTCAACACCCCTGTCTCTATCTTACAGGCACTGTCCAGTCTGGTGACTCTCCACAGTCTACCAACTTCATCTTGGTTAAAAACATTGGTGTTATTATGGTAACCTAGCAAGAGGTGCAATTCAACACCCCTGTCTCTATCTTACAGGCATTGTCAAGTCTGGCGACTCTCCTCAGTCTGCCAACTTCATCTTGGTTAAAGACATTGGTGTTATTATGGTAACCTAGTAAGAGGTGCAATTCAACACCCCTGTCTCTATCTTACAGGCATTGTCAAGTCTGGTGACTCTCCTCAGTCTGCCAACTTTATCTTGGTTAAAGACATTGGTGTTATTATGGTAACCTAGCAAGAGGTGCAATTCAACACCCCTGTCTCTATCTTACAGGCATTGTCAAGTCTGGTGACTCTCCTCAGTCTGCCAACTTCATCTTGGTTAAAGACATTGGTGTTATTATGGTAACCTAGCAAGAGGTGCAATTCAACACCCCCGTCTACATCTTACAGGCACTGTCAAGTCTGGTGACTCTCCTCAGTCTGCCAACTTCATCTTGGTTAAAGACATTGGTGTTATTATGGTAACCTGGCAAGAGGTGCAATTCAACACCCCTGTCTCTATCTTACAGGCACTGTCAAGTCTGGTGACTCTCCTCAGTCTGCCAACTTCATCTTGGTTAAAGACATTGGTGTTATTATGGTAACCTAGCAAGAGGTGCAATTCAACACCCCTGTCTCTATCTTACAGGCACTGTCAAGTCTGGTGACTCTCCTCAGTCTGCCAACTTCATCTTGGTTAAAGACATTGTGTTATTATGGTAACCTAGCAAGAGGTGCAATTCAACACCCCTGTCTCTATCTTACAGGCACTGTCAAGTCTGGCGACTCTCCTCAGTCTGCCAACTTCATCTTGGTTAAACACATTGGTGTTATTATGGTAACCTGGCAAGAGGTGCAATTCAACACCCCTGTCTACATCTTACAGGCACTGTCAAGTCTGGTGACTCTCCTCAGTCTGCCAACTTCATCTTGGTTAAAGACATTGATGTTATTATGGTAACCTAGCAAGAGGTGCAATTCAACACCCCTGTCTCTATCTTACAGGCACTGTCAAGTCTGGTGACTCTCCTCAGTCTGCCAACTTCATCTTGGTTAAAGACATTGATGTTATTATGGTAACCTAGCAAGAGGTGCAATTCAACACCCCTGTCTCTATCTTACAGGCATTGTCAAGTCTGGTGACTCTCCTCAGTCTGCCAACTTCATCTTGGTTAAAGACATTGATGTTATTATGGTAACCTAGCAAGAGGTGCAATTCAACACCCCTGTCTCTATCTTACAGGCACTGTCAAGTCTGGTGACTCTCCTCAGTCTACCAACTTCATCTTGGTTAAAGACATTGGTGTTATTATGGTAACCTGGCAAGAGGTGCAATTCAACACCCCTGTCTACATCTTACAGGCATTGTCAAGTCTGGCGACTCTCCTCAGTCTACCAACTTTATCTTGGTTAAAGACATTGGTGTTATTATGGTAACCTGGCAAGAGGTGCAATTCAACACCCCTGTCTCTATCTTACAGTCATTGTCAAGTCTGGTGACTCTCCTCAGTCTACCAACTTTATCTTGGTTAAAGACATTGGTGTTATTATGGTAACCTGGCAAGAGGTGCAATTCAACACCCCCGTCTACATCTTACAGGCACTGTCAAGTCTGGTGACTCTCCTCAGTCTGTCAACTTCATCTTGGTTAAAGACATTGGTGTTATTATGGTAACCTGGCAAGAGGTGCAATTCAACACCCCTGTCTCTATCTTACAGGCACTGTCCAGTCTGGTGACTCTCCTCAGTCTACCAACTTCATCTTGGTTAAAGACATTGGTGTTATTATGGTAACCTAGCAAGAGGTGCAATTCAACACCCCTGTCTCTATCTTACAGGCATTGTCAAGTCTGGTGACTCTCCTCAGTCTGCCAACTTCATCTTGGTTAAAGACATTGGTGTTATTATGGTAACCTAGCAAGAGGTGCAATTCAACACCCCTGTCTCTATCTTACAGGCACTGTCAAGTCTGGTGACTCTCCTCAGTCTACCAACTTCATCTTGGTTAAAGACATTGGTGTTATTATGGTAACCTAGCAAGAGGTGCAATTCAACACCCCTGTCTCTATCTTACAGTCATTGTCAAGTCTGGTGACTCTCCTCAGTCTACCAACTTCATCTTGGTTAAAGACATTGGTGTTATTATGGTAACCTAGCAAGAGGTGCAATTCAACACCCCTGTCTCTATCTTACAGGCACTGTCAAGTCTGGTGACTCTCCTCAGTCTGCCAACTTCATCTTGGTTAAAGACATTGGTGTTATTATGGTAACCTAGCAAGAGGTGCAATTCAACACCCCTGTCTCTATCTTACAGGCACTGTCAAGTCTGGTGACTCTCCTCAGTCTGCCAACTTCATCTTGGTTAAAGACATTGGTGTTATTATGGTAACCTAGCAAGAGGTGCAATTCAACACCCCTGTCTCTATCTTACAGGCACTGTCAAGTCTGGTGACTCTCCTCAGTCTACCAACTTCATCTTGGTTAAAGACATTGGTGTTATTATGGTAACCTGGCAAGAGGTGCAATTCAACACCCCTGTCTCTATCTTACAGGCATTGTCAAGTCTGGCGACTCTCCTCAGTCTACCAACTTCATCTTGGTTAAAGACATTGGTGTTATTATGGTAACCTAGCAAGAGGTGCAATTCAACACCCCTGTCTCTATCTTACAGTCATTGTCAAGTCTGGTGACTCTCCTCAGTCTACCAACTTCATCTTGGTTAAAGACATTGGTGTTATTATGGTAACCTGGCAAGAGGTGCAATTCAACACCCCTGTCTCTATCTTACAGGCACTGTCCAGTCTGGTGACTCTCCTCAGTCTACCAACTTCATCTTGGTTAAAGACATTGGTGTTATTATGGTAACCTAGCAAGAGGTGCAATTCAACACCCCTGTCTCTATCTTACAGTCATTGTCAAGTCTGGTGACTCTCCTCAGTCTACCAACTTCATCTTGGTTAAAGACATTGGTGTTATTATGGTAACCTAGCAAGAGGTGCAATTCAACACCCCTGTCTCTATCTTACAGGCACTGTCAAGTCTGGTGACTCTCCTCAGTCTGTCAACTTCATCTTGGTTAAAGACATTGGTGTTATTATGGTAACCTGGCAAGAGGTGCAATTCAACACCCCTGTCTCTATCTTACAGTCATTGTCAAGTCTGGCGACTCTCCTCAGTCTACCAACTTCATCTTGGTTAAAGACATTGGTGTTATTATGGTAACCTAGCAAGAGGTGCAATTCAACACCCCTGTCTCTATCTTACAGGCATTGTCAAGTCTGGTGACTCTCCTCAGTCTGCCAACTTCATCTTGGTTAAAGACATTGGTGTTATTATGGTAACCTGGCAAGAGGTGCAATTCAACACCCCTGTCTCTATCTTACAGGCACTGTCAAGTCTGGTGACTCTCCTCAGTCTGCCAACTTCATCTTGGTTAAAGACATTGGTGTTATTATGGTAACCTGGCAAGAGGTGCAATTCAACACCCCTGTCTCTATCTTACAGGCACTGTCAAGTCTGGTGACTCTCCTCAGTCTGCCAACTTCATCTTGGTTAAAGACATTGGTGTTATTATGGTAACCTGGCAAGAGGTGCAATTCAACACCCCTGTCTCTATCTTACAGGCACTGTCAAGTCTGGTGACTCTCCTCAGTCTGCCAACTTCATCTTGGTTAAAGACATTGGTGTTATTATGGTAACCTGGCAAGAGGTGCAATTCAACACCCCCGTCTACATCTTACAGGCACTGTCAAGTCTGGTGACTCTCCTCAGTCTGCCAACTTCATCTTGGTTAAAGACATTGGTGTTATTATGGTAACCTGGCAAGAGGTGCAATTCAACACCCCTGTCTCTATCTTACAGGCACTGTCAAGTCTGGTGACTCTCTTCAGTCTGCCAACTTCATCTTGGTTAAAGACATTGGTGTTATTATGGTAACCTGGCAAGAGGTGCAATTCAACACCCCTGTCTACATCTTACAGGCATTGTCAAGTCTGGCGACTCTCCTCAGTCTGCCAACTTCATCTTGGTTAAAGACATTGGTGTTATTATGGTAACCTGGCAAGAGGTGCAATTCAACACCCCCGTCTACATCTTACAGGCACTGTCAAGTCTGGTGACTCTCCTCAGTCTGCCAACTTCATCTTGGTTAAAGACATTGGTGTTATTATGGTAACCTGGCAAGAGGTGCAATTCAACACCCCTGTCTCTATCTTACAGGCACTGTCAAGTCTGGTGACTCTCTTCAGTCTGCCAACTTCATCTTGGTTAAAGACATTGGTGTTATTATGGTAACCTGGCAAGAGGTGCAATTCAACACCCCTGTCTACATCTTACAGGCATTGTCAAGTCTGGCGACTCTCCTCAGTCTGCCAACTTCATCTTGGTTAAAGACATTGGTGTTATTATGGTAACCTGGCAAGAGGTGCAATTCAACACCCCTGTCTCTATCTTACAGGCATTGTCAAGTCTGGTGACTCTCCTCAGTCTACCAACTTCATCTTGGTTAAAGACATTGGTGTTATTATGGTAACCTGGCAAGAGGTGCAATTCAACACCCCTGTCTCTATCTTACAGGCATTGTCAAGTCTGGTGACTCTCCTCAGTCTGCCAACTTCATCTTGGTTAAAGACATTGGTGTTATTATGGTAACCTGGCAAGAGGTGCAATTCAACACCCCTGTCTCTATCTTACAGGCACTGTCAAGTCTGGTGACTCTCCTCAGTCTGCCAACTTCATCTTGGTTAAAGACATTGGTGTTATTATGGTAACCTGGCAAGAGGTGCAATTCAACACCCCTGTCTCTATCTTACAGGCACTGTCAAGTCTGGCGACTCTCCTCAGTCTACCAACTTTATCTTGGTTAAAGACATTGGTGTTATTATGGTAACCTGGCAAGAGGTGCAATTCAACACCCCTGTCTCTATCTTACAGGCACTGTCAAGTCTGGCGACTCTCCTCAGTCTACCAACTTTATCTTGGTTAAAGACATTGGTGTTATTATGGTAACCTGGCAAGAGGTGCAATTCAACACCCCTGTCTCTATCTTACAGGCACTGTCCAGTCTGGTGACTCTCCTCAGTCTACCAACTTCATCTTGGTTAAAGACATTGGTGTTATTATGGTAACCTAGCAAGAGGTGCAATTCAACACCCCTGTCTCTATCTTACAGTCATTGTCAAGTCTGGTGACTCTCCTCAGTCTACCAACTTCATCTTGGTTAAAGACATTGGTGTTATTATGGTAACCTGGCAAGAGGTGCAATTCAACACCCCCGTCTACATCTTACAGGCACTGTCAAGTCTGGTGACTCTCCTCAGTCTGTCAACTTCATCTTGGTTAAAGACATTGGTGTTATTATGGTAACCTGGCAAGAGGTGCAATTCAACACCCCTGTCTCTATCTTACAGTCATTGTCAAGTCTGGCGACTCTCCTCAGTCTGCCAACTTCATCTTGGTTAAAGACATTGGTGTTATTATGGTAACCTGGCAAGAGGTGCAATTCAACACCCCTGTCTCTATCTTACAGGCACTGTCAAGTCTGGTGACTCTCCTCAGTCTGCCAACTTCATCTTGGTTAAAGACATTGGTGTTATTATGGTAACCTAGCAAGAGGTGCAATTCAACACCCTTGTCTCTATCTTACAGGCATTGTCAAGTCTGGTGACTCTCCGCAGTCTGCCAACTTCATCTTGGTTAAAGACATTGGTGTTATTATGGTAACCTAGCAAGAGGTGCAATTCAACACCCCTGTCTCTATCTTACAGGCATTGTCAAGTCTGGTGACTCTCCTCAGTCTGCCAACTTCATCTTGGTTAAAGACATTGGTGTTATTATGGTAACCTGGCAAGAGGTGCAATTCAACACCCCCGTCTACATCTTACAGGCACTGTCAAGTCTGGTGACTCTCCTCAGTCTGTCAACTTCATCTTGGTTAAAGACATTGGTGTTATTATGGTAACCTGGCAAGAGGTGCAATTCAACACCCCTGTCTCTATCTTACAGGCACTGTCAAGTCTGGTGACTCTCCTCAGTCTGCCAACTTTATCTTGGTTAAAGACATTGGTGTTATTATGGTAACCTAGCAAGAGGTGCAATTCAACACCCCTGTCTCTATCTTACAGGCACTGTCAAGTCTGGTGACTCTCCTCAGTCTGCCAACTTCATCTTGGTTAAAGACATTGGTGTTATTATGGTAACCTAGCAAGAGGTGCAATTCAACACCCCTGTCTCTATCTTACAGGCACTGTCAAGTCTGGTGACTCTCCTCAGTCTACCAACTTCATCTTGGTTAAAGACATAGGTGTTATTATGGTAACCTGGCAAGAGGTGCAATTCAACACCCCTGTCTCTATCTTACAGGCACTGTCAAGTCTGGTGACTCTCCTCAGTCTGCCAACTTTATCTTGGTTAAAGACATTGGTGTTATTATGGTAACCTAGCAAGAGGTGCAATTCAACACCCCTGTCTCTATCTTACAGGCACTGTCAAGTCTGGTGACTCTCCTCAGTCTGCCAACTTAATCTTGGTTAAAGACATTGGTGTTATTATGGTAACCTAGCAAGAGGTGCAATTCAACACCCCTGTCTCTATCTTACAGTCATTGTCAAGTCTGGTGACTCTCCTCAGTCTACCAACTTCATCTTGGTTAAAGACATTGGTGTTATTATGGTAACCTAGCAAGAGGTGCAATTCAACACCCCTGTCTCTATCTTACAGGCACTGTCAAGTCTGGTGACTCTCCTCAGTCTGCCAACTTCATCTTGGTTAAAGACATTGGTGTTATTATGGTAACCTGGCAAGAGGTGCAATTCAACACCCCTGTCTCTATCTTACAGTCATTGTCAAGTCTGGTGACTCTCCTCAGTCTACCAACTTCATCTTGGTTAAAGACATTGGTGTTATTATGGTAACCTAGCAAGAGGTGCAATTCAACACCCCTGTCTCTATCTTACAGGCACTGTCAAGTCTGGTGACTCTCCTCAGTCTGCCAACTTCATCTTGGTTAAAGACATTGGTGTTATTATGGTAACCTAGCAAGAGGTGCAATTCAACACCCCTGTCTCTATCTTACAGGCACTGTCAAGTCTGGTGACTCTCCTCAGTCTGCCAACTTCATCTTGGTTAAAGACATTGTGTTATTATGGTAACCTAGCAAGAGGTGCAATTCAACACCCCTGTCTCTATCTTAAAGGCACTGTCAAGTCTGGTGACTCTCCTCAGTCTGCCAACTTCATCTTGGTTAAAGACATTGGTGTTATTATGGTAACCTAGCAAGAGGTGCAATTCAACACCCCTGTCTCTATCTTACAGGCATTGTCAAGTCTGGTGACTCTCCTCAGTCTACCAACTTCATCTTGGTTAAAGACATTGGTATTATTATGGTAACCTAGCAAGAGGTGCAATTCAACACCCCTGTCTCTATCTTAAAGGCACTGTCAAGTCTGGTGACTCTCCTCAGTCTGCCAACTTCATCTTGGTTAAAGACATTGGTGTTATTATGGTAACCTAGCAAGAGGTGCAATTCAACACCCCTGTCTCTATCTTACAGGCATTGTCAAGTCTGGTGACTCTCCTCAGTCTACCAACTTCATCTTGGTTAAAGACATTGGTGTTATTATGGTAACCTAGCAAGAGGTGCAATTCAACACCCCTGTCTCTATCTTAAAGGCACTGTCAAGTCTGGTGACTCTCCTCAGTCTGCCAACTTCATCTTGGTTAAAGACATTGGTGTTATTATGGTAACCTAGCAAGAGGTGCAATTCAACACCCCTGTCTCTATCTTACAGGCACTGTCAAGTCTGGTGACTCTCCTCAGTCTGCCAACTTCATCTTGGTTAAAGACATTGGTGTTATTATAGTAACCTGGCAAGAGGTGCAATTCAACACCCCCGTCTACATCTTACAGGCACTGTCAAGTCTGGTGACTCTCCTCAGTCTGTCAACTTCATCTTGGTTAAAGACATTGGTGTTATTATGGTAACCTAGCAAGAGGTGCAATTCAACACCCCTGTCTCTATCTTACAGGCATTGTCAAGTCTGGTGACTCTCCTCAGTCTGCCAACTTTATCTTGGTTAAAGACATTGGTGTTATTATGGTAACCTGGCAAGAGGTGCAATTCAACACCCCTGTCTCTATCTTACAGGCACTGTCAAGTCTGGCGACTCTCCTCAGTCTGCCAACTTCATCTTGGTTAAAGACATTGATGTTATTATGGTAACCTGGCAAGAGGTGCAATTCAACACCCCTGTCTCTATCTTACAGGCACTGTCAAGTCTGGCGAATCTCCTCAGTCTACCAACTTCATCTTGGTTAAACACATTGGTGTTATTATGGTAACCTAGCAAGAGGTGCAATTCAACACCCCTGTCTCTATCTTACAGGCACTGTCAAGTCTGGTGACTCTCCTCAGTCTACCAACTTCATCTTGGTTAAAGACATTGGTGTTATTATGGTAACCTAGCAAGAGGTGCAATTCAACACCCCTGTCTCTATCTTACAGGCACTGTCAAGTCTGGCGACTCTCCTCAGTCTGCCAACTTCATCTTGGTTAAAGACATTGGTGTTATTATAGTAACCTAGCAAGAGGTGCAATTCAACACCCCTGTCTACATCTTACAGGCATTGTCAAGTCTGGTGACTCTCCTCAGTCTACCAACTTCATCTTGGTTAAAGACATTGGTGTTATTATGGTAACCTAGCAAGAGGTGCAATTCAACACCCCTGTCTCTATCTTACAGGCACTGTCAAGTCTGGCGACTCTCCTCAGTCTGCCAACTTCATCTTGGTTAAAGACATTGGTGTTATTATAGTAACCTAGCAAGAGGTGCAATTCAACACCCCTGTCTACATCTTACAGGCATTGTCAAGTCTGGTGACTCTCCTCAGTCTGCCAACTTCATCTTGGTTAAAGACATTGGTGTTATTATGGTAACCTAGCAAGAGGTGCAATTCAACACCCCTGTCTCTGTCTTACAGGCACTGTCAAGTCTGGCGACTCTCCTCAGTCTGCCAACTTCATCTTGGTTAAAGACATTGATGTTATTATGGTAACCTAGCAAGAGGTGCAATTCAACACCCCTGTCTCTATCTTACAGGCACTGTCAAGTCTGGTGACTCTCCTCAGTCTACCAACTTCATCTTGGTTAAAGACATTGGTGTTATTATGGTAACCTGGCAAGAGGTGCAATTCAACACCCCTGTCTCTATCTTACAGGCACTGTCAAGTCTGGCGACTCTCCTCAGTCTGCCAACTTCATCTTGGTTAAAGACATTGGTGTTATTATAGTAACCTAGCAAGAGGTGCAATTCAACACCCCTGTCTACATCTTACAGGCATTGTCAAGTCTGGTGACTCTCCTCAGTCTACCAACTTCATCTTGGTTAAAGACATTGGTGTTATTATGGTAACCTAGCAAGAGGTGCAATTCAACACCCCTGTCTCTATCTTACAGGCACTGTCAAGTCTGGCGACTCTCCTCAGTCTGCCAACTTCATCTTGGTTAAAGACATTGGTGTTATTATAGTAACCTAGCAAGAGGTGCAATTCAACACCCCTGTCTACATCTTACAGGCATTGTCAAGTCTGGTGACTCTCCTCAGTCTGCCAACTTCATCTTGGTTAAAGACATTGGTGTTATTATGGTAACCTAGCAAGAGGTGCAATTCAACACCCCTGTCTCTGTCTTACAGGCACTGTCAAGTCTGGCGACTCTCCTCAGTCTGCCAACTTCATCTTGGTTAAAGACATTGATGTTATTATGGTAACCTAGCAAGAGGTGCAATTCAACACCCCTGTCTCTATCTTACAGGCACTGTCAAGTCTGGTGACTCTCCTCAGTCTACCAACTTCATCTTGGTTAAAGACATTGGTGTTATTATGGTAACCTAGCAAGAGGTGCAATTCAACACCCCTGTCTCTATCTTACAGGCATTGTCAAGTCTGGTGACTCTCCTCAGTCTGCCAACTTCATCTTGGTTAAAGACATTGGTGTTATTATGGTAACCTAGCAAGAGGTGCAATTCAACACCCCTGTCTCTATCTTACAGGCATTGTCAAGTCTGGTGACTCTCCGCAGTCTGCCAACTTCATCTTGGTAAAAGACATTGGTGTTATTATGGTAACCTGGCAAGAGGTGCAATTCAACACCCCTGTCTCTATCTTACAGGCATTGTCAAGTCTGGTGACTCTCCTCAGTCTGCCAACTTCATCTTGGTAAAAGACATTGGTGTTATTATGGTAACCTGGCAAGAGGTGCAATTCAACACCCCTGTCTCTATCTTACAGGCACTGTCAAGTCTGGCGAATCTCCTCAGTCTACCAACTTCATCTTGGTTAAACACATTGGTGTTATTATGGTAACCTGGCAAGAGGTGCAATTCAACACCCCTGTCTCTATCTTACAGGCACTGTCAAGTCTGGTGACTCTCCTCAGTCTGCCAACTTCATCTTGGTTAAAGACATTGGTGTTATTATGGTAACCTGGCAAGAGGTGCAATTCAACACCCCTGTCTCTATCTTACAGGCACTGTCAAGTCTGGCGACTCTCCTCAGTCTACCAACTTCATCTTGGTTAAAGACATTGGTGTTATTATGGTAACCTGGCAAGAGGTGCAATTCAACACCCCTGTCTCTATCTTACAGGCACTGTCAAGTCTGGTGACTCTCCTCAGTCTGCCAACTTCATCTTGGTTAAAGACATTGGTGTTATTATGGTAACCTGGCAAGAGGTGCAATTCAACACCCCTGTCTCTATCTTACAGGCACTGTCAAGTCTGGCGACTCTCCTCAGTCTGCCAACTTCATCTTGGTTAAAGACATTGGTGTTATTATAGTAACCTAGCAAGAGGTGCAATTCAACACCCCTGTCTACATCTTACAGGCATTGTCAAGTCTGGTGACTCTCCTCAGTCTGCCAACTTCATCTTGGTTAAAGACATTGGTGTTATTATGGTAACCTAGCAAGAGGTGCAATTCAACACCCCTGTCTCTGTCTTACAGGCACTGTCAAGTCTGGCGACTCTCCTCAGTCTGCCAACTTCATCTTGGTTAAAGACATTGATGTTATTATGGTAACCTAGCAAGAGGTGCAATTCAACACCCCTGTCTCTATCTTACAGGCACTGTCAAGTCTGGTGACTCTCCTCAGTCTACCAACTTCATCTTGGTTAAAGACATTGGTGTTATTATGGTAACCTAGCAAGAGGTGCAATTCAACACCCCTGTCTCTATCTTACAGGCATTGTCAAGTCTGGTGACTCTCCTCAGTCTGCCAACTTCATCTTGGTTAAAGACATTGGTGTTATTATGGTAACCTAGCAAGAGGTGCAATTCAACACCCCTGTCTCTATCTTACAGGCATTGTCAAGTCTGGTCACTCTCCTCAGTCTGCCAACTTCATCTTGGTTAAAGACATTGGTGTTATTATGGTAACCTAGCAAGAGGTGCAATTCAACACCCCTGTCTCTATCTTACAGGCACTGTCAAGTCTGGTGACTCTCCTCAGTCTGCCAACTTCATCTTGGTTAAAGACATTGGTGTTATTATGGTAACCTAGCAAGAGGTGCAATTCAACACCCTGTCTCTATCTTACAGGCATTGTCAAGTCTGGTGACTCTCCTCAGTCTGCCAACTTCATCTTGGTTAAAGACATTGGTGTTATTATGGTAACCTAGCAAGAGGTGCAATTCAACACCCCTGTCTCTATCTTACAGGCATTGTCAAGTCTGGTGACTCTCCGCAGTCTGCCAACTTCATCTTGGTAAAAGACATTGGTGTTATTATGGTAACCTGGCAAGAGGTGCAATTCAACACCCCTGTCTCTATCTTACAGGCACTGTCAAGTCTGGTGACTCTCCTCAGTCTGCCAACTTCATCTTGGTTAAAGACATTGGTGTTATTATGGTAACCTGGCAAGAGGTGCAATTCAACACCCCTGTCTCTATCTTACAGGCATTGTCAAGTCTGGTGACTCTCCTCAGTCTGCCAACTTCATCTTGGTAAAAGACATTGGTGTTATTATGGTAACCTGGCAAGAGGTGCAATTCAACACCCCTGTCTCTATCTTACAGGCACTGTCAAGTCTGGCGAATCTCCTCAGTCTACCAACTTCATCTTGGTTAAAGACATTGGTGTTATTATGGTAACCTAGTAAGAGGTGCAATTCAACACCCCTGTCTCTATCTTACAGGAACTGTCAAGTCTGGTGACTCTCCTCAGTCTGCCAACTTCATCTTGGTTAAAGACATTGGTGTTATTATGGTAACCTGGCAAGAGGTGCAATTCAACACCCCTGTCTCTATCTTACAGGCACTGTCAAGTCTGGTGACTCTCCTCAGTCTGCCAACTTCATCTTGGTTAAAGACATTGGTGTTATTATGGTAACCTAGCAAGAGGTGCAATTCAACACCCCTGTCTCTATCTTACAGGCACTGTCAAGTCTGGCGAATCTCCTCAGTCTACCAACTTCATCTTGGTTAAACACATTGGTGTTATTATGGTAACCTAGCAAGAGGTGCAATTCAACACCCCTGTCTCTATCTTACAGTCATTGTCAAGTCTGGCGACTCTCCTCAGTCTGCCAACTTCATCTTGGTTAAAGACATTGGTGTTATTATGGTAACCTGGCAAGAGGTGCAATTCAACACCCCTGTCTACATCTTACAGGCATTGTCAAGTCTGGTGACTCTCCTCAGTCTGCCAACTTCATCTTGGTTAAAGACATTGGTGTTATTATGGTAACCTGGCAAGAGGTGCAATTCAACACCACTGTCTCTATCTTACAGGCACTGTCAAGTCTGGTGACTCTCCTCAGTCTGCCAACTTCATCTTGGTTAAAGACATTGGTGTTATTATGGTAACCTAGCAAGAGGTGCAATTCAACACCCCTGTCTCTATCTTACAGGCACTGTCAAGTCTGGTGACTCTCCTCAGTCTGCCAACTTCATCTTGGTTAAAGACATTGGTGTTATTATGGTAACCTGGCAAGAGGTGCAATTCAACACCCCTGTCTCTATCTTACAGGCATTGTCAAGTCTGGTGACTCTCCTCAGTCTACCAACTTCATCTTGGTTAAAGACATTGGTGTTATTATGGTAACCTAGCAAGAGGTGCAATTCAACACCCCTGTCTCTATCTTACAGGCATTGTCAAGTCTGGTGACTCTCCTCAGTCTACCAACTTCATCTTGGTTAAAGACATTGGTGTTATTATGGTAACCTAGCAAGAGGTGCAATTCAACACCCCTGTCTACATCTTACAGGCACTGTCAAGTCTGGTGACTCTCCTCAGTCTGCCAACTTCATCTTGGTTAAAGACATTGGTGTTATTATGGTAACCTGGCAAGAGGTGCAATTCAACACCCCTGTCTCTATCTTACAGGCACTGTCCAGTCTGGTGACTCTCCTCAGTCTACCAACTTCATCTTGGTTAAAGACATTGGTGTTATTATGGTAACCTGGCAAGAGGTGCAATTCAACACCCCTGTCTCTATCTTACAGTCATTGTCAAGTCTGGCGAATCTCCTCAGTCTACCAACTTCATCTTGGTTAAAGACATTGGTGTTATTATGGTAACCTGGCAAGAGGTGCAATTCAACACCCCTGTCTCTATCTTACAGGCACTGTCAAGTCTGGTGACTCTCCTCAGTCTGCCAACTTCATCTTGGTTAAAGACATTGGTGTTATTATAGTAACCTGGCAAGAGGTGCAATTCAACACCCCTGTCTCTATCTTACAGGCATTGTCAAGTCTGGTGACTCTCCTCCGTCTGCCAACTTCATCTTGGTTAAAAACATTGGTGTTATTATGGTAACCTAGCAAGAGGTGCAATTCAACACCCCTGTCTCTATCTTACAGGCACTGTCAAGTCTGGTGACTCTCCTCAGTCTACCAACTTCATCTTGGTTAAAGACATTGGTGTTATCATGGTAACCTAGCAAGAGGTGCAATTCAACACCCCTGTCTCTATCTTACAGGCATTGTCAAGTCTGGTGACTCTCCTCCGTCTGCCAACTTCATCTTGGTTAAAGACATTGGTGTTATTATGGTAACCTGGCAAGAGGTGCAATTCAACACCCCTGTCTCTATCTTACAGGCACTGTCAAGTCTGGTGACTCTCCACAGTCTACCAACTTCATCTTGGTTAAAGACATTGGTGTTATTATGGTAACCTAGCAAGAGGTGCAATTCAACACCCTTGTCTCTATCTTACAGGCACTGTCAAGTCTGGTGACTCTCCTCAGTCTGCCAACTTCATCTTGGTTAAAGACATTGGTGTTATTATGGTAACCTGGCAAGAGGTGCAATTCAACACCACTGTCTCTATCTTACAGGCACTGTCAAGTCTGGTGACTCTCCTCAGTCTGCCAACTTCATCTTGGTTAAAGACATTGGTGTTATTATGGTAACCTAGCAAGAGGTGCAATTCAACACCACTGTCTCTATCTTACAGGCACTGTCAAGTCTGGTGACTCTCCTCAGTCTGCCAACTTCATCTTGGTTAAAGACATTGGTGTTATTATGGTAACCTAGCAAGAGGTGCAATTCAACACCCCTGTCTCTATCTTACAGGCACTGTCAAGTCTGGTGACTCTCCTCAGTCTGCCAACTTCATCTTGGTTAAAGACATTGGTGTTATTATGGTAACCTAGCAAGAGGTGCAATTCAACACCACTGTCTCTATCTTACAGGCACTGTCAAGTCTGGTGACTCTCCTCAGTCTGCCAACTTCATCTTGGTTAAAGACATTGGTGTTATTATGGTAACCTAGCAAGAGGTGCAATTCAACACCCCTGTCTCTATCTTACAGGCACTGTCAAGTCTGGTGACTCTCCTCAGTCTGCCAACTTCATCTTGGTTAAAGACATTGGTGTTATTATGGTAACCTAGCAAGAGGTGCAATTCAACACCACTGTCTCTATCTTACAGGCACTGTCAAGTCTGGTGACTCTCCTCAGTCTGCCAACTTCATCTTGGTTAAAGACATTGGTGTTATTATGGTAACCTGGCAAGAGGTGCAATTCAACACCCCTGTCTACATCTTACAGGCATTGTCAAGTCTGGTGACTCTCCTCAGTCTGCCAACTTCATCTTGGTTAAAGACATTGGTGTTATTATGGTAACCTAGCAAGAGGTGCAATTCAACACCCCTGTCTCTATCTTACAGGCACTGTCAAGTCTGGTGACTCTCCTCAGTCTGCCAACTTCATCTTGGTTAAAGACATTGGTGTTATTATGGTAACCTGGCAAGAGGTGCAATTCAACACCCCTGTCTACATCTTACAGGCATTGTCAAGTCTGGTGACTCTACTCAGTCTGCCAACTTCATCTTGGTTAAAGACATTGGTGTTATTATGGTAACCTAGCAAGAGGTGCAATTCAACACCCCTGTCTCTATCTTACAGGCACTGTCAAGTCTGGTGACTCTCCACAGTCTACCAACTTCATCTTGGTTAAAGACATTGGTGTTATTATGGTAACCTAGCAAGAGGTGCAATTCAACACCCTTGTCTCTATCTTACAGGCACTGTCAAGTCTGGTGACTCTCCTCAGTCTGCCAACTTCATCTTGGTTAAAGACATTGGTGTTATTATGGTAACCTAGCAAGAGGTGCAATTCAACACCCCTGTCTCTATCTTACAGGCACTGTCAAGTCTGGTGACTCTCCACAGTCTACCAACTTCATCTTGGTTAAAGACATTGGTGTTATTATGGTAACCTAGCAAGAGGTGCAATTCAACACCCTTGTCTCTATCTTACAGGCACTGTCAAGTCTGGTGACTCTCCTCAGTCTGCCAACTTCATCTTGGTTAAAGACATTGGTGTTATTATGGTAACCTAGCAAGAGGTGCAATTCAACACCCCTGTCTCTATCTTACAGGCACTGTCAAGTCTGGTGACTCTCCTCAGTCTGCCAACTTCATCTTGGTTAAAGACATTGGTGTTATTATGGTAACCTGGTAAGAGGTGCAATTCAACACCCCTGTCTCTATCTTACAGGCACTGTCAAGTCTGGTGACTCTCCTCAGTCTACCAACTTCATCTTGGTTAAAGACATTGGTGTTATTATGGTAACCTAGCAAGAGGTGCAATTCAACACCCTTGTCTCTATCTTACAGGCACTGTCAAGTCTGGTGACTCTCCTCAGTCTGCCAACTTCATCTTGGTTAAAGACATTGGTGTTATTATGGTAACCTAGCAAGAGGTGCAATTCAACACCCCTGTCTCTATCTTACAGGCATTGTCAAGTCTGGTGACTCTCCACAGTCTACCAACTTCATCTTGGTTAAAGACATTGGTGTTATTATGGTAACCTAGCAAGAGGTGCAATTCAACACCCTTGTCTCTATCTTACAGGCACTGTCAAGTCTGGTGACTCTCCTCAGTCTGCCAACTTCATCTTGGTTAAAGACATTGGTGTTATTATGGTAACCTAGCAAGAGGTGCAATTCAACACCCCTGTCTCTATCTTACAGGCATTGTCAAGTCTGGTGACTCTCCTCAGTCTGCCAACTTCATATTGGTTAAAGACATTGGTGTTATTATGGTAACCTAGCAAGAGGTGCAATTCAACACCCCTGTCTACATCTTACAGGCACTGTCAAGTCTGGTGACTCTCCTCAGTCTGCCAACTTCATATTGGTTAAAGACATTGGTGTTATTATGGTAACCTAGCAAGAGGTGCAATTCAACACCCCTGTCTACATCTTACAGGCACTGTCAAGTCTGGTGACTCTCCTCAGTCTGCCAACTTCATCTTGGTTAAAGACATTGGTGTTATTATGGTAACCTAGCAAGAGGTGCAATTCAACACCCCTGTCTACATCTTACAGGCACTGTCAAGTCTGGTGACTCTCCTCAGTCTACCAACTTCATCTTGGTTAAAGACATTGGTGTTATTATGGTAACCTGACAAGAGGTGCAATTCAACACCCCTGTCTACATGTTACAGGCACTGTCAAGTCTGGTGACTCTCCGCGGCGGCACATTCATCAATGTCAGATTTATTTAAGCGGCTCTCCCGTGTAGAATGCACACTCCGGTCAATTTTTATACTCCTACCTTTAAAAAATATGGAGAACAAGTTTGTACAATGTAACAGTTGGGGACATTTCCATGCTGTAAATTATGCACAATTTGGTATTCTCAAACGTTTTGTGTCCAGTTAATTATTCACTGTCCCTTCTTTAATGAGGAAACACAAGCCTGTAAGGAAATGGACATGGTGTGAACATTTTCACTTCCTTACAATATATCAGCAGTTTTATATGAAAAAACAAAGTTGTAAATCATATTTTAATCAAGATCATTCTCAGGAGAATTTAAATTTGACAACCAGTTCAAGTAGTTAGCAACCGCAATATAACTCAAAAGCCAACACCCGGTAAAAGTGTCAAACCGACAGACAAACTAATCAATTCTTAACCTTAATTCCAAATCATGCAATCCATCAAAATGCTGATAACAACTTAAATCAACTCTGTCATCTACCACTGACGTATTGGCTGAAACGTGTTGGCTGAAATAACAAAAGATCTGGTCCTCACCTGTCTTTGATGATCTAATTTTCAATTTTTTTAAGTTGAGGGGGGGGGGGGACAAACAGGAGCAAGAAAGAAATCTGGGGGGACAAGAGATTTATTTTTTGAGAGTGAGGGCAAGCTCGCACGCACACATTTTGCCTTATATGTGAAAGTCTAATACTAGGTATTTCAGAACATTTTGAAGATTTAGAGGTAATGTTGACAATAAAACACCAAACATGTTAGCTGATTAGGGAGGGATCCCCCATTGTGCCACCACTGTCTCTATGTCCCTAATACCAGGCAAAATCAAAATGCCAAAAAACAACTGGATTGATGTTACAAACGGCTTTTACAGAAATCATGCAATGTTGCGTTGCGTGGTAATCTTATAACGGTGAAATATACTTTGTATTACCTCAAGTCGTAAAGCGAGGTCAGCGCATATTCTCAAAAATTCATCCAGGTATCGCACACATTACTTCAATGTGACGCCGTTTGCTTGTGACGCGCTTTCAAAGAAGAATATTAGCTGTGACGCAGCAAGGCAGCAAGACGAATCTTGGCGAGTTTACAAGTTTGATACATTTGCGTAGATTCACGCACTCCACATATTTTAGTTACTTGCTTTGTGATTGGTTCGACACTACTAAGTAATAAGAGTGTATAAACATTGGTCTAAGGCTGACGACACAGACAACATGCTGAACAGAACAGTTAAGCAAGCGATCCCTTGAATCTGATCTAACACGTGGAATTATGGGTAGAAGTACTCTGGCTTAGAATCATACTAATCTTGTTGAAGTACAGATATTCCTGCGACACTGCAGGGTACAGTATGTTGCTATCTACCAAGGAACACTGAATGACTAAATCTATGTGCCCTGAAAATAAAATATAGATTTCTATCTAAAGGCCAAGTATACATCAGGATCAGGGGATGCCTTGCACATCTGAAGACTCAGGCCCGCTAATTTATTGAGGAGCTGTAACCTTGAATGTAAGTAAGAGAGATAATTTCTCAGCAAATGGAAAACTCCTAATTTATAAAACAAGACAACTTTGGGTTGCAGTAGACCAGCAGTTTGCCTCTAACCAGTCATGGTCACACTCAACTGCTGAATATATTCAAAATGTTATCACATTTGTACAGTCTGCCAAGTGCAGAAGACTACACAAATGTAAATCAGTGTGGTGCGGGCTAGCGGCCATGTCGATTACCATGCCAAAATCACAGAGTATATGCGCGCTTGCTTCACCGATGGTATATTGGGGGTTGTAATTTGATCACATTTTCTACCCTTTTCGGTTATTTGCTTCTCGGCGCTCGCGTTGGCAGGGGCACTTGCACACTCGCCGCATTTCGGTCCACAGAGACATTCAATTTGGGAGCTATTTAGTTCATGACATGCATAAGTAAATTGAGAAACCGGGCCTGTTTAAAGGGCTGCTAAAATACAATAGATAGACAATTTACAGGTGCATTTTCTTATGAAACCCATTTCAGGCTGACCAGTTCTTTGAAAATATTTCAAATAAAATCTATTATAAACAGAAAATTTTCAATAGAAACATATATATTTGATCTGAAAACATGCCCCGGCAAAAGAAGAGTATTTGCTAAGGCAAATTTTAACATGGATTCTTATTTTGTTAAACATATTCACAGCACCATGTTTTGAGAGGGTGCATTTGCACAATATCAGGTTACTTTTTTTACAGAGTCTATCATCATCATACCCCTTTTAGGGTCCATATTAAAATGTAACTGTGAAAACATGCTTGTATTGCTTTGAGAAATCAAACGTAATCGCCCCTGTTGAACTCTGACAAATAAAAAGGATGTTCCTGTACTCCTCGCAATATCATCCACTTAAATTATGTAAAACCACTACATTTCGTGAGGGATTTAATTTTGCTAATTTCACGAGAGATGTGAATTCGCGAAATTAAGTTCCCACGAAACTGACAATTTTGCATTGAAAGTAACAGTGAAATTTCCAGATTCACAAAATTAAATACCCGCTAAAATAGCAGTTATAATTTTAACATCGTGAAATTAAGTATCCACGAAAGTGCCCCCACAACTCAAATTCCACTCCTCCTGTTGTCAGGCACTGACCTCCATGTCATTATGCTGCGAGGAAAACCATTACGTCGGCGAATTTTGTTACAAAGATTTCAGGAAGTAAAAGAAGCAGGGAAAAAAATCAGCGAGCAATCTCGCTCGCACAGGAGAGAGAAAGAGAGATTGACAAACTGCATGGAAGCGTGGGAGTAACAAGTGTGTAATATGACCTCATCTCTTACACCAGTCTTTGCCACGACGCTCCTAATTCAGCACTGTTAAGACACTGTACTGCTCCTTGCATGATACTATAATGGGCCTCATTCAGCAGGTACAACTATAAACTCGCAAACACACATTATACATGTATGCAAAGGCAGATCAATTCCAGCTCAAATTATTCCCACCGACCCATCACGTTTATCGATGTCCGATTTTATCAGTCTACCTGTCTTATCCGTATGAATGCTTCGCCATCTAAATCGTGTTGCTAACTACGCTGACTACAAAAGTGTACTTTGAATACAAGATGATGATTAAATTTAAGCACAACATTAGGTAATGTTTAAATCTGCCGTGACTTGACCAAGGTTGTCTGTGAACTACAATTCCATTAACTTTCTGTTTCTGGCCTTTTCTTCTCTAATCGATCAAGCAATGTAACTTTTCTAACTAGCTGGTTGCTGTGATATTGTTTCTATGACAAGTTTCACATCATACTTATTCAAAACCAAAAAATTAGGTCTATCTTGGCACCAAACATTTACCATTATAATAATTAAAATTATAATAGGTGAAGAAAAAGTATCCCTTTTTAAAAATGTCGTTGATGTTACAGGGTCCAAATTTGACCTCTTTTTCTATGTTATCCCTAGAACAAGCATGCGTACCAATTAATATCCCGAGTGACACCCCCTCCCTCGAGTGACACCCCTTCCCCTTCCCCTGAGTGACGGTCCCCTTCCCTCAAGTGATTACCCTATTAATGGGGTCTGAAACAATCCAGATTATTTAAAGGTAGATGACCCGATCACATTTTCGTAACACAGAAATATTTCAAACATACAGAGATTTTCATATCATATGAAAGCTCGTATTTTTCTCATCATCATACTGAAATTTGACGGCCTAAATCAGTATAATTACGGAGAAATCTATGAAATAACGTCGAATTACCAAGAATGGTGGTAACTACCGATAAAGTTTGTGTACTACTCAATGGGTACAGTTCACAGCATCTTGTGCGTCTAAAATAAGAACCATTAGAGCTATGCAACTCAAACTTTGGAACACAACTTTTTTAAGGATGACCTTTCACGTAGAATAAAAAACTTCAAGTTGAAAATCGGAACATCTACCTTTAAAGGTTTACAATAGATCAAACTGGTCTTGGTCACTCTGGAACCAATTAGGCCAGGTTTAGGCAACATATTTTGAGCTCTGTATGGTCATATGATACAAAAAATGTACCCATCTATACAAAGAATAACTGGACTACCTAAGTGTTCTGAAGTGAAGCTTCAATGCTTTTAAAAGCGCTATATTGAGCCAGATAGATAGCTAACAAAGATAAGGTTTCATAAACGCATTTACGCCCGATTAGCCATCAAGTATAGATTTCAACAGACTATATGTGTTAAATGAAACATTATAAGGGGATGTGTACTGTACATTACACATGTTGCCAGCGGGGGAAATGAGAGGCTCTCCATCTGACATACACTAAGCCAAAAAAGAAACTTATAAAAAAAAGAAACTTATAAAATTTTAACAGATCACCAAATAAAATTCCGTGCATGAAAATGTACCAAATTTGGATACAATATTAATAGTAATATTAGTAATATCGTATCCAAATCTGGTACATTTTCATGCACAGAATTTTATTTGGTGATCTGTTAAAATTTTATAAGTTTCTTTTTTTTATAAGTTTCTTTTTTGGCTCAGTGTAGTATTCTTCCATTTTCATGAGGGGAATAACAAAATGCCTGTGTGGAGCCTTAGATAGTCACTGTAATTGGAGTAACGACGTTGGTATATATCTCCTATATACATTCTCTCATATTTGGTTTTCATAAATTCATAATATAATCTATGCCATGATATTTGAAGGGAAGGTATAACATTTTTGAAGATGGTCATATAATTGGGCTCTATTTCATAAAAGTTAAGAATCTTCTTAAGTAGATTTAAGAAGAGTGAGTCTTGAATACTTCTTAACGGCATATTATGTGATCTTCTCCAAGTTGCTCCCTCTATCATTGATTTTTACTATGAAAGCAGATTTTCTTGCAGATTTGCATTTTGATCATAAATCATAAAGATCTTCTAAGTTACAGATCGATACAATTCCTAATTACTTCAAAATCATGGTTTGAAAATAGATTGTTACTCTAAATTCACTCTAAAACCTTGGTTTTGAGGTTATTAGGAATCGTATCGTTCTGTAACTTCGAAATATATTTATGATTTATGATCAGAAAAGTAAATCTGCAAGAAAATCTGCTTCCAATTTTTTTTCGAGGATTGAGGGCGTCCCCTGGAAAAGATCACATAACATACCTTTAAGCATTCATTGCTAATAAAAAATATTAAAGACTTCTTCATAAGTTGAGCTTCATAAAGTAGGGCTCGGGTCAAAAGGTTTGTAATGGGTCCTTTTTCATGAAATATCAAATTATGAATTCTTACACATTCTTCATAAGAAAAGGTAAAAACCTAAGAAGAGTCACTCACCTTAACATTAATCTAAATAGTGCCCTGGTCAGTCAACATTCTGGACATTGACTCAACATATTTTAACAGGGCCGGGGGCATCGAGGTATCAAATCTCATCTACATCTGGATTAACAAGCCATCACTTAATGGAGATATGGTTTATACACGACCTAACCAGAGTCTGGTCAGTAAAGCCTGCAGCAGTCAAACATGCTCGCTGATAGGAGACAAACTAACTCCAACAGACCAGTGACTAAGCACAAAATGCAACCTTAGCAACAGGGACTGCCATTTCCACATTAGTATCTTCAGTCATAAATGTTGCTGCTCGTACCAAGCAGTCGACTGCTTGGACCAAGCAGTTGGCTGCTTGAACCAAGCAGTCGACTAGGACAATTATCATTAGGATAGGAAGTTTCATTCATGGTCAACCTTGACCGTAGGAGAGCTACTAAGCTACTTAACCAGAGTATACAACTTTTAGGGGCAGTCACATCATTATCTGATGTCATTTTCACTAGCTGATAAAAAAGGATTCATAATTGCAAATTCCGGGTAGACAAATCCCAATCTGATTCTTAATATATTATGGCACGATACGTTTACAATTCCATTTTTTTTATTTACCTGGAGTCATGTAGCTCCAGATACATGACACATTTTGATGCATCAAGAAGCAACCCTCGTTACTATAGCAATTCAAAAGGTTTCTCTTTCCTAAATTGGCAGATAAGCAAGCCTAGAAAATCAAAACATATACATAAATAGAACGAGCTATCCATACAAAACAAGTACCAAGATTGACCCAATTACTTGTACGATGAGCTGATCAGATAAGCCAATGCATTCATGCTGCCATTTAACCATCGAGTAGGAGAACATTCAAAAACATGCCGTAGTAGAAAGAACAGTTTGATCCGAAGCTTTAAACATGGAGGGGATTAGGTCACATAATTATCTTTGCCAGCTATTAAAAGAGGATCCTTGACATTTCCTGTTTCCTCTTTGTCATGGTATCGCTCAAGGTTTTTTTTTATCATTTATTCGCAAGTATTATATGTCATACAACTGAAGTGATGTAAATATGGAGCACCTCTCTAAAGGTATAAAAGCGAGCGAGGGAACTTTATGGCGCTTGACCTCTCAGAAATGTTCCAGGTATTTCAAAAAAAATCCAAATGAAATACAAGAATTTTCGAAAACTTTAGAATACCAAAAAAATCAAAACATACCCTAGTGAAAAAAACAATTTCATCTCAATAATTTGATCCATGATCAAAACATGGGAGTGTATTAAGTTACAAATTATCCTTGTCAACTAAAGAGGATCCTTGACATTTCCTGTTTCCTCTCGTCATGGTATCGCTCAAGGTTTCATTTTAGGCCAAAAAATATATTGGTGTGTTGCCCTCAAGTACAAAAAAGTTGAGGTCCGGTCGGTCATTTAAAAAAAAAAATGCTGAAAAATATTATCGACAGACCATGGCTGCTGTGGATGTCAAGACAACATTGGATATGCCAATTTTACTAATGTTTCTAGTGCGATAATAGTTATATAACTATTTATTCAAGCAAACTTATTCATTTCAAGCAGAAAATAGTCATATTTTGACAATTTGGGTAAAATTTAAATTAAATAAAATGCCACCCTAACTTTTAAGGTTTTAGGGTCGGTTGCTGAGGGCAACACAACCATTCATTTTGTTGATTTTACATTCATTTCCAAGTATCATATGTCATTATTCATTTTCTGAAGAAGCTATGGTAAAATGGAGTATCTCTCCTAAATGTAAAAAGCAGGGTGACTTATATTCAGTGGATCACTCACAATTGTCAGAATTTGTCAAACATTTTCAATATTTAAAATATATATATTTGAAAATAAATTCCACAATTGTTGTCATAAATATCCAAATTTTAAAAGGAAAGAAAAGAAATAGATCCAAGTATGCCTGTGGACCAGTTCTTAGAGAGAGCATAACTTAACGTCGCTGTTCTATCAAAACCTCATATCTCCATCCGGCCCTTTAGCATGTATAAAGTAATACTTCCTATGTATTACCTTTGGGCAGTCTGCTCTAAACATGTTCAAGGGCCAAACACATCTATCAAAACCTTTTAAGTGCTCTTGCTTCTGACCTACAAATCTTGTAATATTTTTTCAATAAAATGTCTTAATATAATTACCTCAACAATTGAATTCATATTTGCTCTTGATATATTCATAATGCTATTATCATCACACACAAAAACTAGGCCACGACTATCCTAAAGTTGCTAAATTACAAGAAATAAGTCTTAGATTTATTTCATCGCAGGTAACCAATGCACGTACCAAGCTTAATCCATAGCCATAGCTATGATTATGCACAACTTGTTAATAACCAAAAAGAAGAGAAATAATTCAACATAGGTGTCTCTAACATGTATGTGGATGCATACCTGAAGGGCATACCTTTCTCTACACGTTCAGCGCTAATAAATTATACACAATTTCCCCCGACATCGGGTACGATAACCTAGTTAGGACCCAACAAACGCGAAGCTTCGGGAAATACATTTGAATGGTATTTTGTTGTTCCAAAAATCTCGCACTTTCTATGCTGTAATGTGGAGATTTAGTTTGTGGGGCTATATAGAAATGTATGTTACCTGTCTGGGGAATGGTGTTTTTTCAAGCTCAGGTAAATTTGTGAGGAAACAAAATAGAGGTACCTTGCCGTTATGAACTGATGATTTGGTTTAGGTCACAGGTTCAGAACTTGAAACAATATTTCATTTCAATGTGACCTCATGATTAATTAACACTTTTCACGCTACAGTCGTCTGCAGACGACAGTTCCAAAATTTCCCAAAATGTTTCAAAAATGTCATCACCATATTTGGCATCACCATGAGATATACATTAAAATAAGTACAAACATGCCCTATTATTGGTTCAGTAACTCTTGAGATAAAACTTCTGAAAAATCTGTTTTGTATATAATGGTAAAACTAATAGCCGAGTGGGAAGTATTAACAAAGCAGGGATGCAATGCATTAAATTTGTACCAAAAAGACCCTTTTTGAAAAAGAAATGGAATAAGCACAAGACAGAATAAGATTCAGATAGAGTATTCAATTTCATATGAACACCATGTTGAATATTGTCTTATTGCATACTTCTATTACGGTAAAACGAGACACAATGACGTATTCATTATCCTACTTTTTACTTGAATGCTTAAAATGTAAATCACATTTATTTTGCCTTATCACAGAGCAGTGTATTTCCAATCAAACAAGAATCCTCAAGTTATGCTACTGGAAATTGAAATGAATCTGATTATTAAGTACATTGTGGATTGATGGTAGTCAACGGTAGTTAACAAATACAACATAGTTTGAGGGAAAGTGTACAAACTACTGGTCCCAGGATGTTGGATGACTAGTGACTACCTCCCGACGCAGATATAGCAAGGCTTAGCCATAGTACAATATTGGAAGAGCAAATCAACACATGTTATTGAGCTGGGCTAAAGCATGGACCATTGCGATGGAATTCCAATGTTGAGTGACAGAAATGCTATCTTCAGTAGATAGCAAGCTTATATCTTCAGTAGATAGCAAGCTTATCTTCAATAGATAGTGAGCTTCTATCTTCAGTGGATAACAAGCCTGCTATCTTCAGTGGATAGCAAGCTTCTATCTTCAGTAGATATTAAGCCTCTATCTTTAGTAGATAGCAAGCTTCTAAAGCTTCTATCTCCAGTAGATAGCAAGCTTCTATCTTCAGTAGATAGCAAGCTTCTACCTTTAGTAGACAGCAAGCTTCTATCTTTAGTAGACAGTTAGCTTCTATCTTCAGTAGATAGCAAGCTTCTATCTACAGTAGATAGCAAGCTATCTTCAGTATATAGCAAGCTATCTTCAGTAGATAGAAAGATATCTTCAGTAGATAGCAAGTTTCTATCTTCAGTAGATAGCAAGCTTGCCTATGATGAATGTTTTATGACCAAAAAATCTTAGTATTTCGTTACAAAATTAAAAATAAATAAATATGTACCACACTGCATTGAAGTTCTTTTAATGTGAGGTGATATGAATGCTGATCTTCATTAGATGGCAAGATTGTTTAGCTTTGATGAGAAATGTTCAATGACAAACAAAATCTTTCATTAGAGTTGGCCTGAATCATGCACAGTACTGAATTGGATTATGAAATGCAATGTGGACTGATGGTAAAGCTATCTGGAGTAGATAGCAAGGTTTAGCTATGATGTAAAATGTTACGCTGTGGGGGTTCATGATGCCTAATTGAAAAGGTCAAGCAGAAAATCTAGAGCTCTATATCCCTGTGCGCAAATCAAATTCACTAGAGAGTACAAACTCAAGTCTCTGTTAACAATATTCTGATCAATCTATACTTGTGGAAAGATACATTTATGACATCTGCAACAGAAATGGTGGGATTGTAATATTTTATGTCTTCACAATGGTCCACAATTATTTGTGTAAACAAAAATAGAAAAGGATCTTTTTTTGAAGTCTCAAAACCTTTTTTCACCATTTCTAAAACTAACCTATGACAATAGTAGTAAAGGGCAAAGGGCTCATTGGTCTTGTCACATAGAAATAATTCTATATACCTTTCACAGGTGACGTTATAGTGTCATAATGCTATGGACATAATATTTCCAATGTGTGTGCTTGTGTACATACATGCTTATATAAATAAGCGTACATGCATAAACCTGGAAGTGCGTACTGGGCACTTTCAAAAAATGACAACACGGCAATTGTGAAATCATCACGCGCATGCATGCACAGTTTTGTTCACGCATTTAATGCATCTGGACGCATCTTCAGAAACAACAACAAATCACGCTCGCGTGAAATAGCTTGAATTTCATCCATAGCATTATGACAGTGACTATAGTAAATGGTCTTTTACAGAATACAGTGGTAATGTACACAGAATCTTATATTAACTGGTAGAGAACCTAACCCTGATCCTAACTGTGAACATGTAAATTACAGAGGATTAACTGGTGACATAGTGACACATACAAGGTGTAAATGATGCAAATGATTATGTAATACTGATGACATGGGGCTTGATAAATTGACAAATACCGTCACAATAAATGGATACATTTAATGCATCAATATTTTGCGATAATTTTAGCCTTCCGAGCAGACAGTGATATTGATATTTGTTAGATTAACAATTTTCTTTGGGAGTAAATATAGTTTAAAATGAATTTGTCACAAGTCACATCTAACAGTAATTAAACATGATTTTCCCGTACACCTTATTTTTTTAAATTGTGGTTTGATCTCTACTAAGGCCAAACAAAGAAGGTCTGTCTCAGAAGCCATCCCGCATTGGTATGTGGAATGAGCTACGGCGCATATGTCTCTACGCGCTTAGGCGCTTTTTCTTTTCTTTTTTGATTTTTTGTTGTTGATTTTTTTGTCGTTGGCATTTTTACAAAATATTTCTTTCAAAAAGGTCTCTATAAGCTTGGATTAGCAACAAAAAACACACACACAAAATGTAATGGCATACCTCAGCCCTTTTTCTAAAAAATTAAAATTAAAAAAAAATCACACAGCACTTAGCTTTTTTGCCAAATGTTTCTGAGACAGACAATCTTCTTTGTTTAGCCTAACTTGTATTTGCACCTCAAAATGTCCACATTTAATAAATATTTTCCATATATCGACTCAATAAATGAATAAATTGACAAGTCTCAAAGTGGATGTAGGATATGTCATTAAAAAAAAATGGAATAAGCTGGGAAAAGATGGACACATATGGTCACGGTTGAGTAATCATTCCAGGCGTACAATTGGTGTACTTTGATTAGCATCAAGACAAATTGTACTTCATACTACACTAACTATACCCTATTCTATCTGAATTATGACATGATATCAAAGCAAATCCCAGTGAACGCACTTGGCAATCACACTTGGATGTCCTGGCGTATGCACTGGCGGCAAGATCAAGGATAAATATGTGCATTGGTGCGCGAATACTGCATCTATCACTGAAATATAACGTCACAATGTTTGCAGACCTGCCTACATTGGAAAATTGGAAATCATACTCATTCACAGGTGGGGTCCAGGGCCCGCCATTTTATATCATTACTTCCTCCACACGCAATGCTGATATCTGTACGGCAAATATTACAAGATGCGTAAGGTTCTCATTTAGTCAATTTCGTCATGCACAGATATTTTTCCTTGTATTCCACCATTAACAATTATTTCCTAGGATGTTTTTGTTTCTCCATTGTTGCAATTCTCCTATATATCTGCCAAAATCTCCAGCGAAAGAAAAAAGTCACAACAAACACACACAAACCTATGTGGCTTTCGAACAACAACTTCACTTCACATGCGAAAGAAAACAAAATGGTGACTTACAGGAACAGCTTTAATCGTGAGCCAACGGCCAATTACAAAACGATATAACCGGTATGTTACATTATGAACTTCGTTAATGTGCTCGCGACAAACTACAAAGCGCAAGGGCGCCGCCAATTATTTTTATTGCGGTCAGAAGGGCAGCTCGGACACCACCTTTGAAGATTTTATTTTTTAATTTTATTTTCTGTTGCCAAAAATCTTACAAATCTGACTAAATACAATAAAAATCGTATTGGCAGGTCTTGTGTGGAATGGAGTATAATTGATTAGTGGCATCGGCAACCACGCCATTTACAAAGATAGTTTCGCAAACACTTGACCTTTACAGTGCAATAGCATTGGAATCTATCCGACTACAAAATAAACAATTTACAAAACAAAAATAAAACACTTCAACTTTATAGTGGTTGAATATTGTTTTCCAATTAGAACTGGTGAAGTATCCTGACTGATTCTCATCATGACGGCTTTCATTCACATACACTTACTCTTAACATTTTCCACACAGCAGTTGTCTACCTAGATGACAGTTCAAACATTTCAAAAAAAGTTTCAAAAATGTCAGAATTATTGAATTTCATCACCATATTTGGAATCACAATGAGAAATGCATTACAATAAGTACAAGCATGCCTAGTATTGGTTTAGTAATCCTTGAGATAGACTTTGAAAGTTGGGAAATGTTACTGAAAAATCTGCTTTGTATATGGTCTTAAAACAATGTGGTCATTTTGACAAAGGGTGGTGGCAACTATGCACCCAACCTAAATCAGAGTCAAATTTGACCACTTTTGTGGTAAAAAATTGACCCCAATTCTAGGTTGGGTGCATATGCGAGGGGGTATCAAAAAGTTGCTGTTTTGGGAATAACGCAATCTGAGGCAATCTACAATGGCGGTCTGTGGACAGGTAATAAAAAGTGGGAGAAATGTGTGACTTTGCACAGTGACTTTGTAAAGATGTCTGAAGGGTCACATAACAAAAAAAAGTTTCTGGCTCCTTCACTTCTTGGTGATGTCAAGAACTTTTTGATACCCCCTCATATGTCTCCTGGCAAAGGTACACTATGGCTAGTTCACCCACAGTGAACTAGCTTACACCTGTTCATTTGGTGACATTTGCAAAGAGTTAAGATGGAGAAATCTCAGCCTTGAAATATTCCCAAAGGATCTGGCTGGTCAGAGTGGAGGTACAGGTTTAAGTCTAAATGGTCGCATCATTTAAGAGTGTATGAAAGATTCCTCTTCACATTTCTGTCAAACCCTGATTTAAATAGTGGTTATAAATGGCTTGCATTAAGTTGTGTTTTAATAAGAGATTATTTACCGATTTGGATTGAAATGGACAGGAAAATAAAATGTTTATCTGTGCTGTATCTCGTACAAGAATAACATTTCTTCAGCATTATTCTTGTGAGAAAGTGAAAGTAAAACACTCATCCCCCACCCCCCCCCCCCTCCATTTTGGGACATAATGTTTGACAGAGAATATAATGCTGTTACTTGAGAAGATATCATCCCATATCTATAATTTAATCAGCACTAAGTAATTTAGTATAGTATTCATATCTTGTTTAGCCATAAGCGATATGTCACTCAAGACCTCAGCAACTGAGTTCTGATACTATATACAGAGGCATGGGTGTATATGGTACAGAGAGGCATGGGTGTATATGAGATGGGGGAGTATACAGAGAGGCATGGGTGTATATATGAGATGGGGGAGTGCTTTTGTATCCCACTAGAATGAAACGTATAATGTCAACATACACAAATTCTCAAAATTAATCAAACTGTTTTCTGTTGTCACCTAAGCACATCTTGATACCAGGAAAATAGATCAATATGAAACGTGGGAGATATTTGAATTACAATACAAGTTGAAGCTTCTCTGCTCTCCAAAGAGAATTAGTGTATCAAACCAAAATTCGATAAGAGTGGGGGCGTTAATTTGTGGGTTATATTTCAGTAAAGTCTGCAAGATAATATACACTAATGTAGCGAGATAATCAACATTTTCTGTGACTTTTAGATTGATAAAAAAGAGATAAATATAGGTATTGACGTCTCAAATGCATAGGAAGAGACTCTCCAATTTCTATAGGCCTTACACAAAATGGTCATATCTGTTACAGTAGGATGAACACTTTAAAACAACGTCAAATCGATAGTAAAATTGATGTTGCCTATACCACATAAATGAATGAAATTGTCCCGGACATATGGAATATTGATGGCATCAAACAAGCTCCATAAACGGGTAAGTTTGTTTGAAGATACAGGGCGAGTCAAAATATTCAGATCCCGTTTTTAGAAAACCAGGAAAAATACTTTTTGTTAAAGATTTCTTCATTGTTTATAAGACAATACCTTCTTCCAGGCCATAATTACAACCTTTAAAGGAAATAGCGGGAAATCCACAAAGTGTTCCAAATATACCCCCATTTTTCATATTGTAGGCATTGTGTATGATTGACATTCAAAATGTGTGTGTTAAACTTTTGCAGAATTTGGGGAAAATGCACATATCTCACGTATGGAATAACCAATTTCAATTAAATAAAACCTAAGTTATAGCTAACAAGTCATTCTTACTGTACGATATATTAATTATTGCATATTAACTGGTTTAAAAAATTGGTAAAATCGGGATCTGAATATTTTGACTCACCCTGCAACATGTAGGCTTGCAGGTTTTGTGTGTGTTACAGTAATTGTGAAATGTGACCTTTAACACTTTCCACGCCGGCAGGCGTCTGCAGACGACATTCCAAAATTTCACAAAATGTTTCAAAAATGTCAACATAATTGAATTTCATTACCATATTTGGAATCCATGTGAGAAATGCATTAAATTAAGTACAAACATACCTAGTATTGATTCAGTAATCCTTGAGATAGACCTTGAAACTTGGGAAAGGTTTCTGAAATATCTGTTTTGTATATGGTAGAACCATAGCCGCATGGAAAGTGTTAAGAGCTTTCTGCTACAACACTTTCTCCAACCCTATAACTTTCACACATGCTTATTGAAATTAATATAGGGGTGTTTGTTGAAATTACCTGAGATAAATATATGGTAAAAGCAAAAGCTTTGGTAGCTCTTACATGTGAATCCATATTCACTGGAAACAAGAGAAATGTATGTGTTTATTTCAAAATTTGTTCGCTTCAGATAACTGCCGTGTCAATTGGAATCTGAATTGTCTGTGACTCAGAATTTATATTACACTGAGTAACACTGACCATATCCATGTAATCAGGTTCCGAAGATTTACTTTTCTCATATGTGGATCATAAAAACAACCAGGCAAATGGCTGGTGGAGCTGAACATACTCAATGGTATAGGGTCGTTTCATAAAAATGGGTGACAAGGATGATCGATCACATTGACCCCTTTTTGGTTGGCGGGCCAAGCCCGCCAACCTTATAGCATAGGATTGCATATTCTTTCACATTTAGGTCTTTCTACATATACATGGAGGCTGCCATTTTGTTTTTAGTATATGGAAAATTGTCTAAATTATTTTGTAGTCTTTGTAAATTACATGTACCTATGCAGTTTATTTTAACAGTCCTGCAGTCTGTGATGGAGTCAAAGCTATATTTGTTTAGCCTTGATGATTCAATCAGAGAGATGTTATTAGACTCCCAACAGAGAGACATAATAGCTTATCTTGTTTGACTAAAGAGAAATCTCCCAACTGTCCTGGGGTTGTTTAATGAGTTGTGGATGTCATATATACCTAGATTGTTCTTCAGATGGTACCACCCCCCCCCCCCCCCCCCCCCCCCCCCCTCCATGCACACACATCAACTTTATTGGTTTCCTGTACTATTTTTAGACTGTTGTGTTTTGATTTGGGGTGGTTTTGTTTGTTTGAAAGATACATACACCATATCCCTGGTATTTTGGTATGCAACAGAATGAACAGATGCTTCAGAAAATGGTTACAAAACATGATTCTTTCTCTTGGATCGCCCCCATTCCATTTCAATGGAATTTTGTATATAATAAACAAATAAATTCTACTTCAACCATAGTTTTACTAACGAATATTGGCCATTGTGGATCAAAAATTTCACAAACTGTTTCAAAAATGTCAAAAGTATTGAATGTCATCACCATATTTGGCATCATCGTGAGAAATGAGTTACAATAAGTACAAACATGCTTAGTATTGGCTTTGAAATAGACTTTGAAAGTTGAGAAAGTTTTCTGAAAAATCTGTTTTGTATAATTATTGGTAAAATCAATAGCTGTGTGGAAAGTGTTAAAGTCACTTTCACAGTTGAGGGCCCCTCCTCCTCCCCCGGGACAGTAAATCACTCTCTAGTCTGGCTGACCATGTACAGTAATTACCTACATTGCTATATACGAAATGGATGCCCTGGGGGCATGAAAAGTGGGCGCACGACACAAAAGTCAAATCAAATTGAGAAATCATAACGGTCAAAACGGGCTAAGTCTGGATAGTCTGGTCTCTCCTGACTTACACACGAATAATAGACCGTACCGTTATGAAATATTACAGTCTGGTTCAAAATTGCTTAAAAAGTGTAACTTAATTAGATTTAGATTGCGCAGCATGGGTGGTTAATTTGCTCACTGAGTGTAATATTTCTAAACGATATGAACCTGACAGAGCCAATACGCAATTTACTCTAACACTTACAAAAACGGTATGCTTCCTTCGCGCGTCATGTTTGGTCTAAATTGGCACAAAATGTTTTAAATTGATTTACAAAACGCAGCACCAACGATTTTCAAACGGAGAGTCGAGAAAGGAAAGCCATGGCCTCGGATATTTAATTTAGCAAAGGGGCATGCAGCAATGTCATTTAATTGAATTACAAAGTCGGCAGCGGCGGGGTCTCAACACCACTGCTATATGTCCTCCATCTATGTGTAAGTCCGGTCTTTCACCAAGTTATCACTACTGCCTGTCGTTTGTTGCCTTAGGTCGCAACAGAAATATACGCGCAAAAAATCGGTGGCCAGGTGGTAGTGTTGCCGAAATATGAAGTATCCCACTACGAGAAGCCCAAATTATTTGGTACACCATCGATGGGACAAGATGTGAGAAAACATAGCCCAATTTGATCCCAAAAGCATATCTAACACAGGTTTTGGCTACTTACTAGCATGCTTGGCAACGAGATGGAATGGGATTTATAGTGCTGATTAATCTTTGATATTAGAGTGTGGTATGATTTGCATTAAGCCGTGTGTTGCAATTTTAGACACAGGTTGAAATCGTTACCTACTGCTGAAGGAACAGCGGTGTGTTTGTTAATATCAGGCAAGTGAAATTAACCAATAGAAACATTTAGTTGTTCTATGTGACTGCTAATTAATGCCGACAAAGTTGAAGATTCAGGTTTGTTATTTTATTTTTGCTTATTTTTAACCACATTTTATCTTGCTTCTAGTTTTACAGATAATATCTCATTTTAAGAAATTATATTTAAAACTGTGGTTTATTTTCCCAAACATTAACAATACAAATTCTGCCTTTCATAAGGAACCTAAACTAGGATTAAAAAACCAGACCCATTACAACAACAAAAAGAGTTCCCATCCTCAACTTCAAATTCCAATTAATTCTTCACATCTTTACGTGAAAACAAACCTGAGCCCCAATGGGAAGCTGGGTGTAAATAGAGACCCCCACCCCAGATCCTATAAAAATGTTTAAAGTTGACCTTATAAATGTTACTTGTTATATTGATAGTTCAAACAACACTCACCTTTAATGTTGAAAGTCATGATGACAACATGCGAGTCAATGATGTGCATGGAGAAAGAGAGACAGAGAGAGAAAAAATAGGAAAAGTTCCTTATTAGAAAATTGTAAGCAATAATTCTACAGGGGCATAAAGGGTAATCGTGTTATATGATGAGACAAATTCTTCAATTGACACCTGTTTGTTCCAATTCGTAAAAAGACACTCAATTATGAACTATAAATATAAATTATATAAATGTCATGACTTTCGAACAAAGCTGTAGGGCTTTTTGCACATATGGATTTCATTTCCGCAAAATGAATGATAAAAATCCAAAATGGCCGCCCAACAACCCTTCAAGGCACCCTGGAACAAATCCTGAGAGACATTCGGCAGGATATTAACAGGTTGAGAAACGCCAGACAATATCTGTTTAATTAGAATACATCAAATTATGAGTTTTCAAGAATAAAAGAGAAAATAAAATCACTCTTTATCACATTGTTTTGTCTAAATGCATCACTTCATTAGTAATGTTGGCCACTATTTTATTGCAGTGTTTTTATTGACATGTATGGAAAGCAAAGTGTCTGACATTCACACGCAATTAAATGAAAATCTTGACATTTTAAGAACAGTTTCATAATATCAACACACCAAAACTGTTTTAAATATGATCCCTGAATACATCTAATCCTTTGGAGGGGACATGAAGCTGTTGGTCCCATACAGAAGAGCATACCCTGTAATCTGGATAAAACCTAGTAAGTCAATTTTGGAGAAAATTGAGTTGGACCCATATTTGGACTTAGGTTTTTCCCCTATTCCCTGTCGACAGTTTTTCATCTGGAAGAACCTAGTATGGAAAAAATATGGGAACAGTATTCCTTTGTTTTCTCAAATTTGCATTTAACAGACTTTACTAGGTGTTTCCAGCTTAACTCGAGTTAAATATTTTATGACCCGTGATAAAATACCTGAAATATTTTCGCTAACTCGACCGATTGTCCACACACAGGCAACATGTCTACTATAAAAAAAATTATGTTATAGTCATTTGGTTACATCTTTTCATTGCGTAATGAAAGTAGTAAAAGTGAAAGTGGATATTTCCGCGACCGTTAAAATAATAACACACAAATATATTTCTTTTGCATATAGTTCTTATGTGATGAAGCTACAAATCGCAAATTTAAAAACATGCAAAACGGTTCAAAAGCAGCGAGAGCAGCTAAGCGCGAGAATTACAACTTTTACAGTACATGAAAGTATAAGAACAGGGTTCTAGCTACAGTGGGCGGCACTTTTTTTATTTTATTTTTTTATTTTTTAACAATTTGTGGATAAAATCATTAAACTGCCTCATAAAACAAGACATTATGTGGCAGGAACCCTCAAAGTGCATTAAAAAAAACCTAAAAAGACATTAAGAAGGCCTCTGGATCCCATGCCATGATCCACTGCACTTCGTTCGCTACACTTTCTCCGTTCGCCGTCAGTAAATTTACCCGGCACTAAAATGGTCCTGGCTAGAACCCTGTATAAGAATAACACTCTCACCATATTTTTGATGAATTAACCATTGGTTTCCTTAACAACAAAACATTTTTGGCCAAATAACTGGTCATAGATGCCCGTGATTACATGACACATTTTAAAATTGCATTCATGGCGATACATTGTACAAGTAGCATAAATGTGTAATATACACACAATAGGCTGTTATTGTATTGACATTGGGTCTCGTGTGAGAGTCAAACTTTAATTAAAAAAATAGGTTGGGCATTACAAAGAAAAACGGGTTCATATTATGTTTCATGCTCGTAGCTCGCGTGTATCACAGCAATATCATTATTACCCATCATTGAGATGACAATATTTGATTATTTTGTGTGGGTGTGTGTGTATGTATAATAATCATCAAATTGATATTGAAAACAAATTCACACAGCCTTGTAAGTGTAGTGATTGAAAATGTTGTGCGGTTAATTTGATCAAAAGTGCAGCGCAGTAAACTAAATTTAAGCATTGAAAATAGTCAATTTTGACCATTTTTTTTAAAACAAATTAATATTTTTTTTGGAGGGGGAGGAGATAATTATCATATCGATTGTCAAATTGCCATGGCTAATTAACTGTAAATTACCTCAAATTCATTCCTGGTTATAGGTAATGTAAATCCTTAGTTGACCTTTAGACAACAAATGATATGAATGTATACATACATAAGATCAGGACGATGGTGTGCCATTAAAGTTTCGGCGAATCACTAACATCAGCCTTTTTCCCCCATAATTTATGTTTTAATTGTTGTGAAATTATCAGACACAGCCCCAAACTGCCATTTCATCAAGATTTTAAATGTATGTAAGTAACAGATATTGTTCGAGTATTAAAGTATCATAAAAACTGGCTCCGAAATGTGTAAAAACAAAAGATTGCTTCGGCGATCATGACAACGGATGGCGTTCTGGGGAGTTCCAGGTTTCAGTAAGATAACCACTGAACCAGCCGTATAGACTCTCAGATAGGGCGGCTGCACAGCCTGATGTGTGTGGCGGTCTACTGGAGTGATGTTTAAAAAGCAAAACATCCGCGTACAGTTTAGCGTACATGAAAATTTCATGAGTCAATTGCACTCGCGAAACTTTGATGCACACTAACATTTTATACTTTACAGTACAACATTACGACAGTATCTATTCAGAGGCTATGGTCATTAAGCTACAATTACATTGTAATAAATCAAAAGAATAGATCAAAACCGTTCAGATAAATCACATATGTTGATGGAAATGCTGGTAGTAAATTATTATCGCATAAGTATATTTGATTAATTTAACACTTTTTAATTAAAACGCTTTGGTGCTATATTAGGTACAGAGATCAATATATTGTCTCATCAAACAAATAAATCACAACAAAAGCATGTAATTTTGCAATAACAATCCACTTGAATAGTGGGTATTATGCTAACATTGCATACCTTTATGTCTTGACAATTGTGATGTAAATGTGTAACTATATTGTTCAAATAGCATATGATGAATATGTTGTCTTTGAAAATTATAAAACGTGAATATCAATAATAGCCAGATAGTGCTCAATACTTAGTTAAGTAGAGCTTATTATCAAAATAAAAAACTTTTATTTAGCAGTTTGCTACCTTGGGTTTCTCGCTACCGCGATCTTCAGGCAAACTAATTGTCTTTGAAAATTACTTAGGAGATCAAATTACTTAGGAGATCAAATGTTAAAAAATAAAACAGATTAAAATCAAATAAATGTTCCATAAATATGATTATATACACACAAACACTTTTCAGTTTTTATTGGAATTGGTTTCATTCTCAATCCTCCTTCCACCCTTACAGCCCTGAACCCCATGAAATCCCATTTGAAAACTATGCTGGCAACACAGGTTCCTTCAGTCTATCTGCGTTGGTGATAAATGCGAACGGAATGTTGAATTTGTGCAGGTGACCCCCGGACCAAAGTTCCTCCTGGCCAAAGTTCGACATACGACACGTGGGCTCACTTCGATCAGGCTGCGCACGCATGCCTGAAAACTCACAAATACCGCAAACCAACAACACCAAAGCCCCTGATTGGTCGAATTTTAACTGAAGCCTTTTAACAATCGTCACGCTGCACCGTAACCACCAACGCAGTTGGGCGTGATGGTGCGTGTATAAGCTCATGTTTATTCACAAGTTTTTCAGTTCTCACATTTGAGCACCAACCAATCAGAGCCGTGAGGTCGAGATTACGTACATGTAGTGCGCACCACGGATGACCGTTGCACCATTTTGGAGTGAGGTTGAGCTTGCGTGAGTTCAACCTCATGTGACGTGCGTCCATTGGACTAAGGCACAGACCCCTATGCTGGGGGACCCAGGTTTGAATCCCTCTGCTGGCAGGGCCATATTTCCCTACTAAATCTCGCTTCGCCCCGTCAGTTTTATCCCCGATTCCACCCAGGTGAAAATATAGGGCAGGTCCGATAGCATTAAGCACATCAAAAATTGGCATAGTCAAAGTGCTTTGTGATCATGCATAAATGGGTGTTATTATCAATACAATCCCAAAGTGCTAATATAAGCTTGGCTTTTATTTTAAAACAATCAGAATGTTTTCAATCCCATCAATTCAAAAAACGTAAGTGCCAGGTGTCCATGTGTCAAATAATAAATGAAAATCTATGCAATAATTATAAAACATATTTGTACCATCTGTAATAAAACATGGTCTCTTAGGCCAAAAAAAATGTTTGGTTGTCCTCCAGAGCTCTCAGAGAGGAGGGGCGGGCGGGCAGATTTTTATTTATTTTATTTTATTATACCAGTAGAAGCTCAAAGTTCAGGCAAACAAGAAGTTGAAATCACACTTAGAGTCGCACATATATATGTTATAAACACTTAGTTTAATATTCAATACCATTTAAACTGTTAAAAAAATATCTGAAAATCTGAAGAAAAAAATCTGGAAAAAAAAAAATCGGAGTGGCCCTAAATCTTACGAGCACGCGGTCAAGGACAACATAACAATTTATTTGTTTGGCCTTACATGGCCATATGCAGACAAAAATAATATTTGATGGCATCATCAGGGTGTGATTTATATATGTGATACAGCACATCAAAAGGGGGACTATGCAGCTGTGTTTTTCAACACATAGATGAAAACACACAGAAAAGAAAAAAATAATAATAATAACAATTTAGGAGTCATTTTCACTCGTAAAATCTGAATGCCTTGATAAATTTGGATACATTTGGTGTCATTTTAAAGCTTAGAAATTGCTCTGAGAGCACACATACTATACTAAAAAATTGACTTCACTTGCTAAGTCATTTCTTTCGATGTGCTGCATCACATATCATTTCACCTAAGTGCTTTTCAATTTGATAATTTACTTCCTATGATGCAAATTACATGGTTGCTATACAACAATACCAAACTGTATATTTCAGCTGCACAAACTCTCCCACGCTAAAATTATGCCCAATGTTGTCCAACTCAATCACAGTGCAAGAGATCAAACACATTGCAGTGCACGAGCATTAGCGGACATGGACTTCGGCCATGTAATATAATCCGGAAATGACCCTCTAGCCACCAAATATTAATAAGAACATAGCATTTAAAAGGAGATCAAAATCAGCACTGACGTAGGAATCTCGCTGTGCAAACATCCTCGTAAGATTTGCGCCTGGTTCGGAAATATGGAGCACCACCTTCATCCGACTAGTTGGATCAACAGCCATTGGCAATTTTGTTTTTTAATGTCTTTTAAACAGAAATGCTGATCCTAACAATTATTAAATACAAAATTGGTTTCGTAAGCATGGTTAGTTATTTGACCAGTGGCATATGCATCTTAGTGGGTAGATGTATATATGTGACCTGTCACGTCAAAATGGACATACTGGGGGCCCGAATCAATTGTGAGTTATTGGTATGACTTGAAAGAACACATTTTAGGGTTTGAAATGATACCATGTTAAAGGTTATCACACTTTGTAATCACAAGATATGGTTTGAAGAAGCGTATTTTTTTCTTTTATTTTCTTTATATTTCACTAAATATATTGACCTCTATCTCAAAACTGTGTTTGCCGACAACATGTCCTTTTTGATGTGACTGGTCACATATATACACCACAGCATAAGAAATGGCTAACATGATCCAAGACATTGTATTATCATACTCTATTATATAACGCATGCAAAATATTCTAGCCATCTGATTGGTGGATACTACATCAGATAACACAAAATAGTTTGGTCCATTTGATGCTTGAAGTCACTTCCCGGGCTTTTTTTTTCTTCTTTCAAAAAGTACTATTGAGGTCAATAGTACTTTTTGAAAGACAAAATATTCCCTGCCTTGTACGATTTTGCCATAATGACATGGAGGATCGACATGCCTGTAAGATCTTTTTCATGTTTAATTTGATCAAATCGCACACAAAAATATTTTCATGCGTTATTTAAAACAAATATGGACTGCTCTTTATTCGTAAAATGGGGTGGACTATTGTCCCTCTGTGATCTGGAGACCTAAGCCTACTATTTTCCCTCAGCCTTCGGCTTTGGGAAATTAGTAGGCTTACAGGTCTCCAGATCACCTTGGGGCAATAAGTTCACCCCATTTCATGAATAAACAGCAGTCCATATTTGTATACTAGTACACCACTGTGTTATTGCATCATGAACATGCATTTGGCCTAGAGTTAGTTGGTTAAATGGTCTAAGCACAATGACGGGAGTGGTGGTGGGGTGGTTTCAAAAAATTTAAAAGACTCAAATCTCAAAATAATATCATGAATGTGTATATTGAGAACCTCATAAAGTTACACACTCTATGACATGCACATGCTAAATATAACTCCACTCATTGTTTCATTTCATCCTTCACTCGTATGAACTATTAAAAATTGATTCCCAGTGTTCAAACAAATGGAAAATCTTACTCAAACAAACCTTATAAAGTGCACACATGCATCACGCCTTGAGAAAAGAAGAATGACATCACCCAATTTGATGAAAGCAATTCAATCCCGCTCAAGTGTTGCAATGGAGCCTATAGCAGAGTCTATTTATGGTTCCCTCTTTCTCTCAACCTAAAAAGGCACGTTCTCAACACCGACTCGAGCGCCCCCGATGACCCAGGGGAATAGTGCGGTGCGAATCAGAGCACTCCCTATGGTACGGACAGAGGGCCAGATGGAGATACTCAGACGACCACTTACTATACTACGTTTCCATGCAAACGTGTAAACAGAAACATGTAACATATAGTACCCTTCAGTCAAATTTGCTGTATGGTAAACCTTCAGCAAATGGCACGCAAGGTTTTGGCTGAAAATTGCATTTCCTATATTTAGGCGATATTGGACTATTAACCAAAAATTGATGAATCTGTTAGTTCAAACTTATATGCTGAAACAGAACAGATGGCCTCAACCTGTAGATTCACAAATAGATATCGACTTTTTATGTAATGGTGCAATATGCAGACAGCAGAAGATGCGACTCCATGAAATCTGGGTCAACAGTGTAATTGTGTGTGTAATTTACAAGCTCTTAGCTTCTACACTAACCTTTCTTACACCCTGTGGAAGAGTACAGTTGGTATTGAAATGGTGTTATATTTGCCTGCATGCCTTCAGTTAAGTCATGGGGAGGGACATTTTTAAATAGAATAGCCCATTTATGAATCGAGTTATTCTACTTTTAGGATGAAATGATGAAACCTAACCGTATGAAAAACAAACAAATTTTCAAGTGTACAACATTATTAGCCTTCCATGGCAGAGGGGGTACTATCTATAAATTCAATAGCCTAATGGCCTATAACGTGATGGATAAAGCCACCAGACCGTGTTGTCGCACATAATTATGTTCGTAAAAGATGCGAACGATAAAGTGCATCTTATGTTATTCCATCTAGTCTATGTACTGTAAAAGCTGAAATATTCGCGGTGGTTTTATTTTCGCGCTTTTCGCGCAAAATCTTTTTCCGCGAAAATTATAACACGCGAAAATATTGCTTTACACATTCATGCAATGCTTTCAGACGGTCGCCCGCGAAAAAACAATTCGCGAAATGTCTTTGATATCAAAATCCGCGAAAATATCTGTACGCGAAAATATCGGCTTTTACAGTACTTTACTTTCTTGTATTGACTTAAATATCTCGGCTAAAGAATCTCGGCCAAAGTCCCAAGCTGAAGGCTTGTACATGTATGTCCATTCTAACAAATGATACACAATCAAGCCAATGGCAAAATGTGTGCTTACATCGAGACGACAATCATAATATAGGTTGCCATGGAAATGGGTTAATATTTTGTATCTCATAGTCTGCTGACGTATGAGGGTCAAGTACTGATCAAATGTTTAACATTATCTACTCATTCAAACAGGCAATAAGGTTTATCGCCAATCGGTAAAAAGCCATTGATTATCCTATTCTGTTGCATTGTGGGATTGAAAAGGGTATACATATGCTCCCTTTTCTATCCCACAATGCATCAGAAAAGGATAATCAATGGATTTGTTCCGATTGGCGATAAGGCTTATATGTGATAATATGATCAAATCTTAAATGAATCCAAATGCAGTTCAGATTGAATCAATCAGTAACACTGGAGAGCCCAATTGAAACATTCTGCAATTTTTCAGGATCGACTCATAAAAATGTGTTTATAAACGGGATGTGTTCTTATGTGCTTCTTATTAACTTTCAAGTTATATCTCACTTAAGCATCATTGGTCATCGGATATAACTCAAAGTTGCTTGAGTTGGTGTTAACTCACTTTTCTTTTGTTTTTGAGGAGTGTGCCATCCAGGGTCTCGAAAATGTGAGGCTTTGGAATGGATTTGTGACAAGGCTCTAATATACAAGAAACATTACAAAGAGGGATATGAGAGGGATATGAGACCAAATGGCTCACATCGAGGGTTGAGCGCCAGAAGGCCGTAACTCAACTTTTGGGCAAACTGATATTTTGCAAAAATAATCCATATAACCTAGATTTTCAGAACCATAAAGAGATAACTCATAAACACTCAGAATTTGACTAAAATTAGAGTTTTAAGTTTGGTGCTACAGTGTATTGTAATGGGTCTCAAATATTTGAAAGTCAATTATGTCATAATAGCATTTCTTGATTTACAGCCTTCTGGCGCTCAGCCCTCGACATAAGAAAAGTTTATTCTGCAACAACAAAATGCAACACATTTTGCAATTTGTTTTTGTTCAGCACAAGAAAATATTGCTGTCAAATCCAAATGTCCTTAAATATACAAGACGACACCATATAAAGGTACATCAGTTATTGTTTTCCTTAAATACATCTGTCAGAGAGGCGGCTCCCAGGTAGGTACAGGATGGCGCCATTATTTCTGATTTTCCTCAACAACCAAATTTGAATATCCTCCTGTTAATATGCTTTCTACATTCCAGGGTTATCCTTAGGCTTCTATAGATCTACTGAAAATAAATCTGAAACACAGTGGGGACAAGTGTCTGCTAAAATTGCAAACAAGATGCGGCTTTAAGGTACGAAATGAGAGAGTGTATTACGAATTAAAGTAGAAATGACAGGAGGCTCAGGAAGGGGTTCGTCGAGATGCGGCATAAAATATAAAGAGAGAAATATTTTATATATGTTGAGAAAATAGCACTTGATTTAACGCACTCGGATGACGGAAATGTCAAGCGTGCTCACGGCAAGATTATATCATTGGGTTTTGGAGCAATACCGCTTCTACTGTCGAAATGATAAGTTTACAATATATATAATATATATGTGTGTGTACAGCCTATATATGTGCATGAGCCGGGATGTGTGCATGTATAAATGGAAAGGTCAAATATTGAAAGTAAGAAAATATAGAGAAGCTAGCGTTCTACTTTATCTATTGACAAACAGAATTTGAGACGATCTGTCCAAACAACTGCTTGAGTGTATGTTATGTGTGTGGTGTGGGGAAATATATCGTTGCTGTTCTGTCAAAACCCGTACCTCCATCTGGACCTTCACCAAGTATAAAGTATTACTTTCTATGTATAACCCTTGGGCAGTCTGCTCTAAACATGTTCAAGGGCTAAAACCACATAATTAAAACCTTGTAAGTGCTCTTTCCCCTGAACATGTACAAAGCAACACTTCTTATGCTTAACCGTTGGGCATGTTTACTTTATACATGCTGAAGGGCCAGTAAACATACAAGGTTTTGACAATACAGCAATGATATAGTTTCTGTCAATACTTAAATATGTATACCCAACATGCTTTTGCAATCCAGAGAGAGATTGATGTGTCTGAGGAAGAAAAAAAGTTATTGACTGTCACAACTGAAATCTTAAGTGGCAACTAAGTCAACATGTACTCAAACTAACCTGGGTAAATCCGTTCAAATGGGAAAATGCAAGATTGATGTGCATGCTAGAGGTATATGCGTTGTGATATAATTATATAAGGCCAAGACAAAAAAAATAGTTTGATTGTCTACTTCCGACCGACCTTAATTTTGAAAACTGATAAAAAGCTTTTTTGGCTTTTACTGTACGAATGAATACCGACTCTAATTTTGGAAAATTCCAGAAAAAGTTGGACCGACGGCATTAAAGTAGCAATAAGTCAATCTCTTATCTACGCACATCGCATGTCACAAAATAGATAACGGTGGTGCTCTATCATCAATAGGGTCACAAAGAATTAGCCATGATCCATAGAACGACGACAACAGCTCATGATATATAATAGTGCATGTCGGTGGAAAATCAGCTGAACACCAATCAAATTACCTGTTGACATCCAAAACCACACCCACTATATAAAGATGGTTGGTTGACAATGGGTCAAGTCTGAAACATCCTGCATGAAATTGTTCTCATCATCCGCACTGATTCAAAACACTTTACTGATTCCCCACTATATAGGGGTGGTTTGTTAGTACAATAGTACAACATTTATGTATCTGCTATCTTCTGAAGATAGCATAATCTAAAATGGTACCAAACACATATTTGAACAAACATGGGTACAATGCAAGTGAACAGTTATCCATTCTTCAGGGTATCTACTGAAGATAGCAAAAAAGAATCGAGTGCTGGCCTGATTTTCAAGTTTTCTATTCTACATGAAAGGGTCGTCCTTAAAATAGTTGTATTCCAAAGTTTGAGTTGCATAACTCCAATGGTTCTTATTTTAGAAGCTCAAGGTGACATGAAAGGTTCCCATTGAGTAGTACACAAACTGGCCAGGTGGTTAACCACCTTTGGCAGTAATTAACTGCATCTTGGTCTATAACATCTAAATGGAACATAATCTTGTGTCAAACATAATACAGAAATAATGGGAACAAAATGAGGTTTCTTCTTATATCAAATATGAAGATGGGCAAAAAAAGAAGCTAAAGTGAACGAAACACCCACCTTTAAGTTGTACAGCTTAGGAAACAGCATATAAATACATTAACAACATCAATATGCTATTGAGCAGGTAGTCAGTTATTTGTATTGCTTATAATTCCAAGGCAGTATTCATTACCTTATCAGGTTGGTATATAATACAAACGTAGATATGTCCGATCCATTTTACTTTGTCATTGATATGGATAAATGAAAATGTCTATCAAAATTATTGGCCATGCGGCAAATATGTTATAACTGTTTAATAATAATAATAATACAGGTTACATGCCACTACTAGAATATCCATGTCTATAGTAACATTTGCTTGTTTCATTACACTGGGTATCAATTTTGAATACCGTATTATTCCTAATAAGCACCCAGGGCGTTTAGCAAAGTCATTTTGGATGATTAGTTATTTGTTACACAATTACTGCCATTAATTTTGCTAAGTTGTAGAATTCAACAATCTTGAGTAGCACGTTCATACAGGACAGGAGCGTTTATTAGGACAGGAGCGCTTATTAGAAATAATACAGTACTTACAAATAGTAAAATAGTTCTATGTTGTTATTAATCTATTTCATTTCAAGGTCAAGCTGTTTTTAGTTTACTTATTTGGTTTGATTTACTATCCCTGTAAGCTGAATTTCCTTGTCAACCATTTTGTCTTGAGCATTGCACTCTTTCTTTGGCATACAGGGTGAATAAAATAAAATTGTGCAGATTGAAATTGCCCTTTGACCTTGACATAAGCATTGAACCATGAAATTGTTGTTGTTTGTATAAAGCATATTTGATCTAGTTCATCTTCCGATAAAATATACGTAATTGTTTGAAAAATAAGCAAAATATGACGAGTTTTGTAAGTTTTTCAAAAGTCTGTTTCAATCTGTGAACAATTTGTTGGATTCACCCTATACAATATTTTGCTGGAACATCATATCACGCCACCAGAATACCTCTAGATTATCTTGCAGGACACAAGAAAACAAGACACCGCAATGGCCCCCAAGATGGATTTGAAATCAGACGGGTGACTAATGTAAAAATAAAAGATCTAGCTAACTGTCAGAATACCCTATTGGATTTCGCCGCTGCCATTTCACATTTAGCCATACCCGAATCCTCATGGAATCATATTAATGTCAAACACTCACAGTCACAGTTTGTCGGAGACGAATGTGGGTTGTTATAATTATAAATCATGTATGTGCTGCAAAGGTGCGTATTTTGGCGCGCTAAATAATTTGCAATCTGCCAAATGTTAACAATTTGACATGTAACTAAAATTGGTGATATTTGTCTATGCCCCAGTTGTTGGTTAGTTGGCTGACCATGTTGAAAAGTAAATGTGAAAATGAAAATCAGACTTGACTTTACATTTGGGATTTTAACTACCTTGATAATAATCCATTCATAGGGTGCAATATCTCAAATTAAAGGGGGAACATTTCTCGACAACTTTATAATTTAATATGTTTATGAAGGAGTTATACTTTTAGAGTTATCAGCCCATTTATTACCTGGTCAGTTACATATTGTGTTGAGTGTATATACTTCAGCAACATATTCCTTTGTTTTTATTTTTGCACACGTTCATTGGTACATAATCATGTAGGCTACATCCTGGGGAATCCTGAACTGGCAGGAACTTACTGAGAGACTGGCAGGAACTTACTGAGCGATATATATATATGTATTTGAAATAGAAAAGCAATATCAAAAATCATTTTTGAAAACAAAACAAAAACAAAAAACAGCAACCTTAGATTTTCAGTTTTTATGGTCGGTCTGCTAAGGGCAGGTCGCGATTATTTTTTTCGTACATCAGTTTAACCAAATTTATTTATTCCGTTTTAATACAAAATAAAGCAAAATTCACTGAATAAAATGATTTTTTTTAAACATTTTTAAACAAATGAACTGATTTTGGTTAAACTGATGTACGAAAAAAAAATTCGCGGGCAGGTCAACAATTTATTTTTTTGGCCTAATCCAGTGTAGTGGGTACGGCCGAGTCAGTCAATGCTTTTCTTGATTAACTGACCTTTTCAAACTGACCCATCAAAGAGCATTAATTGTTTATGAAGCCTGACTTGTAAACAGAGTGTTAGATTCATAAACAATTTATAACGAGTCTTGTTGCCTAGTGAATGACGACAAATTACTATCACTTTACGCATCATCACAAATGGGTTACAATATTTATTGGGTAGTATATATAACAGTCAGGCGGTTGGTGTGTCATAAACGAATTTATGATAGCCTGATGTGAATGGCACTTTTGTATCTATTAAGTAACACAATTTTAAATACAATTTTTATTTCAGATCTATACCCAGGTGTGAAAATGGACACACATGAAAAACCCCGGCTGATATTAAAAAGAAATTGCAGTAATTTGGACTCAACAAAACATGAATTATGGGATAAACCTGAACATTCTCATGCCTGTAAATGGTATGTTATACTAGAAATGTTATACTATAGTGTAAACAGAGTATATCAAACAAATAATTTTTCGACATGAGCCTATATATTGAAAATGTTTTAAAAATATTTCAACTGCTATGACAATAACGAAATTACAAAATTACGTATAATGGGAATTCAAATAAATAACACAATATGCGTGGAAGATATGCTTTTACGCTAATAGGAGATGAATTCCCAATTCCTGGCTAACCCATCACATGGACCATTATTAAGATATTAATTACGCTTAAAGAATTAACTAATTATTTGAAAACAAAGGATACAACAAGGATTTGGTCAACATAAATTAATGAAATTCCTGCAAATGAAGAGAGCACAATTATCTCCAACAGCATTGATAAGTACTCAGACAAATCATATTTGAGACTCAGGTTGTTATCTACTGAAGATGACGAAAATGGATGTAACATCGACGAGACAAATATTCTGGCAAAACGCCTTAAAGATCTCAGTAGCTATCAACTGAATTAAATTGTAATATCATTAAGAATATCCTTTTATAAAAAAGACATCCAAAGTTGGTTATTGCTATCTACTGAAGACAGTAGAAAAATCTGCAGTGCTATTGAAAATGATTCTGGCAACAACGACAAAATAATAATATTTATTAAAATTGAAATTCAAAAAAAAGTAAGCTTGGTAGTTGCTATCAACTGATGACAGATAATAAATAGATCTACAACATTATCAGCATGTATTCTGGCAAAACATCATCAAAGATGGTAGTTGCTATCTACTGAAGACAGTAAAGAATTAGCAAACTCATTGATGAGTATTCTGGCAAAACAAACCCAACTCCCTCTCAAACTGATCATAGGCTACTGGTCAACATCACTGAAACCCTCACAAAAACACCCATCTGAAACTGTGTACCTCATCCTGCATAGGTCACCATCAATTCCAATAGCAAATGGCTAACAACCAATTCTAAATGGCAACTATCCAATATACGTAAACTAATCTCTCGGGCATCGATTGCTTTTTTGTTTTAACGGTATATATGTTGTCCGAGGGGAAACCAAAACCAGAATCGTTGGCTCAATAAATTTGGCATGTAATTCTGAATCATCGCAACTGACATTAAAGCTAATTTTCGCTGGTTGGGGTCGTAGAAAATTAATATCCACGGGCATTCAAAGGGCAGACACTACTCAGCGGCATGCATGCGATCTCATCACAAAATACCAGTCTGATACCCATCTCAATGCGCTCGCTTTGTATAGCCGATGGCTAGGATTTTATTCCTACTCTTTTGTAAAGACAACTGGAGTATTTGTACCATAGGAAGTAATCCTCTACAGAAAATTACAAAATGAATATTCTATGTTAAGCATATAACTAAAGCTTTAGTACACAGTTATGCTACCATTAGAAGCTCAATGCAGAATTGTTTCAGCTTGTTATCAATTTCTACAAAATTATTTTCATATTACATTTTAACACATCATTTGTTCAGTGAGTGTAAAAAAGTGGCACCTTTTTGATTATCATGTAGACAGCCACCAGTGATACCAACGTAACATCTGAGACCAAAGGTGGCTAACGAGGGAGAGGGGAACCCAGGAGACGTGCCCCCTCCCCTAAATTTCACAAACCCCTCTGCGCACTGCCCACAAATATGCAGAGTTCCGCATAGAAAATGTGTATTAAATATGTCCCATCCTCTCTAAATTGTCCCCCCACAACCCTAAATGCTTCTGCCGTCACGGTCTGAGACTAACAATTTGACCTCTTGAGGCTTTGTTTGCTATGCCTTAAAAAGTTGTTGTGGCTAAAATTATCACTAAATCGGATGTTTTAAGAAATAATTAGGCTAAAAAAATGGCAAAAATAGGTTATTTTAAAATCATCAAATGTTCCTATTATATAGATATAACATTTGCATACAGAGCAGAGGAAATTAAGTTAAGCTTGCATAAGCAATTCCATTTGAAATCCATACACCCCCTATGGAAGACATGATCTTAATCTTCCACAAAAATCTACACTCCCTGTATGGAAGCTAAAGGTCATGTCTTTCATAGGGGGTGTATGGATATCAAAAGGAATAGCCCAATGACATCACAGGTACCAAACAAGATGCTGCCCCAATATCACCTTAATCCAATAAGAAGAATTACACAGTTATCCTTGGTTGAAATTAATCAAGATTTCAGGAGTCACACCACTAAATCACTCACCTGTCTTTTATCCACAGATGATGGCACCAGGGATACTGTAACTTTGGGATAGGAAACTCCTATACTCTGCATACAACAGGTAGTGTTACATCGTTATTACATAGCGCCATCAACAGTGTGCTCCGCAATGAGTTACGGTTACGTCATGTTCAAGTGAGCGCTGATTCATCTTCCGATGAAGATCTTGGCAAATAACACTCACAAATGAAAGGAAACAGATGATGAAGGTATCAACTATTTCTGATCATATGTAAAAGTTTTACTTGTTGACGTAGCGCAGCACATCCTCATCTGGTGCTAAAAGCATTTTATCAAGAATTTCATTTTCAAATATTTGAGAATGTGTGATGGACAGTCAAGCTTATCATATGTCAGGTTTTTAGACACCTGTTCATCTGAAATTGTGTAAAAGATGTAAATTTCTGTTGTCGCCTATTTTATGAGCCTACGTGTTTCATTAAATGTCAAGCCATATGCACCTATAGTACATTTATACCTTGTAGCTATGTACTATGTTCTATATTGGAGGCAAAAAAGTTCATTTGCACTTATGTGGGTTAATATAGACGTAAATATGCAATGATATGGAGCAATGTAGAAGAGCCGATGATATATCGCCGACGCACGGCTCGTAAGATTAACATGGCCTGCTACGACAGCCTTACGGCTATATCACACACTGAGATGGCCTGATTACGCAACCATCTCCCCGTAAATCCTGCCTTAGATATTAAACAGAGCATCTTATAAGTTGAGATTAGTGGAAGAATCTTGTCCATCTTTAGGTTGTGATGAAAATTGGTCTGTTAACCCAATCCTCAAAACTACCTGCCAGTCTATCTTTAACCCAATCCTCAAAACTACCTGCCAGTCTATCTTTAACCCAATCCTCAAAACTACCTGCCAGTCTATCTTTAACCCAATCCTCAAAACTACCTGCCAGTCTATCTTTAACCCAATCCTCAAAACTACCTGCCAGTCTATCTTTAACCCAATCCTCAAAACTACCTGCCAGTCTATCTTTAACCCAATCCTCAAAACTACCTGCCAGTCTATCTTTAACCCAATCCTCAAAACTACCTGCCAGTCTATCTTTAACCCAATCCTCAAAACTACCTGCCAGTCTATCTATAACTGATCACCTCAATGTCTTTTAAAGTGAACGTAACTTCTGTGCTATAGTTGAATCCCCTCCAATACATTCAGCAGAATACTGTATATGATGTGACCAGTGTACATATATACTGTATATATATGATGTGACCAGTGTACATATATACTGTATATATATGATGTGACCAGTGTACATATATACTGTATATATATATGATGTGACCAGTGTACAAGTGCACTCCACTCAGTGTCGGATCATCTTATTAATTCATCTATATTCTGTTTGTTTTGCTCTGAGCAGTGACGTTGATTACAGATCAATTGACATGAGCAAATAAGACAAATACCAGCACTCAGAGTAGTATTAATAGGCAGTGACATCTATCACAAGACAACATACTGGTATCACTGCACAGATATTAATCCTCCTTAGGCAACAAAAAGAACAAGGTCTGTCTCACATATGCAATTTTTATTATTTTTTTATTTTTTAGAACAAATAGCTATGCTAAATGCAGAATTTCTTATTTTATTGTGTTTTTGGTTCACTTTTTCCCTGACAACTTTAAACAAAAGAAAAAGGGAATAGACATATTGAAAGTTCATACCGTTTCATGAAAAAAGTTTCTACAAATTCCTACTAATAATGTTCATATATGATGCAAAACTTGATAAAAATTAGTATGCAATTTACATCTATACTTTAGTTAACCCCATAGCACCACTTTTTCCACAGCACAGCAAGCAGGCAATACGCCCATTTAACAGCGGGGAAAAACTCTTCAGAACACCCCAACTCTATAATATATAGCCATCCGATAACAAGCGTTCTTAAATTTCCCCGGCGAGTGGAAAACTAAATAAACACATTTATAGTGGATTGTTAAGAATTCTCTCATCCCTAAATTGAAAATCTGTGTTGGACAAATCGACTAGGCACAATCCCTTACCAACATCAGGAAATGCAATTGTGGGAGAGCGAGTCTGCCTTTGTGTACGTGTGCATATAAACGCCTTTCGTCATCTACTGACAGAGAATTGAGGGGAGATGCTGCAATAGAGAAGGAACCTCTCTCACTTCAGACGTACCCTGTGGCGGCACAGTTGGCTGTTAATCAATGGTTTGCCACCAAGATGTTATAACAAACCGTGTCGGGCGGTCGTCTTGACCGCTGCGGTCCAAATGTTTGAAAGTGGTCATTTGGTGCTTGAATTGCGAACCTTTTGTGAAAACAGTTTCATTATCAGCCATTGGTCGAACTATCATTTTGAAATTTCATTCAATAAATATTTGATGTTCCACCTACGTGTGCTAGCTAATAGGATAACACTTTCCACGCGGCTATTAGTTTTGCCATATATTTTTCAGAAACCTTTCCCAACTTTCAACGCCTATCTCAAGGATTACTGAAACAATACTAGATATGTTTGTACTTATTTTATGGCATTTCTCATGATTCTTCTAAATATGATAATGAAATTCAATTATTTTGAAATTTTTGAAACATTTGTGAAATTTGTGGATGTCGTCTGCAGACACCTGCCGCGTGGCAAGTGTTTATTGTATCTTGAAAGCAGTGAAACATTATTTGAATTGAGGATACAATAGAAATGAACATACCATGAAGCAACCGTTTATATAAAAAGCAAAACATGTCCCTAATTTCAGTTCAGGTGTATTTCAATTAGGCAATCATGATTTAGACAAAGAAATTGCACAGTTTTTTTCATAATTATAAATGTTGACAATATTAGTTTCGCCGGGTGTATTTCACATCACAGCTATGTCAATATGAAATGAACATGAACACAGTTTCAATTACTTATTTCCTTTCCCGGGCTACCTGCCCCAAACAAAATACTTCAACAACAACAACATACACTCACATATCAATCCGACAGTAACATCAAAATCATCAGGATAATCACTTCATATCCATCAGCTTGTATTCTACTGAGCGCATCATGATATCACGCGCCAACAACGTTTGCATCCTAGCGATCAAAGATTATTGTCGGCCACGGCTCAGAAACTGCTGCGTCTATCACTAGAATATGTGCTGTTCAACAACTCCCCCATACCTTAAGTACAGTAGCAAAGCGTTGTCGATTTGAGTTAAACAATGCTGCTATGGGCAACCATCGCGCAGATTGATCCGCACCACGCGGATACTGTATTCAAGCGATACGCGTCGCAGCCGCAATGTGTTTTGTTTTTGGAATGACCATGCCAACTGTTTTCATCGAGTTTTGAAACTTACAGGAACTTAATTATAAGTTAGTTTGGTCATTTCAGTTTTTATATAATTGAATGAAATTGTTAATAATGAAGTAGGCCTGCATTAAAATAATGTTCTTATTTGCATTGTCTTTTTATGAAATGGCGTTCAAATCCCTAGTCGTTGTTGAACGGGATAAAATCATGTTTCAGCGTATGTGCATCACCAATCGACAACTCGTGTTCTGCGTGTGCTGCATGTTTATTTCACTCAGGCGTTGCCACCACGCAGACGCGCGAACACTGTTGTCGATTGGTGAGGCACAACGCTGAAACATGATTTACAATGTACAACCATAGAAAAAAATGTGATCGAACACTGACCCTTGTTTGCACCTTTTAATTACCATATAGTATGCGTTATTAGAGTCATGTGAAAATACCAATTTGCATCTGCTAGCCTGAAAGCTCCCCTTCAATATTTTTACAGCATAAAATGTTCACAATTGCGGATGAATCCCTTCTCTTTGTGGCATGAACTCTTTATGACTTTAATTAAAGATATATTATGTGATCTTTTCCAGGGGAAGCCCTCAATCCTCGAAAAGAAATTGGAAGCAGATTTTATTGCAGATTTACATTTATGATCATTAATCATACATACATTCCAAGTTACAGAGCGATACGATTACTTATTTCCTAAAAATCATGATTTTCGAGTGAATTTAGAGTAAAACATTCACTCCGACAGTTTATTTTCATACTAAAACCATGATTTTGAAGTAATTAAGAATCGTATCGCCCTGTAACTTCGAATTTATGTACGATTTATGATCAGAAATGTAAATCTGCAAGAAAATCTGCTTCCAATTTTTTTCTCAAGGATTGTGGGCGTCCCCTGGAAAAGATCACATAATATACCTTTAACCCTAACTCGAGATCACCACACAGCAACAGATTTCTTTTCCGACACCTAAAATTCACCAGAAAGGTCACCCTGACCCTCCCCCCCCCCCCCCCCCCCACCCCGGATTTGAACCACATACCTCCAGCACCCCAACCCAGATCCTAGCCACTACACCACTGCTGCCAGTCGACACTCGGCGAGTATATTCGCCTCGTTATATAGCCTGGGTCCGTTTTGTACCCCAAAAACCTGCACGCCGGGTTATAAAAGCTTTTTTTCCGCACATTTGCCGTGTGGTGTAGTAGAGTTAGGGATGCATTTCTTATCATTTCTAATCAAAGGTACAAATCTATGCCAATCGCAATTATTTTATACTGCAAAAATGGTTAAAATGTTCATACACACGAATATGTCATGCTCACCAGTATGTTCGTACTTGCGCCCACACACACACTCCACATAACATACAAAATCCTAGTGACTGTGTCTACATGACTTGGCTTACGTAACTAGCAAAGAGGAAAACGGGTGGGTGGGTGGGTACACAGATAGTCAAATGGTTTTGACTATCTGTGGTGGGTAGTATTCAGTCTTTTACGTCATACACTATCCAGGTATGCTCAGGGTGTACCAGAAAGAGGACCGCCGTTTAATCCTATAAATAGGCTATGTGTTGTATTAAGGGTATATTATAATATTGCAGTTGTATGTACATGTATTGGGTTGATGGGATTATCTTTGAATATAACCATATCCAAATGTCTGCTGTGTTACATCATAAATCGATATGGTGGTTTTTAAATTTTTAAAATCAATTTATGTATTTAATTAATTATTTATTTTTTGTAGACAGGGAAAAATTAAATAAGAGCGTGGCGTGTACGCCCTCATCTTTGTGGCCACTGGTTGAATATGGCGAACATGCAATAGATACAGTAGTGTATTGCAAGCTTCCCAATGTATTGTGGCAGATCACCGTAACATGTTTGTCAAATTATCATCCAAAAACCAGTTGAATTTTCTTCCATTTTTCATATTGATTTTTTTCTAAAGATATTGGTAAATCATCATTATGTATGGGATTGATTATGTATTTGATGCAGTTACCATCCTGTCAATGTATAAAGGTGTTTCCACAGTAATGAGACCTTTTTTGTTTGTGGCTCTAAATTTTGTTTCACAAATTGATTTTCTAGCTCATATTTGGCCAACACTACTGTAAAGTAGCAGGGAGATAGCGAGCTAAATTTCAGAATCCTAGCTTAAACAGTAAATCTTTTTAAAAAAATTCATTCCAAATTTGGTAATTTTCATCATATTTAATGTCAATTTTTTGTTTGTACACAAACCCTATGGTAACAGTTGTAACATTTTTTTGACATACATATGTTACAACCGTTATGTTTGTAATCTTGACATACAATATAAAAGGCTAAATCTTGAAATGTTGACCATATATCATGTGATTTGTGCATATTTCCTCACTTGACGGACATCAATTACTTGAAACAAAACCAACTTGGGGTAATTTTGATCAATATCAGGGTCTGGAGAACCATCCGAATGCGTAACGGTTGTAACGTCTGTCAATGTTACAACCGTTATAAAAACAGTCATGAAATGTCATAAAATGTCATAAAATGCCATGAAACTCGAAAAAATGACAATATTTCAAAGTCCTTTCACATTTTTCAGGTAGCCTTAATGTGTTGAATTACAAAATTCAAGGAAAGCCCTCCTAACAATTAATATGCGCTTCAGGAGGCCATTCAGTAGGTCATTTTTAATGTTTGACATACAGAAATGTCACATTTAACTTTTTTTTACTCACCCTGTAGGTCAATGCACTTATTGTGCTATAGGGGGTACATTTTGCCCTATGATGATGGGGCAGGTTCACCAATGTATATGGGACATCAATGGTATCTATAGGTAAATGCACTTATTGTGCTATATGGGGCACATTCGCCCGATGATGGGGCAGGTCACCAATAGTCGTTGCGTCCCCTTACTGTTGTGAAAAACTGCAATTTTTCAACTTATTTGCCCGTCTTCCTTTCTCCTTTCTGTCCATTTCCTTTCCCTCTTGTTCTTGTCTCCTCTTCTCCCTTCCCGATTTTCCCAGTCAATTTTTTTTTGGGGGGGAGGGGCACTTTGCCCCTCCCTACCTTGCTCCCGTCCGGCTACGCTACTGGGATACGTCGTCCCCCTACCGTTCTGTTCTATTCTTAACCCCCCCCTCCTGCTTCCACCGCCTATGGTTCTATTCTATTCTACTCCACTCATTTTTTCCCGTTTCAAGATCATGTGACACCCAGCAATACATATTTCATCAAAGCCTGCCTATCCATTCACACAATATAACTTCATTTATTCCAGTGACTGAACTTAAGTAAACAACTTGGACATGACTTCTTACAGTTTGCACAATTAACCACCGTATAACACGTACTACCACGGTAATAGCTCCAGCACTTAGTCGAACATAATGACTTCAATTTGTCATAATGTGATAAATCACGCACGCTACCCTCATGTGCTTGTCATGTAATGTGTATACACAATTACGCCACTCGTGCATTGTTCACATCTACTCCAATAATTATGAAACTCAAAAAGGTGCTTGATAAATTACATACGTAAGAAGAGTGAAATATGGAAATATGATCAAGTCGCGTGTTACGATATTGGCTGGAATTTCTTTCACCATCTTTTTTATGATAATTTCTCCATAACAAAATCAATTAGTAAATAATTGTTTTGGCATCTCTGAACAACTATAACATTAATGTAGTTCCAAGTTGTCAGAGTGTCTGGGGTAGCCAGGAGCAATAACAGGGGATGTATTACATTTGTAAATGTGAACGGACATATTCAAATAACAGATTTTGGAAAGGAACATGGTTTGTGAGTTGTGAAAATGCCACCACGATACACCATTTAGTTCAATTGCTAATAATATGATAATTTTACATGATTACACCTGATTATTTCATCCAATAATTTGACTATGAAAATTTCCCCACATAATTTGACTATGATAATTTCACCACATAATTTCATACAATGATTTGACTACGATAATTTCACCACATAATTTGACTATAATAATGTCACTACATCATTTCATCCAATATTTTGACTATGATAATTTCACCACATAATTTGACTATAATAATGTCACATCATTTCATCCAATGATTTGACTATGATAATTTCATCCAATAATTTGACTATGATAATTTCACCACATAATTTGACTATAATAATTTCACCACATAATTTCATCAGATGATTTGACTATAATAATTTCACCACATAATTTCATCCAATAATTTGACTATGATAATTTCACCACATAATTTCATACAATGATTTGACTATGATAATTTCACCACATGATTTGACTATAAGAATTTCACCACATGATTTGACTATAATAATTTCACCACATAATTTCATCCAATGATTTGACTATGATAATTTCATCCAATAATTTGTCTATGATAATTTCACCACATAATTTCATCCAATGATTTGACTATGATAATTTCATCCAATAATTTGACTATGATAATTTCACCACATAATTTCATCCAATGATTTGACTATGATAATTTCATCCAATAATTTGACTATGATAATTTCACCACATAATTTGACTATAATAATTTCACCACATAATTTCATCAGATGATTTGACTATAATAATTTCACCACATAATTTCATCAGATGATTTGACTATGATAATTTCATCCAATAATTTGACTATGATAATTTCACCACATAATTTGACTATAATAATTTCACCACATAATTTCCAATGATGTCACTATAATAATTTCACCACATAATTTCATCAGATGATTTGACTATGATAATTTCCCCACATAATTTCATCCAATGATTTGACTATGATAATTTCATCCAATAATTTGACTTTGATAATTTCACCACATAATTTGACTATAATAATTTCACCACATAATTTCCAATGATTTCACTATAATTATTTCACCACATAATTTCACCCAATGATTTGACTATAATAATTTCACGTCATAAATTTCACCTAATCGTGGTTATCCTTTATCCCGGCAGAACGGACAACAGAAGGGATTCGTATCCAGCCTATTCTACATTCAATAAAGTTGGTGAATGACCTCCATCAAATAAATATCATGAAACGGGTATATCTTCTATTCTGAAAATCTTAAACACAGTTTAGCATTTCCGACAAGATGGCTGCTAAGTCATTCCATTCCATATAAATCTGCACATTCACACTGACAATATATTACCAATAAATACACTATGCCAGCAGTTCACAATTTCCTCTGACTGCTTCAAACTAGTCTAGCAATGCTCCGTCAGCCTCACTCTGTTGCTCAATGCAGCCCATATGATAATTCGCACACAACGAATAACATGATGACGTTTGACTCAAGTCATTTTACGGCCAAATCCACACATCCTCCTTATAAATCATCTCCATTTGTACCCCCCTCCCTTTTTTATCACAGCATGATTTATTTTTAATACATCCCTCCGCGGGATTCAACTCGTTTATTAACCCAAACAACAAAAGCTCCCTCCTACAATAGATAACACAAACAATACGGAATTAATGTCGGTATCAATACGCTTTGGTGTGTTACTTAATATACTTCCGTGCACAGCACCACTTTCAAATTAGTCGCTTCCTCATCTCACGGGCGAGAGAAAAAAATAATCCGATAAAGTCCTTTCTCGATATCTCGCTTTTTATAAACATGATGACCTTGTGCAGTAGTGAAGAACACTATTTTTCTCTATTATAAATGTCATACAGATGCTAGACTGCTACCAAAGCCCTTACATTATTGCGCAGTAAGTAGTGAGGAACACTATTCTTCTCCATAAATGCCATTGCTAGACTGCTACCAAAGCCCTTAAATTATTAAATTTAAAATCCATTGTCCATATTATCGGAACTAAATAATCCACGGCAATTACGATATGATACTTCGAGTCAATGTTTTATAATTATACAAAAAAGTGGCACTAAATCTCACTGGCTATGGCTGGTTTTGTCCATAAATTAACAGACATTTTCTTGGTGGATTTTCGTGCACAGACATGGGAATCTACCAAACAATTATGTGTGGCATCATTTCAAGAAAATCAATAAGCCAGTGAGATTTAGTGCCACTTTTTTTCTGTATAAAAATGATAAATGGCACAATTTCTTATCGTTGCATTGTCTCAAGGCCAACAAATTTGGTATAAAAATGTGCCTAACAATTGGGTGCATCTTTTTAGCTGAAAATTATTTAAATCCATCAAATATTTTTGGAAATATTCTAGTATATGCTAGGGGGGAACTTACATATTTTGTTGGGTGTATAATTGCATGATACGGTTAATATCATGGATTAACTTCTAAGTCTCATTTACTATCACTTACTATCTGTTTTATTTTCATAATAATTATCTGAATTACTAAAAGAGCAAGGTATTTTTCTCCTGACATTTTTTTTCTAATGTTCCATAATGTCATGAGCACTGGTATTTTAAAACTTCAAACTTTCTTGGAAAATGAGAGAAATATTTTGACAATGTACAAACAGTTTCACACTAGGACAGCAAAGTTTACACAAACTAATTGAAGGGGTGCAATTCCAACTACGAAAGCAGTGCATCGACCCCTCCCCCTTGTCAATCACCTCTGAAAGCAGTGCATCGACCCCTCCCCCTTGTCAATCACCTCTGAAAGCAGTGCATCAACCCCTCCCCCTTGTCAATCACCTCTGAAAGCAGTGCATCGATCCCTTCCCCTCCACCTTGTCCTTCACCCAATCTCATAGGATTATCTAACAGACATTTACCCAATCTCCAAGGATTATCTAACAGACATTTACCCAATTCTCCAAGGATTATCTAACAGATATTAACTTAACCCTAACCCACCCGGTGGATTTTCCAACGAAATTTTTTTTCAAGCGAAAAAAGCACACACAACAAGAGGTGCCACGCCCCGGGGTTTGAACCCACGACCTCTCGGTTGGCCGGCGGACACTCTACCAACTGCGCCACGGGGGAAGCTGTGCTGGGCGAGTGTATTCGCCCAGCTATATAGCCCGGGGCCATTATTTCAGACAAAAACCTCAGCGCCACGCGGAACCAGGATGCTGGGAAATGGGATTTCATGGGATCTGGGGCTGTAAGGGTTAATCTTGCTAATTAAGAACTCCATTACTGTCTGTAATTGCTGGTTAATGCAATTGTAATTTGATGAAGCATAATTCCAACAAAATATCGATAGTTACAACCTGTAAATGAACATCGCTACTCTCCGACTAGCTAGCTACCAGGCTAGGCTGTATTGTCCATCTCATATTGATCGTTTAGCTTGACCGGCCAGCCACATGCAATCCTTTACACATTGACACAAATTATACATTACCCTGAACATTCACGAGAAGATGGCGAAATGCAATTAACAAATCACTGCTCTCTCGCGCCACTTATTGTGACCATCGATGTTTTGTCAATTTTTACACCCTAGTGCACACGGCCGGAGAGCATCAAAGATGGAATTCTATCAGAACTAGATGCGTGTCCTTCATACGAAAGTAAAATTAATTATTTTTTCTAATCAAATCACTTTCAAAGCTTGCAAATGGAAAAATAAAATGTAAAGGTGCACAAATGCACTAAAATACTACTTCACAGGTGCAAAAATGCACTCAAATACAACAGTTAAGGGTTAACACTTTCCAGGCAGCAGGCATCTGCAGAAGACATTCCAAAACTTCACAAAATGTTTCAAAAATGTCAAAATTATCCAATGTCATTACCACATTTGGAATTATCATGAAAAATGTATTGAAATAAGTACAAACATGCCTAGTATTGGTTCAGGAATCATTGAGATCGACCTTAAAAGTTGGGGAAAAGTTTTTGACAAATCTGTTTTGTAAATGGTAAAACTAAGAGCCGCGTGGAAAGTGTTTTAAAACACCCTGTGTATTCTTTGACTATCCCATATGTTGTGGTAGGTATGGTTGTATAGTAAGGATGATACACAGACTACAGTAACTACCAATAGGTTGAATGTACATTATCTTTAAACATACTATCACTATAGTATGAAGTCCATTTAACTTCAAGCACAACTGCAAGCACCCTCCTTTAGGCGCTGCCGTATTTACACATACATGTAGAAAGACTGAAGATACATGTGTGCATACAAGGTTACATCACTGTCCAGAAGAAGGTCAATAGACTATAGGCTGAATGAACATAATCTTGTTGGAGCCTCCCCCATCTTGCCTCACCTCTGCCTCCCCTTCCCTGAATCCCTCAGGCTGGGTCCCACACCTTTCATCTCAGCTTCATGCACCCATAGATTTCAAAAAGCAATTAAAAAAGTATAGCTTTGAGAATATGGAGGGGAAAAATTGTTTGTAAAATTGAGTTGGCCAAATATCGGCCCTTTCCGAATGACTTATGTAAATGTCATGGTCTGACGGAAAATGAAACTAACCATACTTTTTCCAATGACCATTACATACCTTCATCCCTGATGCACATGATATCTCATGTCACATGATCAAATCAATTTTCTCCCTGATTAACTCTTACGAACGAGTACCTTCACCACTGTCCATTACACACACAAAGCGTCAACCTGTAGCGGTGTTTATATTGACCGGGCAGACGAACAAAAACTGCGCTAAAAAGAATCCAATTTGACACGGGGTATTAATAGAGAGATGGAATTAGAAAATGCGACAACACGTTCGTCTCCCCACAAAGTGGCACACCTGTTTCAATATCCTGGTATTTTTTGTTCAAATAAATGGCCACCTTCTAAAGGAGGCCCTTTTCATCGTTTAAGACGGATGGTACGATAGACACAATGCATAATGCATCATGCAGCGCAGATATACAAGTCGTATGCAGGCACGCTATTTATTAGTGCCAGCTCATTTATAGATTTCCTATTTGCCACACAGCCTTTTTTAATATTTTTCCATCTCTTTTCATGAGCTGATTCAATCCCCCTCCCGGCACTTTTCCATATTTCCCCACAGGCGACATAGCTTTAGAAAAGGGAGAATGTCAGAATAATATTCCACCAGACAGACATATGGCAACAGTATAGTGTCTCTTTTTTAGCACAAAATGAATGAAAGGGGCAGGAAGACAGAAATAGGTAGGGGTGGGAGATATTGATTAAAATCATGTTGGGGTTGGGGATGATTTTGGTAGTCTGCTGTAATTAATTTAAAGGTAGATGTTTCGATTGCTGGCCCGATTTTCAACTTGATGTTTTCTATTTTACATGGAAGGTCATCCTTAAAATTGTCACATTCCAAAGTTTGAGTTGCATAACTCCAATGGTTCTTATTTTAGAAGCACAAGGTCACAACAAAATTGCCCTTTGAGTAGTACACAAACAGGCTTGTGGTTAACCACCTTTGGCAGTAATGCACCACGTTTTAGCCTATAATTTCTAAATGGAACTTTTCTGGTACCTAAGATTTTACAGATATAATGAGAAAAATATGGGGATTCTTCTGATATCAAAATATCTTGATGTGAAAAAAAATAATCATAGCCCCGAAAAAGTGATTGGAATATACACCTTTAATCACATTAGGCCTACATTGTAGAAATTTCTGGTTTTGAAAAATCTACCATATTATCTGTATTTGAAATTTGAAAAGAACAAAAACTTTCATTATTAATCATCAGACTCCTCAGTTCCAAGTTTACCACATGACAGGTGTTGATTTGGGAGAGATATTTAGAATCCGTTCTCAGGAAGATTCTTTTTTACATAAATTAATAGCAAAACAAAAATCAATGGATTCTTATAAACTATGTTAATGTTCATGCCAATTTGTGGTTTTTATCTCTCTGCGAGCGAAAGTGTATGCGCACTATTTTGGCATACCTGTGCATGTGTCATGCATAGAATGCACATTGCGCCTGTTATGCACAAGCTCTATTTGATTAATTCCCTACTGAAAGGAGGCTTGACAATTTGGAACTGACTGAACTAGAACAACTTGTGATGAAATCCTACTATGACAAAATGAATCTAAATGGATTCCTGTATTAAAAAGATTTTCATCCAATTTATATGTCAAGAATCCATAGACTTGTTGAATTCAATTGCGTGTATCCATTGTAATCACAAAGCCCTAGATCAAATTGTACACCTACCATAACTAAGGCCAAACACAAATGTTGTTATATTGGTGTAACATGCCATTGCAAATTAGGTTAGGGCGGGCAGGATTTTCTATATATTCAAAAATATTTTGAAATGTATAATATACGTATCTCTATGAATTACTAAATTTGATCATCAGATTTGCTGTGTACTGTATTCCTTTTTGATGAGGAGCACCAAAGACCTTTTCTTTTTTCTTTTTTTCTTCTTTTTTTGCAGAAGAAAAAAAGAAGAAGTCAGGGTCGAGGTATATAAGGGTCCGGCAGGTTACGTCAATAAATTTTGTTTGTTGCCTAACATCAGGATTGCCAGCCATACTTTTTCCAATGACCATTACCTTCATCCCTGACAACCGCATTAGTTTTTAAGTCTGGGCAAAGCGTTCTGAAGGTATAATTTAGATGGGCTAATGGCACATCACAATTGTCCTACTTTGTTGGCTAATTTTCTGAATGCTACTTTGGTTAGAAGTGTGTTAATCATTTACAGGGAATAAAAAGGGCATATAAAACATGACTTTATGGTTAAAGCATGTCGTTATGGTTTCTGCATGTAATTATTGCAGGATGGTGGGATGAAGACAACATAATTATATATGGTTGAAAAAAACTGATGTGCATGATGATGAGTGTAATAAGCATGGGGCGTTATTATAGTTGTGGCTTGAACTGGGGAAAATCTGAGGGATCTGACAACATTAAGATAGGATGACCTAGTCCTACCTAAGGACTAATCTATCAAACTAAGCCTAGAAAACGGCTCCCAATCCCAGACCCGCTATCAACCTGAGAACCGCCCGGCAGAGTACGCACTCTTTTGACTCATCTAGGAGGATGGCTGAATCTTAGTATAGTATTTTCCTGGATAGGCTGGTTTTAGTGGCCCAATGAGGAGGGCTAGGATGACCATGGACACAATTTGGTTCATATTGGTTTACCACATAATCATACATAGCTATTGAATAATCACAAAATATCACATATTATGCCAAAATATATCATCCTTAAACGATAGAAGCTGGGAAATCAACTCCATTGTAAGGCCAAGTAAAACAAAATAACAGTTGATCGTCCGGACTTTTCAAAAAAAGGATGCGGGAGGGGCTTTTTATTTAATTTTTTTTTTTCCAAGATGGCCGCCAGCTTTTTTGAAGTAAATATTTTACAGTCTGAGCCTCTTTACATTGTATATGCATTTATTGTACTGATACAGTTTTAATTAAGTTTTACTGGAGCAACTTAAACATTTAATAGTTTTACATGCAATTTTTCGAAAAGTTTTACTATAAAAATCCAAAAAAAATCATTAACAAAAATCATTGCGACACGAAAAAAGGAAGCAGGTGGGGACGATCAACTGTTGTTTTGTTTTACTTGGCCTAATTGTTTTAAAATAATTTTAGTGATTAACTTGCAATGTGTGTATTTTCAATTAAATAAGTTTGTATGTATATTGCCAGGTGTGTTTTTTACCAATATATAAATATAAATCAATGTAGATGCAAATGTTATATTAACAATTATGAGGTTTCTTCACCCCCCCCCCCCCCCCCCACCCCCCCACCCACCACCTAAAATTGGCAACAAATCTTAATTAACATTAACAGGAATCAATCCCCTCCGTTTGTTCATCCGTCAGGCCGGCCTTTTCAATTACCCCGCCTAGCTGATTGCAACACTATGGACTTTCCCATTGATCATCCATCAGCAAGCCACGGCCCTTTAACCAAACCGCCATAGGGGTTGGCGGTCACTCAACTACTCAGTGTTGCCAAACATGTGAAATTTCTTACTTGTATGATCTGTGACGAGTATGCGAAGTGAATAAATGTAGCCCAATCGCTGAAGATTATGTGTCATATGTAGAAAAACTGGGCTTTAAATCACCTGGTAAGCAACACCTAAAACAGCCAGTGTGGTTGGTAGTGAGAGGTAGGGGGGGACTTCAGTGTAAAAGGTATTTGTGCTACCAAAATGGAGTCATTTTTGCAGGTGATCCTTAAAGAAGTCTATTTTCCACTACAACATCAGTAATACAGAGCTTTGTTTTTGAGGGGGAGGAGGGGTGGGGGGGTGGGGGGAGGACGACGACTGCACATTTGTATTACATATTGGGTCACCTTTTTGGGATATCTATCACTACATTTTGGAACCGGTTTTCAGTAGAATGGTTCCTGTAAGGCTTCAAAGCTTCACCTAGTGAAACCAAATGGAAGTACCCCCGACTCCAACCTTGGTACAGTTTACCCATCTTCATTTTGTACAATCCCATCATTCGATGACACACCAAAATAAAGTTTTGTAAAATGTTACAACCTAAATATCAAAAACTGGAAAACTAAAATACAAAAATGTAGAAGGAAAATAGTGAGAAAATAATTCAGGAACCCTTCAATTATTAGGATTTTATTAGAAAGTTAAATTTGATGGTAGTGAATAAATACTTTACAGAACTCAAAAAAATATTCATTTTTAACTCCATACAAATCTTTTCACACAATTCAAAATTCATATTACCAATAAATGTTTTAACGTTAATCGCATCAAAATACTGTAAATACATTACTAGTCTAAATATAAAGTAAAAAATTGACAACACTTCCAACAAATTTGAAATTAGACAAATGTAAAATATAACACACACAAAAATGACTTCTTTTTACATCATTGGTACATGGCTCATTCCATGAAGTTGGGGCATTTGTTAAAATTGCAGAATTTGGTACTTTAGGCAGCTTATAAACTGTTTTACTCTATGTGTATATCAAATTTTTGTTAGTGTCCAAAAACAGTACTAGGTTATAGTATTGAGCCATGAAAAAAAATAAAAATCGACCCTTCCTTGAAGAAAAAAAAATTAAAAAATGAGGTGGTGTCCAAGACCATTTTTGCTAAAAAACGTGACATGGAAAACACAACAATTAATATGAGTTTTATGTAAGCAAAACTATCATAGAATTGCTTGGAAATCGCTTTGATTAATAAAAGATACATGTATTCATAGTTTACTGACCAAAACACCTCGTCACGCTGGACTGATTTTTCACCCAAGCAACATGAAAATTGCCTTTCCTATGCTACGCACGGTGTCCACAAAATATACACGTGTAGCATCGGGAGTTTTCATTGCTGAATGGGGGTAGTTCTCTATCATACATTTTTTAATTATTTTCCAAAATTAAGAGCATTTATCAATTGAAAACTATTGCAAATGAGAATAAATTTCATGAAGACCATTCCATATATTCATGAAAAAGTATACCGTGCCGTGTGCATGGTGTCCTAACCATAAAATGTAGCATCGTGATAAACATCCTATGCAATTTGTGGGAATCCCCCCCTGGAGATAAATAAAACATTCCATATTTCTTGTGTAAGGATAGAGGTCAATAGCTATCAGGTTTGTTTGGAATTTGCCACATGTGAGCTAGTTTTATCAAGGTTTCAGTCGCTGATGTCCCGTTGTAGCATCGGGACTTTTATGTAGCATCAAAATGTAAACATTGGATAGTTTTGTGAATGGTAAGTGCGATTGTAATTATTTCTTAATGTTGCTTGTATGTCTGTATTTATTAATGCATTTTTATTGAAAGGGAAACACTGAATCAGAATTTCTTTTCATGTTATGATATTAATTTTGAGTCACGGACGCCATAATAATTTGGCGTCCATGTAGCATCGGGCATAGCATGGGCAATATTTTGCATTGGGTATCGTTATAGTTCGTTGAAATTGTAATTTTTTTGTAGAATCACATCATTAATAAACTTTGAAGTTAATAATGAATTAGTTTTTGCTCTTTTAATGCTAATAATATAGCTTACCAATACGATGCTACATGGACACCATGTCCATGTAGCATTTCATAAAATTTGCCTAATTAGACTAAAACAATTACCCCATTCGAAATTATCCATCACCCAAAACATTCAAAACATTGCCTACATTTTACTACACTTTACAGAAAAAAGGCATATTATGAGAGACGTATATCTAATGAAATATATTAATACACAATGCTACATGGACACCATTTCCATTAGCATTTCACTGAATTCACAATAAACATTCCCTTATTTTAGTTTTATTTACTATAAATAAAACAAATAATTGTAAATCATTTAAGTTCTCTATCCTTTGCTATTCTTTTTCATGTTAAATGAATAATAAATAAAATACTCCAGCATAATTTTAATATAAATATTTTCCTGCAACACAAAAAGTGCAACATGAATAAATAATCTACTCCAATATCAATACACAATGTTCCATGAAGATACTAAGCCATAGGGTTTATTTTGTTTTGCTTTGCAGGTTCTTGACATTAATTCAGAAGACAGTTCTATCGTCCTGGAATTTATTGAGATGAAGACAAGGAACCCATCATTTTCAAAAACTAGTACCTTTCCAAAGAAATCCATCATGGCAATTAAATTATTTTTTTGCAAACTGACTTTTTAAGTGATCAAACTTTTCAATCATCTTTATCAATAATAGAGGATGATTCAATCAGAAACGAGCAAAGAGACTAAGATCACAAAGGGTACTTTAAGAACAACACTGCATGAAGTTTGTTTCAGTGGACATCTTAAGTTTCTTTGATCAATGGTGTATTGTTATTGTGTAATTGTAAGAAATGGTGTATGTGTATCATAGGTAATGATGTTTTATGCTTCATGGCAGTGGCGTAGCCAAGGGGGGGCAAGGGGGGGCAGCTGCCCCCCCTGTGGGGTTCTCTGCCCCCCCTGTTGCCCCCCCTGTGGGAAATGTCAGTTGAAATAATTTGGGACTAACCTATTCACAACACAAGGAAATTCAATCCTCAATTTGGTTGTTGCCCCCCCACCAAAACTCCCGGCCCCCCCTTTGCCCCCCCACTGAGAAAAACCTGGCTACGCCACTGCTTCATGGCAGGTTATCTTTTTGTGTAATTTGTAGTTTTACAATCCATGTTATTAATTTTATCGTGTGCTTATAACATAAAAAGTTAACATCATAGTACATCCTCTCTATTGATCTGAAAAAGATGCACCTGTTCAAGCTGTTCCAAATATTTTAGGGCACGGTGTCCATGTAGCATCGTAATACTTAAGTACACAGAAAAGGTAAATTTTACATGAACAGTGTTTAGATACATTTCAAGCAATTCACTCTGTGTATCTACTTGATATGATGAACAAGTAGACAAACCATTCACACTCAAATAATTGTAACAGTATGAATAGTCTTATTATTAACAATGTTACAAGACGCGGTGTCCATGTAGCATCGGTAGTGCATTTTAAAACATTATACAGGTAAATAATACTTCATATACTTACTTTATGACTATAATGTAATCAATGTGCATGGTTTATAGAGTACTTTACATCAAACAAATATTGATATGTACTTTATTTAAATTCATTATACAAATTGCAAAATAAAGAGTCACTTTTCAATGAGTTTTTACATAAAACAGTTAATCTACGATGTCTTGTTCGTTAAGTTATGTTCAACCTAGACAAATCTGGTTTCTTTTCATGTATTTGTGGTTCCAAGTAGTTAATTGAGGTATAGAAACTTGGCCCACATCTTAAGCTAATTTATTAGAAAATTATATGGAAATGGGAAATGGTGTCCATGTAGCATCAGGATTTTTGGAAATGTCATCCAACTGTTGAACATGTGCGGTTATTTTACACCAAATGTTACATTTTAAAAAAAAGGTTCTACATTGGACTTTGGTAAATGTAGAACCTAAAAAAGAAGAAAGAGTTGGAAAATATCCATTTTGAAAATTTCACTTGGATGTCACATAATATGCCCCAACTTCATGGAATGAGCCACATACATGGGCAAGGCAAGCCATCTAATTTAGCACGGATCTCATTTTATTGATTTGACACGGTCGGTTGTGTATTACAGACCTGATTGACCGTGGCACGGTATGCGCTCGTCTCATTAACAATATTTAATTAAGCAACAGCTTGACCGTTAATGTTTTCATCATAAGCAAGATCAGTGTCACCATTATTGTACACGTAATAGGAAAAGTCATGCATGCTTCTCTTGGGTTTTTTAAGGGATAGGATTATTTGTTGTTATTGAGGGGAAAAACATTGATATGCTTTTCTAACTACATGTTGATGTCTCGGCACAAAAAGGCAAACCTGAAATTATTGTTAACCCTAACCCCCCCCCCCCCCCCCCCCCCCCTGTATGCTAGAAAATACTACTCCAAGCCTATCTTCAAGTGCATGCTCAGACGGTTTTCTAGCCTATATACTTGTGAGCGCAGAATACTGCACGAATGAGTAGCTGAGAGTCATGGCTTGCCTATGGTGGCCAGGGTTTTTTGGTCCACAGGGTCCCCGGTTCAATCCCCGGTCAAGGAGCGGCGATTTATTTGTTGATTTCTCTTTCAAAAATTGTGATCCAGGTTAAAAACCTGGTTATGAGGTTAGGGTTGTGCAAATTTATTCCAAAAGAGGGGATGACCTATACTGCAAAAGTGGAGAATTTCGTGCTACATTTAGTCTTGTGCACGCTTGAACCAGCTACTGTGAAAATAATAACACACAAATATTTTTTTCGCGTATAGGTCTATGTAATGAAGCTACAAATCACGAATTTACAAAATGACAATATTCAACAAATATAAATCCGAGCTTAAAACATGGAGGGGAGGAGCAGTTGAGCCCTAGGGCCTGGGATCATACAGAGGGGCAGCTGGAGGTAAAAATTGAAAGAAAACATTTGATATTTGAGACATGAAGATTGATGTTCGTTTTAATATAACGTGTGATGAAAAAAATTCCCTCTCTCCGTGAGAGGGGTGTCTCTTAGCAAATACTTACCGGCCACTGCAATCTAACTAATGCCATTTAAATGATCGAGCTCCCAGGACAGAAAAACCATATATACCAACATATAAACTAGCAGAGCACCCCCTCTACGAGCGAGTCGCACCGCAGCGCCTGTGCATCTAGAACCCAGGAGTGAACTCTGCCCCCTGGGAACCTCGACACACCGAACAATTTTCTGCCCCCAATGCGTCTTCTTTTACGGGGGTGGATCAAATCGCATGGCTTATTTTTACAAAAAGGGGGTCCAGAATGTTGATCTACCCTCGTATCATCCCGCCCCACCTATTGGAAGCCCAGATAAGATTGATCCGAAAAATATAAGTAATAATAATGGCAAATTGTGAACATTTTAACCATGCAAAGTTTTCTTCTTCAAGTTTTTACCCACACCATGTACTGATCATGTGTGGGTAGAATACTAAACTGTTTTTATGTAATCGAAGCACTCATCCTGTATCAAATTCAACCTTTTAGGAAAGATGCCCAGTGTGTTAAACCATTTATCCAAGTTATCTTTTATAAAGGCACTGAGCAATTAAGTTATTTTTATAAAGGCAGAGGGCATTACAGCAAATAAAATACAAGTTTGCAGACGACAGTTCCAAAATACAAGTTTGCAGACGACAGTTCCAAAATTTCACACAATGTTTAAAAAAGGTCAACATTATTGAATTTCTTCACTCTATTTAGAATCATGAGAAATGCATTAAAAGAAGTACAAACATGCTTAGTTATTCTTGAGATAAACTTTGAAAGTTGGTTTATGAAAAGCCTATTTCGTATGATAAACTAATAGCCGCGTGGGAAGTGCAAGATAAAGGTTCAGGTTCCCAATCTCATCAGCTTCATTCCACTACAGCATTGGAATTTTAACCAATATGTACACTTTGTTTTCATTTAGAATCGCAATAATTTAAGAGTAATTTGCCTTTTTAATTACTATTTTACTACCAGACCCCATTCCTGTTTGGTTGGTTCCACAAAATTTGCTACAGCATCAGCTATATGCTCAATATACAATTATGTTGGGGACAGAGGTGGGAACCAGTCCATCTACAACATATTTTATGAGAGAAATTCCAGCTTGTGTTAATGCTTTCCACAAATGTTATCTGATTCAGACAACAATTTTAAAGTGGGTGGCTACAGTTTAATCAGTTTCAAATTTGCGAGAAATGTTTTATCTCTCCGCGCACACGAGTATTCCGAGCGTATACACATATGCTTCACAATGCGCCAAGTTGCACCATGCGAGCTTATTACATGCCCATGCTCTTCTGAATTCATTCGCTACTGTAAGAAAATTCGCCAATTTGGAACTGATGAACTATAGTACGCTCACAATGCGTAAAGTAAATGACCTTACCAAAAAGATCTTAATATACATTTAAGATAGGCATAGCAGTGTGGAAATCAGTAAGCTCCTTCCAGACATATGTTGGGATTTGGAGGGAATCTTTGCATTTCAACATACAAATATGCAATAAATAACAACAAGCAAATTCTTTATATTTCTGGGAAACAAAGATGTTGCTTATCTTCCTGGGAAATGGACATTTTCCTGGCCTGTGTGATATGGTGATGTCCCATATGCACCTGTAAAAATCATATTCCAAAACCCCTCCCTACACCCCAAAAAAAGAGAAAAGAGATGAAAGTGCAGACTAACTTCAAATTGGTAATAGTTATGTACATGTATGCTGGATGGTAATATACCGCTGAGCTAAACATCACAGAAACCGTCTGATTAAAAATATATGAATCAACTATCAGATGAAAGCATCATACTTCCTTACGCATAGGACTGATTGACATTATGCCGCATACAATATGACATAAACAGGGCACCTACAATCTCATCATCAAAGGTCTACCCCATACAACATTTGCTGTTCAGCAGCTATTGCTTGCCCAATACCCACAGCAGCTATTGCTTGCCCAATACCTATACATAGTTTAATTGTAGATTGCTGCCTTGTGTACCTGGACAATAACCAGCAACATGTTTCTACTTTCAATTTTGTCATGCGGCCGACTTATGCAGAAAACACATTGCCCGCATTCTCATTAATAACTTACATGTGCTCACCATGACATTCTATGTAGGTTTGATTGGAACACACATCGTCTCACCATACATACCATGATAACGACAACAGCAAACTTTTAGTGGAGTGTTGTCAACATTGTTTTAAAGATAAGACATGTACCAATTATAAAAATACACCAATATATTCAGAGAACCATCAGCAAAGGTAGACGGTAGATATCGTCACTGTTCTGTTCTGTTGTTACGGCCCTTCAGCATGTATCAGGTAGAACTGCTCAATGGTTATACATAGGAGATGTTGCTTTAGACATGTTCGTTCAGTGGACAAGAAAGAGTACTTAGACAGTTTCGACAAAGGTATTTTTGGCCCTCAAACATGTTTAAAGCAGATTGCCCAAAGGTATACATAGGAAGAATTACTTTATACATGCTGAAGGGCCAGCTAGAGATACAAGGTTTTGACAGAACGGCAACATCTAGACGCTCAATTTGACCTACAACTTACCTGAAGATACAATGATGAAAGGAGGTGGATTTACAGAGACTTGGTCTACGGCTAGCTCCAGAATCCTACAAGAAATAAACAAAAAATACAAATACAATTAGAAGTTCACACTTAAGTAGCGGATTCTATCATACAATTTTCTTCCTCCAGAAAATGATGTTGCTGGGTTAATGAGTGATTGTAATTCTAAACCAAGAAGCTTTTATGACGTAATGGCAAATATAAGTTCACACATTGTGTTAGAGGAATCTATCATACAATTTTCTTCCTCCAGGAAGTGAAGTCACAGGGTTAATGACTGATTGCCATTCTAAACCATGAAGCCTTTATGAAGTGATGGCAAATATATATACGAGTTTGCATTAATGTTGTATGTTAAGGGAGTAATGTGTCTATCACACACAAAGAAGCAACATAGACCGTGGTTTAACCAAAGACGATAATACTGTCTTTGGCTTAACAGAGTAATAATTAATACCAGTCAGTACCAGTCAACGGCATAAAATATGTTTACCTAAAATGTTTGAATCAGTAAACTTCATTTCAACTGGCATCTATGCATTTACCTAAAATGTTTGAATCAGTAAACTTCATTTCAACTGGCATCTATGCATTGACCTAAAATGTTTGAATCAAGAAACTTCATAACAACTGGCATCTATGCATTTACCTAAAATGTTTGAATCAAGAAACTTCATAACAACTGGCATCTATGCATTTACCTAAAATGTTTGAATCAAGAAACTTCATAACAACTGGCATCTATGCATTTACCTAAAATGTTTGAATCAGGAAACTTCATGACAACTGGCATCTATGCATTTACCTAATGTTTGAATCAGTAAACTTCATGACAACTGGCATCTATGCATTTACCTAAAATGTTTGAATCAGTAAACTTCATAACAACTGGCATCTATGCATTTACCTAAAATGTTTGAATCAGTAAATTTCATGACAACTGGCATCTATGCATTTACCTAAAATATTTGAATCAGTAAACTTCATGACAACTGGCATCTATGCATTTACCTAAAATGTTTGAATCAGTAAACTTCATGACAACTGGCATCTATGCATTTACCTAAAATGTTTGAATCAGTAAACTTCATTTCAACTGGCATCTATACATTTACCTAAAATGTTTGAATCAGGAAACTTCATGACAACTGGCATCTATGCATTTACCTAAAATGTTTGAATCAGTAAACTTCATGACAACTGGCATCTATGCATTTACCTAAAATGTTTAAATCAAGAAACTTCATGACAACTGGCATCTATGCATTTACCTAAAATGTTTGAATCAGTAAACTTCATGACAACTGGCATCTATGCATTTACCTAAAATGTTTGAATCAAGAAACTTCATGACAACTGGCATCTATGCATTTGTAACATTCAGAATACATGTGGATTGCATGTGACCTACATCAACCACAAACCTGTTATGAGATAGTATGACTAATCAACAAAGGTTCCAACTTCCTATTCATATCTTACATATGTCCTGAATCTTTATTAAATATGTCAACTTTAATACAGGAAGTATTAATTTCAAGCTGCCCAACCTAAAAACTAAATTTTCTATTAAAATTTATCTAGTTTTGTGGGTGTACATTATATATAGGCAAATGTGCAAAAGTGGTTTGATTTCCCTCAACAATTCCAATTATTTTCTGTAGAGTAGGGAATGAATATGTAACAGGGATAGCGCATGGATAGCACATGGCTCAAACATGATCATCACATGCACATCACATGATTGTATAGTCCTCTGAGTAAATCAGGGTATGAAGTTTGTCACAGAATTCAACAGAACTAGGGCAAGGTGAACTACCTGATGCCTGGCCTCTGTAGATAAAACATAGATGATGGGTATGGACAGGCTCATGGATACCACATGGCTCAAACATGATAATCACATGCACATCACATGATTGTCACATGCACATCACATGGTTGTATATAGTCAGTCCTCTTGAGTAAATCAGGGTATGAAGTTTTGTCACAGAATTCAACAGAACTAGGGCAAGGTGAAAAAACTGACGCCTGGTCCCTGTAGATAAAACATAGACGATGGGTATGGACAGGCACATGGACATGCAGTACATTGCACAAAAATCATGTTGAAGTAGTGAGCGCTGCAAGGAGAATTCTAATTCAATTTGTTTCACAAATGGTTCTGTTCATTTAAGTGTAAACAACACCGATAACCTTTGAAACATTTAATGGATGAAATTAGGGCAATTGTGTTTGAGTTCAAACTGATTATGTTTGCACTGACATTGTTTGACAATCTTCATTTAATAATCATCTGATCAAAATTTCAGCCAAAAAAACACAACTTTTGGAGCATTTTCATATCGTTCACTTTAGATCAGTGTCTTCACACCAAATTGAACAGGCTTTTCGTCGTCTGCTCCATCATTTATTTAATGGTGTGGACTCTCCTAGGGTGTGATAATTGACACTTTACTCTAACATCACTGCACAAAATGAACGTGGACGAAGTATAACTCAACGCAATTCATAAGACCCGATTTCAAAACATAGTGAATATTTACTAATTCTGACAGTTGTTGGACAGTTGACATTTGATAATGTTATTATAAGATTAACATTAGGAATGTATAACTATCAACTATAGGTGCGTTCAGATGATAGGCGCTAAGCTAGAGAATAGCGTTAAATTTGCTAGTCTTGCGATTAAACTCTTGGTTAACGACAGTGTTAATTATGTCATGGTTAACTATCCTTGAGTCTAAAGCTGGAATTTTAACCCTATTAAGAAATCTAGCAGTTTAAACTAGTCCCGAATTACTAACCGATAGTTAGCTGAGAGCGTGTCTGCCATGTGAATCCTTCAACCATGTTAACCGCCCAAATGAGATTTTTGTAAGGCTATTGCTTAGGCCAAACAAAGAAGGTCTGTCTCAGAAACATTGTGCAAAAAAAGCTAAGCTAAGTGCTGGTACGATTTTTTTTATTTTTTTTATTTTTTTTTTTAGAAAATAGGCTGAGGTATGCGATTTTTTTTTTTTGCTATTTTTTTTTTTTTTGCTTATCCAAGCTTACGGAGAACTTTTAAACTTTTTTTTAAAAATCAAAAAAAAAGAAAGAAAAAAGAAAAAAAAGAAAAGAAAAGTTTTTTAGCCCCCAAGCTCATAGACCTACGCGCCGTAGCTCATTTCACATACCAATGCGGGCGGGCTTCTGAGACAGACCTTCTTTGTTTGGCCTTATCAATGCATTGCTTTTGAAATGAGACTACCCTTACGAAAATGCAATCAACAAAGCGAGCTTGTAACGCGCTTGGTGAGCATGTTACGAGCTCGTATGTGCTCGTAGAAAGCTCACACGAGCTCACTCGGAGCAATGTGAACTCGTACTAGCTCATATGTGCAAAAACTCGTAATCACATTTACGATCAAAAGCTGGAAAACGTGCACGTTGCGTGCATGTGTGAGCTTACATTGTCAATTACGAGCTTACAATTTTTTACAAGCATCTTGCGCGCTTGATTCTTACGACCCCTTTTTCAATTGCGAGCTCTTAATAATTGTACGCGCTTTTTACGAGCATGTAATATTTGTGAGCTGCAAACATCTTGCGCCCTTTCTTGTTACAAGCACAAATTACGAGCACATTCTCAATTACGAGCTCGTAATCATTTTATGCGCATTTTACGAGCATGTAATATTGCAAGCTTGCACACATTTTGCGCGCTTTCTTGTTACGAGCACATAAACTTCGGACTTGGAATTAAATTAATAGTCTGCATGCAAGCTCGTACATTTTTGAGTTTGCAAATCTTGCACTTCAAAACTTAGTTTGTAAGTTTAATCAATGCAACATAACTATAATCAATTTCAAAGAATTAATGTGTATCAAATTTATTTCCCACCAAATGGGAAGGTTAATAACTGATTGTATTATACTAGCCAAGAGGTGTACCTAAACAGAATATATAGCTTTGTGTGTGACCCCTTCTGGTGGTTGTTCATAAATAGCGCCCTCTTTTGTTTTGAGTGTCATTCCTAGCAACCAGCCCTGCAAGACTTTCTCATGGCTGTGCCTGTGGGAATATTCTCTTTGCTCTTTGTACATCATGCAACTGAAGCCTTTCTCCACCTTCTCTGATTTCAGGTTTTGTATTAGTTACTGAGTTATTAATATTAGTAGTTATGTCAGGACCTTCAGGCATCAGAGCAGTTTTCATGCCTAGACTCTGGTACTCAGTCAGGGTAATTGAACTGCACAATTCTGCACCCTTACATTACTTGCTTGCCTGCCTATACAGAGGTTTTCACTTGCATAGTATCAGGCCTGGTGATATGTTCTTGATTTGCTACCTAGTCAGTCCTTTAACAAAGGCTGTTCAGTATATTATGGTACCAATATTTGCTCCCTAGATGGAGAAGTTTACCAGTTTGAGAAGGTTTTTATATTGCATAGGCCTAGCCTAGGGCTAGGCTAGTGTCAGGCCTGGAGCTAGGCTAGGGCCTATAGTATGCTCCTGATTTGCTACACAATCAGTCATGCACCTTTGCCCCTGCCTTCTTGGGCTTAACTGTACCAATGAGTTATTATATTAACTATATGATAACTCCTTGGTTGTACAGAACCCCTGTTTATTTTTCTTCTTGTATGTATGCAAAGCTCACTAGTAATGCCTGCCGGCAGTAAAACATGCTTAATGTATGTGACGTCCGTCCGTGTGTGCCTTTTGGTTAGCCTTTTTTCCAGAATACTGTATCTTTTGAACGGATGGACGGATTGACTTCAAACTTTCAGCGATAGGTAGGCCATGGAAAAACATTGTGGCTGCTTTTTTGGCGGTCTAATTTGCATAGGTCATCTGAGGTCAAAGGTCATCCAGGGGTCAAATCGTAAAAGTTGCCCGATTGACTTCAAACTTGGAGAAAGGAAACATGAACACCGGTATGCTGGTTCCCTGCACCCTGGATCCCCGGGACAACTCATCCATAGGTGCAGGTTCAGGATTTGCATTTGCCAGCCGTAACCGTACTTTCAACACATTGCATTGTCGCTCTGTTATGGCATGAGGTAAATAACGATCAACCACTGTAGCTGAGATATCGCATCGAACGCTGAATGCATTATCTATCGCGCTGCTACGGCGCGATGGGAACGTGCTATTAAATGCGTGCATGTGCGTGTGAAGTCCGGCGCTGTGGTTAGCAATCCCGTTAACATGTGCACATCCATCGCGAGCTCGCAGATTTGTGCTCGTATTTGTCTCCCGGATACGTGCTTGTTTTTTTGTAACAGGTATGATTGTGAGCTTTCAAATATGAGCTCCCAATTTCTGAGCTCGTTTTAGCTCGCCAAAAATAAGCTTGTTACAAGCTCGGTTTGTTTCAAATACGAGCTTGTAGCTCTTAATAAGCTCGGTTTGTTTCAAATACGAGCTTGTCATTTCTGAGCTCGTATTTTGTAGCTCGCCAAAAATGAGCTTGTTTCAAGCTCGGTTTGTTTCAAATACGAGCTCGTAGCTCGCAATAAGCTCGGTTTGTTTCAAATACGAGCTTGTCATTTCTGAGCTCGTATTTTGTAGCTCGCCAAAAATGAGCTTGTTTCAAGCTCGGTTTGTTTCAAATACGAGCTCGTAGCTCGCAATAAGCTCGGTTTGTTTCAAATACGAGCTTGTAATTTTTGAGCTCGTTTTAGCTCACCAAAAATAAGCTTATTACAAGCTCGTTTTGTTTCAAATACGAGCTTGTAACAAGCTCGGTTTGTTTCAAATACGAGCTTGTAACAAGCTCGGTTTGTTTCAAAAACGAGCTTGTAACAAGCTCGGTTTGTTTCAAAAACGAGCTTGTAACAAGCTCGGTTTGTTTCAAAAACGAGCTTGTAACAAGCTCGGTTTGTTTCAAAAACGAGCTTGTAACAAGCTCGGTTTGTTTCAAAAACGAGCTTGTAACGAACATGTTTCAAGCTTGTAACGAGCATGTTTCAAGCTTGTAACGAGCATGGCATTTTCGTAAGGGTAGTGACTGTCTGAACAGGCCTTTAGTCCATCTTTTTGATTGACGTGCCAGACGAAGATAGCCACATTACATGACATCAGAAGCCTTGATTGCAAACATGCAGACATTGACGAACAACCATCCATACACTGTCAGAAAAGAAACTGAAGTACTACAGTCATATTGTCCACCTTAGTGCAGGATTAAGTTTCATAAATCTCTATCTAAAACATACCATGATCTATTGCCAAATAGGTTCATAAGGATCGTTGAGTAGAATATTTATGAAAGGTTCATTGTACTGATCCAATAATATGTACTCACGTGTACGTTTCGGATACGTCTGTATCCTTTGTCAACACTTGTGGTAGTGACGATCTTGACGACTCTTGGAGGAGTTGCCGGTTGATTTATCATCAGGGGATTTTTTTCCCGATGATAAAAGATCATCGAAAACGTGCATGAGAAATTATGCTGTCTCGCCAACCGATGTATGCGCGGAGGATTTTGTAATCGCAACAGAAGTAGCCTGCCGGAAATTACCTCCAGCTGATAGTGCTCAATTACGTGCTAAAGTAGCGAGTATCCTAAAGTCGTCTAAACCACCGGAGAATAATGTTACGAAAGGTGAAAGAAAAGCGATAAACAGTCTCAAAAAGGAGAAGACAATCATCATCCTTCCAGCTGACAAAGGTAAAGCAACATGTGTGTTGGATGTAAGTACCTACGAGGAGAAAGTGTCTTCCATGCTAGCGGATAAAAAAACGTACGAAGAGCTCAAAAAAGACCCAACAGCCAAGTACAAACGCAAGCTGATCAGCATTCTATCTCGTCTCAAGAAGGAAAATAAGATCTCCGAGTACAAGTACAAACAGCTGTACCCTACTGCTGAAAATGTTCCACGTCTCTACTGCACTCCCAAAATCCACAAAATAAACACGCCACTACGCCCAATAGTAGACTACACCAGTTCCATAGGCTACAGTGTTTCACGATGGTTAGCGGACATCCTTGGAGAATTGGTAGGGAAAACAGACCACCATGTAAAGAATTCGCAGCATCTGGCGACTGAGTTAGCAGACATAGTAATTGAGGTGGGGGACATTCTGTATTCCCACGACGTCATCAGCCTATTTACCAACACACCAATTGATCAAGTCCTGGAAATAGTGAAAAGCAGACTGGCGAAAGAAGATGTCCTCAAACGATACAACAAACAGGAAGGTTTCAATTTAACATGCGACGATGTGGTTGAGCTGCTACATTTCATCCTCACAACTACCTACTTCACCTTTAGATCTAAGATCTACCGTCAACTCTTCGGCACAGCGATGGGCAGTCCAGTCTCCCCCATAGCCGCCAACATATTCATGGAACATTTGGAGCAACAGGCCATCGCCACAGCCCCCATAGAGTGTAAACCCAAGTTATGGTTCAGAGACATGGACAGTTACAAAGACTTTTGAGGACAGAATAAATGGATGCTACACACAGTTGCTGAGGAGAGTCCTTAACATCAGTTGGAGAGACCACAAAACTAATGAAGAGGTGTATGGTGAAATTCCTCCGCTGGCTAACTCAGTAAGGAAGCGACGGCTCCAGTTTGCTGGACACTGCCTACGAGCATCCGATCAACCTGTCTCCCGAGTGCTTTTCTGGACTCCAAGTGAAGGCCATTCATCCCGTGGCAGGAGATCCACCACCTATCCTGACAGCATCTCAAAGGACCTTGATCTTGAACCCAATGAAGTTCAACAGCTTATGTTGGATAAACTTGCTTGGAGGAAATTTGTAACTGCTGCTTCCAATATTCCGTCCAAGGACGACCGATGATGATGATGTGGATGACATTCTGGAGGTTGTCAAAGAAGACTGCATCGACCAACTCACAGAGCACATCAATCAAGTCGACAAATCTGAGTCTATCAAGTTCACATACGAACAAGAGGTGGAAGGTAAAATTCCGTTTCTGGACACACTCATTGTGAGAAAGGACGACGGGACAGTCAAGTTATTGGTGTACAGAAAGCCGACACACACGGACCAATACCTGAACTACAACTCCCACCACCCTCTTCACCAAAAACTTGGAGTAATTAGAACTCTTTACGACAGAAAAGATAAGGTCATAACAGAAGAAGCGGACAAGAAAGAGGAGGAGAAAAAGGTAGAAGATGCCCTCCAGCTATGTGGCTATCCATCTTGGTCTTTCGACAAAGTTAAAAAACAAATGGCTACACCCAAAGCTACGAAAAAGACAACCAACAAGACAGATGATACTAGGAACTGCGGATTTGTTGTCCTGCCTTATGTCAAAGGTGTTTCCGAACGTGTTGCTAGAACAATGAAATCCTACAATATCTCCACAGCCATGAAACCACACTGCACAATTCGCAATCAGCTGGTCCATCCCAAAGACAAACGAGACCCGCACAATATATCGGATGCTATTTACGACATTCCATGCAAGAATTGTGACAAAAGCTACATCGGCGAAACAGGGAGACAGTTTGGTACGCGACTTGGTGAACACAAGAAAGAGGCAGAGAAAGCTAACAGCACAACGGTCACCAGAGCAGGGAGAAAGGCATCACTCACCACAGTCAACAAGTCGGCCATCACAGACCATGTTGTGGACTTAAACCATGTCATCGGGTGGGATGAGGCGAAGGTGATAGGTACGGAGCAGGACAGATACAAGAGATGGATACGCGAGGCTATAGAGATCAGAAAGCGAGGGGCCTCAACAATGAATCGAGACGAGGGGCAGTACTTTCTCACACACGTTTTCGATGATCTTTTATCATCGGGAAAAAAATCCCCTGATGATAAATCAACCGGCAACTCCTCCAAGAGTCGTAAAGATCGTCACTACCACAAGTGTTGACAAAGGATACAGACGTATCCGAAACGTACACGTGAGTACATATTATTGGATCAGTACAATGAACCTTTCATAAATATACCATGATCTGTTTGACTTTGATTACGGAAGTGGTCTCTTCTATCTTCTAGTATTCTACATTATGTACTTGATACTTGATGGTGGTACTGGCCAACACTCCATGTGGAGTCATCCGGTCAGGGTATGATCTGCGCATGCGTGCTGTTTTGTTTTAGTCTTGGTTTTCTTGAGCTTGTAGATGTGATGTTACTGCTTTTTTGAAAGTTATATTTGATGTTAAATTGGCCGTCTTATCAAGAGGACATCATGCTCATGTTCAGGCATTTGCCTCAATAACTAAATGAACAAACACAATTTAACCACAATTCCTGAAAATCCTGTCAACTCTGCATTCCTTTAGCTACAACCATCAATGCCAATTGTACACAAAGGGGATGTGCCTTTATTAGCACACATGCGAGGCATCATCCACTGTCCAACGTTTTTAAAATTGGTAATGGTAAATTCCTCTTGTCAAAACTGGAAAAGTACACCAACTATATATTTATTCATACATATTTATCACATTGGAGGTACACTACCGCACCCTCCTGCATTTAATCATGATCACACATTCATCTTCTGGATTTTCGAAGTAAAACTTTATGAGTTTCCCTAAACACTTAATCAACAACTGCCACGCAAAGAAACTCAGGATGACAATCCAATCTTCACAAATCCAAACCATGGTCACACATTCATCTTCTGGATTTTAGAAGTAAAATTCATGAGTTTCCCTAAACACTTACTCAACAACTGCCACGCAAAGAAACTCAGGATGACGATCCAATCTTCACAAATCCAATACAACCTGATCCCTATCAATGGCGAACAGCTATTCACTTAACATCATGACAAAGGACACTACCGCACCCTCCTGCATTTAATCATGATCACACATTCATCTTCTGGATTTTCGAAGTAAAACTTCATGAGTTTCCCTAAACACTTAATCAACAACTGCCACGCAAAGAAACTCAGGATGACGATCCAATCTTCACAAATCCAATACAACCTGATCCCTATCAATGGCGAACAGCTATTCACTTAACATCATGACAAAGGAAGGCGCCATTAAGAAAAGGTGGCAAAGCAAAAAGGTGGCACATCAAGGATGATGGCAGAAATTGTGTAATGACTGTACCATACATGTAGCTAATGACCAAGGGTGTCGGCTAACGTGGTTAGCACGCACACACACAAAAATACAGCTATGTAAAAGCTTGATAGGTTTCACACTATGTCATAGAGTGAAATGGGTAATTATCTGCAAAGGGCAGACGACTTCAACCACCTACAATATATTATTCAGGAACAGTCGAAAGTGAACTGAATTTCTATATTGTTATTGTATATTTGATTTGACATAGTAAGTAAATAAATTAAGTAAATATCATGTTAGCCGGTTGGAAAAAGAGAGACCAGTCCATATTTGTATATCTGAGTGTACGTCTACTGATGATAGCAAGCGTTGTAATTCTTATCAGCATATCATGCACTCAACAGCCAGACAGACAGAAAACATATTCTGCATGAATGATGAACACAATTTTGACATTTTTGAATTTAAATACTAGTAATTGAGCAATTCTGGCAATGTTTTTGGTAATTTTGAATATGTACGAATATAAAGGTCTCATAGGTACACTACCGCACCCTCCTGTATTTAATTATGGTCACACATTCATCTTCTGGATTTTAGAAGTAAAACTTCATGAGTTTCCCTAAACACTTACTCAACAACTGCTATGCAAAGAAACTGAGGATGACAATCCAATCTTCACAAATCCAATACAACCTGATCCGTATCAATGGCTAACAGCTCTATTCACTTAACATCATGACAAAAACAACATATTCTAGGGGTTAGGAAGGCGCCATTAAGAAAAGGTGGCAAGGCAAAAAGGTGGCACATCAAGAAGCAGCAGCAGACGACGGCAGAAATTGTGTAATGAGTGTACCATACATGAAGCTAATGACTAAGGGTGTCGGCTAATGTGGTTAGCACGCACACACACACAAATACAGCTATGTAAAAGCTAGGTTTCACACTATGTCACAGAGTGAAAATTGGTAATTATCTGCAAAGGGCAGACGACTTCAATACTACCTACACTTGAGTTAATATATTATTCAGGGATAGTGGGAAGTTAACTGAATTTCTATATTGTTGTTGTATATTTGATTTGACGTAGAAACAAAGAAAATTCACTTAACATCATGACAAAAACAACATATTCCAGGGGTTAGGAAGGTGCCATTAAGAAAAGGTGGCAAAGCAAAAAGGTGGCACATCAAGGACGACGGCAGAAATTGTGTAATGAGTGTACCATACATGTAGCTAATGACCAAGGGTGTCGGCTAATGTGGTTAGCACGCACACACACACAAATACAGCTATGTAAAAGCTAGGTTTCACACTATGTCACAGAGTGAAAATTGGTAATTATCTGCAAAGGGCAGACGACTTCAATACTACCTACACTTGAGTTAATATATTATTCAGGGAAAGTCAGAAGTGAACTGAATTTCTATGTTGTTGTTGTATATTTGATTTGATGCAGTTAGAAACAAAAAAATATTATTAAGTAAATATCATGTTAGCCTGTTTGAAAAAGAGAGACCTGAAGATAGCAAGCGTTGTAATTCGTGTCAGCATATCATGCAGACACTCATACAGCCAGACAGACAGAAAACATATACTGCATGAATGATGAACACAATTTTGACATTTTTGAATTTAAATACTAGTAATTGAGCAATTTTGACAATTTTTTTGGTAATTTTGATTATGTACAAATATAAAGGTCTCATAGGTACACTACCGCACCCTCCTGTATTTAATTATGGTCACACATTCATCTTCTGGATTTTAGAAGTAAAATTCATGAGTTTCCCTAAGCACTTAATCAACAATTGCCACACAAAGAAACTGAGGATGACAATCCAATCTTCACAAATCCAATACAGCCTGATCCGTATCAATGGCTAACAGCTCTTTTCACTTAACATCATGACAAAAACAACATATTCTTGGGGTTAGGAGGTGCCATTAAGAAAAGGTGGCAAAGCAAAAAGGTGGCACATCAAGGACGACGGCAGAAATTGTTTAATGAGTGTACCATACATGTAGCTAATGACCAAGGGTGTCGGCTAACATGGTTAGCACGCACACACACACAAATACAGCTATGTAAAAGCTTGATAGGTTTCACACTATGTCACAGAGTGAAAATGGGTAATTATCTGCAAAGGGCAGACGACTTCAACCACCTACACTCAAGTTAATATATTATTCAGGGAAAGTCAGAAGTGAACTGAATTTCTATATTGTTGTTGTATATTGATTTGACGTAGTTAGAAACCAAAGAAAATTATTAAGTAAATATCATGTTAGCCTGTTGGAAAAAGAGAGACCAGTCCATATTTGTATATCTGAGTGTATGTCTACTGAAGATAGCAAGCGTTGTAATTCTTATCAGCACATCATACACTCACACATTTTTGAATTTAAATAATTGAGTAATTCTGACAATATTTTTGGTAATTTTAAATATACACAAATATAAAGGTCTCATAGGTACACTACCGCACCCTCCTGTATTTTTAACTATGGTCACACATTCATCTTCTGGATTTTAGAAGTAAAATTCATGAGTTTCCCTAAACACTTCATCAACAACAACTGCCACACAAAGAAACTCAGGATGACAATCCAATCTTCACAAATCCAATACAACCTGATCTGTATCAATGGCTAACAGCTCTATTCACTTAACATCATGACAAAAACAACATATTCTAGGGGATAGGAAGGTGCCATAAAGAAAAGGTGGCAGAGCAAAAAGGTGGCACATCAAGGACGACGGCAGATATTGTGTAATGAGTGTACCATACATGTAGCTAATGACCAAGGGTGTCGGCTAATGTGGTTAGCACGCACACACACAAAAGTACAGCTATGTAAAAGCTTGATAGGTTTCAAACTCTGTCACAGAGTGAAAATGGGTAATTATCTGCAAAGGGCGGACGACTTCAATACTACCTACACTTGAGTTAATATATTATTCAGGAACAGTCGGAAGTGAACTGAATTTCTATATTGTTGTTGTATATTTGATTTGATATAGAAACAAAGAAAATTATTAGGCAAATGGAAATGGATTGTTAGTTTCCTGTTTGAGGTTTGAAAAACAGGACGAGGTAACTTTTCATTATTCATTATTTGGATTTATTTCATTATTCATTATCAAATTAGAACCGATGGTTTTCAAACAGAATTTAAGGTACCCCACTATACAAAGCAGTGTTAACTACTTGCTACCCATTGATTTGTATATGTTACACCTGAAATAACTCTTTTAAAACAATATAGGAAGTATTTTTAGATGTGTTGTTGAAAATGTCAAAAATGTGTCTGTGAAATATTGCAATGTCAACTACATTTGATATTTGAGTAGGTAATGCAAACATTATCATTATTAACCATTCACCATGACACCACTGCCAATAAAATTCTGTTAAAATCAACAGGAAGAGATGCCTGGTATTTAGAGCCACTAAAAATTTAGATTTCTTATTCAAATTTGTCAGAAAATATAATTATTGCACAAATAATGAAAGGAAACTGGGAATCTAGTAAATATCATGTTAACCTGTTGGAAAAAGAGAGACCAGTCCATATTTGCATATCTGAGTGTACGTCTACTGAAGATAGCAAGCGTTGCAATTCTTATCGGTATATCATGCAGTCACTCATACAGCCAGACAGACACAACACGTTATATATACAGTGTGATAATAAAACTAAATTGCTACATGACACATTTCATATAAATCTAGCCAGCAGGCACATGTTGTACAGTAGTGGCTGATCATGTTGGGTCGAAGCCAAAATGTTGAGTTTTTTTAACCATGATACTACAACTATGGTGGTTGATCAGGATTTCTTGGATTTTCCATCTGTTTTTCTCATTACAAATTGTTTCCATCAAATCACTTAATAACGCCATAAATAGTTCTTATATGTGAACCGGCATCCTGAATATAGAAAACACAGTATGAACTAATTGGGCCATACACATTTAAGCACGTTTTAAATCTATGTAATACATGAGCCTGAATCCCGTAAACTCCCATCATTTCACAAATTATACCTAAAGAAGATTTTAAGGTCTTCCCATAATGCCCAGCCAACTAAAGCTTTTTTCACACAACACATTTTTCGAGTTCTTAAGTTTTAGAAATAAGAAAAAGGAACACTGATAACTAATTTATTCATTGATGTAAAGTAGAACCTAAGAGCTCCAACTATGAATGCGCTATGAAGCCATGATTGTGTATATGGGAAGCGAGACAAATTGGAGACCATAATTAGGGCATTTTGCAAAAGCGCAATGCATTGTGGTGGTGTCTTTAAAATCTTCTTTAAATTATACCCACACAGGCACAGATTGCCAGATCTGACAGTTGTAAACTAAACTGACCTCCGATTAATCCCTATCATATGCCACCTCTGAAACAGGTATGTGTACAGTTCCGCGAGGGAAATTCCCAGGTACCAATAGTAAAATGTTTGGCTTCTCCACAGTAGACTTGCAATCAATGATTGATGAACAGGGCAAAGTGTCCATGATTTACTCGGTTTTTGCTTTCTTTTTCATCTCATATAATATGCAATCAATAGACAGGTTGACAAGCATCGGATTAAACTCCAAATTACACTGTTAAAATTAGGATTAAGCAAGATTACAAATAAACAATGAGCAATGGCCCATGTACTCAACTTCAAATTGAGCATCTATAGCATCTGTATATAGCAATGGCCCATGTATCCAACCTCAAATTGAGTGTCTATAGCATCTGTAAATAGCAATGGCCCATGTATCCGACCTCAAATTGAGCGTCTATAGCATCTGTAAATAGCAATGGCCAATGTATCCAACCTCAAATTGAGTGTCTATAGCATCTGTAAATAGCAATGGCCTATGTGTTCAACCTCAAATTGAGCATCTATAGCATAATATATAGATAGCAATGGCCCATGTATCCAACCTGAAATTGAGCATCTATATAGCAATTGCCCATGTATTCAAGCTCAAATTGAGCATCTATAGCATCTTGAAATGTTGGAACCAAATATTGAGGAAATTAAATATCTGACTGACAAAAAAAGCAATTGTCAAATATGGACGATTCTCTTTATTTAGTCCCTTTACAGGTGGTTTCCCATAGCATTTTGAAACCACATTGAACAGAATTCTTGACTCTGTATTTTTGGTAATACGACACACATCCACCCCAGCACACATAACTACCAAGGTAAGGAATTAGATAACAACCATTATTGCCTGGTACAAGGAAAATCTGACCTAAATTTTTACAACTATATTACTTATCCTATGGTAAAAAAATCCATTGAAATCACTTTGGTCGGTGTACAATTAACATCACACAAAAATAGGCTATGAAGAAAACATGGGAGACTGATCCTGCACAAATATTGAATTATCAGCCGTGTGGCGCAACAACAGAATCAGCTTAACCCCGCCGGGTATTACTCCCCCTTAATGGATGCAATAAAGAGCATAGAGCGGCTGTAAAGTTATTGTGTTTTCCCCAAATCTCACTTTCTTGGCCAATCCACCATTTTGCAATCATATCTGACTCCTATTCCCATTTGTAGTCTCAAGTGAACATAATGATTTGTGGGACAGGTGTAAAACCAGGTTTTTTTTGTTTTAATTGTTACTTTTATTTGATATAATTAAATGTATGCATCATCCCAGATAGAATTTGTCCATCCATGGCGGATTCTTGATTGGTTAGATCAAATCTATTACACACAACATACACACATACTAAGCATGAAATGCCTGCCTGCCTGCCATGATGTAACCAATCTAGCTACTCTAAAGAAATAATCAGAGTAATCTAGCATCGTTATGTAGGTCAAGTTGTGTCTTATCGATTACCAAAATGGCGCTGACTGGCTGGCTGGCTGTATGTAGCCATACTACAACTCGTTGATTGGTTCACATTTCAGGGCTGGCTGAATTGGCTGCCCGCTTCTTCTCGACCAGGCAGTATTATGTGGCCTTTATTGTCCATTCCTGTATTGATTAGGCTAGTTAACATCGATACTTTAGGAAAACAGAAGACGAACCACTCACCCTTGATTGGCATATAACATGATCTGATGAGGTAATTCCTCCTGGCTTCATGTGGCTTTTGGGGAGCATGGCTGTAAAATTCTGGTGGGTACATTTCATTAAGAGGATCATCTTTGTTTTTGTAATATATTTGGGATGTGACATTCAAAATTTATTGAATCTACCTATAGGTGAAAGAATACCATTTCAAAACCTTGTATGTTTTTCTTGTTTTCTGGCCCTTCAGCATGTATATTAAAAGTAAACCTGCCAAATGGTTATGTTATGCATAGGAAGTGTTGTTTTATACATGTTCATGGCAAGAGCACATTAAAAGGTTTTAATAGAAGTGCTTTTGGCCCTTGAACATGTTTAGAGCAGACTTCCCAAAGGTTATACATATGAAAATATTACTTTATACATGCTGACAGGCCAGATGGAAATGCGAGGTTTTGACAGAACAGCGACTATATTACTAATAATATGCAGTTCTAATTTGTGATTGGACAAAACCATGGTGAAGTCAGCCCGCATATGAAATACAAGGTTACGTGATTACATGATGTTGCAAAGAATCAATGAATACATTTTTAGTCCATCATGCATGCAAATCTATTAAACATGATTCACATACCTTCTAATTCACTTCTCGCTTCCACTTTGAAGTCAATATTGTTTATTTCTATTGTTCACCAGGTAAACCAAAAGACACATGCATACTGTTCATAATATTTCTAATAATAAATAAGTTTCAAGAATTTTATGCGGCGAGAGTAAATAATGTGAAAAATCGGCACCTCTCTAACTCAAGGTGAATTTTGTGACAGCATATCGATGAGTAATGTTATGATGTTCTACTCGTACTATTGTATCTATTGAAACTACTATACAGTGTTTCCACACCTCAGAAAGAAATTCCCTAAAATAGAATCCCAAATTTCCTGGAATTTGATGGGATTTCCTGAAATCGTCAAATTTACTATACCCATGCTATTTTTGGTTGTTTAACGAAATTTACGGAGGTCCTAAGGATGGCAAAGATATTAGGCATGTGAGAAACTCCGTGATTGGCCTCGAAACAATCTAAATGTAGGGTAATTAAATGCTATCTGTCTGTGGATCATGTGGTAGAGGTGTATAGAGGGAGCTGTGTATGTGCTTTGGAAAAAAAGGGGGGAAATGGACCAGGGGGTGATTGTCAACTATGGTTGGCAATTGTTTAATATTATTAAGTGGCACCAAACATGAATGAAAACAGAATACAAGGGGGAAAGATTTGTTCTCTTCTCTAAGATATAAATTATCGCAATTTTGACATTTCCTTGATTTCCAGTTACCTGGAATTATTTCATTTCCAGAACATTACCCGAAAACAACCATAATTTCCTGCATTTTAGGAAATTTCCTGGAAAGTGGAAACACTGCTACTATAAGTAAGCTGCATACAAACATTCACAAAGCAGCGTTACTCCAAAATCATGAAGTACAACCACCAAATCCTATGTGGAGATGGGGAGAATGGTGTATACTCTGAATCAAAAAAACATCATGAGAATTTAGCTATGTTTCCTTCAATCATGCAAATTCTGTGAACCATATACTGTGGATTGGAGAAGCTCTCCACCTATCGCAATGTACGAGTTGCCGAATAGCGATGAGTTTGACACCATTTATGTACTCAAGTAAATATCTATTTTCTGCGTTGTAAGAATACATTCCTCGCGTCATCATCACGTCATGGTCACATGACGGGTCACATGACGCCTGCACTTGATCATGTCTATTTGTCTGTTTGCTGAATGAATCATTGACTGTTTTATAGTTTTTACACACAATTGAGATTCCAACATGTGTCAGGCTTCCAGACCTAGGGCATTAAAAGTTTATGTGGGGTTTTTATGGTAATGATAGAGAGAAAATAATGTTGATTCATGATCTTGTCCATGTAACTATGTGCTCTGTGAATCATTGAGATTCAAACATATGTTACACAACCAGAACACTCTAAATGTAGTTTTTATGGTTAGTTATGCTTTTAGAGAGAGTTCCTAGGAAATATGTTGATATAAATATGATCTTGCCTTAGATCTGCTGATCATGTCTTTGATCCTGGTATAACAGCATTTCTGCTTTGTGCATTCCATGCAGACCAGGCCAGTTTACACATGGCCATGCAGTTCAACTCTTGCCAAACACTTTACACGTCACACTGATGGCAATTCCAAGCTGTTGATTAACGACAAGTACCATCCCAACCCCATCCTTCCACCCAATCTATCCACCCACCCCATCCCCAACCACTCCATCTACCCACCCACCCCATCTATCCACCCACCCCATCCCCCAACCACTCCATCTACCCACCCACCCCATCTGCACCCCAACAAATTACTTATTCCTAATTGTACAGCTGCATCAGACCAAAGAATTCACTCATTGCTATTAACCCAACTACTTTTTTCAATGTTGTAATTTGTTCATTCATCCACCGTGAAGAGTGAAATCGATCCTAGAGCAGCCATATATACTATAGCGAAGCTGAATAGGTAAGATACATCATTGTTGCGTTGTTAAAAAATTATCATGAGTAAAAGCTGACATACAGATATCATCAAAAAAGTATAAGCAGGCTTAGGTCGTACAAGCTCCTGATTAATTATCCACTTACTATTTTACAAATAACACTGACAGATTATTATATTCACAACAATACTTCAGACTTATCTTCAAGAGTATCTATATCCACATAAACAAAAAAGAGAATGGGTAAAAAAATCAGAATAGAAAGCACAAATATAACCAAAGAGCACTTCCTATTTTTTTCCCCTCTTTTCGTGGAACCTCATCACAGTGCTCTCGCATTTGACATTTAAAGAAATATTGACTGCACTGCACACTGACAAGGGAGCGGGTAGGATGCACAGATGCGTACTGTGTGAGGAACACACAAGGCTGTACTAGATATATATATCATCTGGAAACTACACTTTCCGTAGCTCGTTTACGGAAACCTGTCAGATTGCGAGCCTCGTTCACCCCCTGTGCCCCCGTAGGGGATGTAGCAGTTCCTCTTTTTATCTATCAGCAGCTTTTAAGGCGAATACGAAAACAAAGCAAGGAGAGCAAGAAAGCACAAATAGTAACTGCTACTTCAATTTAGAATAAAGAGAGAGATAGATAGAGAGAAAGATGTTGGTTAAAAAAGCACTGTTACGTTTTAAAGCTGTTCGATTTTATGCCGAGTACAGATAGATTACTTTATCAGAGTGTGCTGCACTTCTTTTGTCAAAACTTGCAACACAACGTTGAAAACAAAGGGCATCAGGTGGCAATCAGTGCTGAATGCTGGGTTCTAATTAGGCACACAAAAAAAATTGTGTTGCCCTCAGCGACCGACCCTAAAATCGTAAAAACTAGGGTTGCATTAAATTTGATTAAAAGTGTCTAAATGTTACTATTTCTTGCTTGAGATGAATAAATAAGCCTAAATAAATGTTTTTTAGACTATTGTCACACTAGAAACATTAGTTAAATTGACATATGGGCATATACCAATTTTTTCTTGACATAAACCATATCTTTTTCAGCCAAAAAGAAGAAAAAATTGAAGAAAATAAATAAATTGGAAAAAAAAAAAAAAATTAAAAAAAATTAAAAAAAAAGATTTCTGACCGACCGACCAGAATTAAAATTGTTGGCACTTGAGGGCAACACAACATTTTTTTGTTTTGGCCTTATCATGAATTATGAAAGATAATTTTGACTCCACAAGATGCAATGGTTAAACACAGGTTATGATTCCTGTGGGGTGAATTAACTTTGAGAATGCAAATTTTCGGATAAACTGATAAAATTAGTTAAAATGGGAAAATATGCAGAGCTTCTTTACACTGAGTTACTTAATTTATACTAATCATAAATTATGAAATACAAGAATGTTCCAAATGTTAAGGATGTCCCAGAGATTTGATCAAACCTTAAAGCATATGAAATAAAGTGAAACTTATCCCAACTGAAAGTGGGGGTGAAAAAAGGGCGGGAGAATTGGAGAATAATGACGTTTCGACTAGATATACTAGTCTTTAGGCCAAAAAAAGAAAGAAAGTTGACTTGCCCTTTTAGGGTCAAAGTCAGGGGGGAGGTTGAAAATTTTTGAAAATTTACTGCACAAAAACACGGTTGTTTTTTTGGTTTTTAAACAAGCAGATACTACTCAAAAACATGTTTTCATCTTTCTTTATTGTTATGTACTTCTTTCAACAACAATTTTTTTTTTTCATTTTTCATTTTTCATTTTTTTTCTTTTTTCAAAAAAATAATTAAAAAAAATAGCGACCCTAGATTTCCAAAAATTCGGGTCGGTCGGAAAGGGCAAGTCAACTCTTTTTTTTGTTGGCCTTATCAAGATATATTAGAAATAGAGCTAAAGCTTAGTATATCTCTGGTAAAAAAATCAAAATATTTGATATGAAAATAGAAACATATATGAAAAATAATAGGAAACATTTCTTTATTTTTATGCATTACCAAAGCTTATCAAAATTATGAAAATTTTGGAAAATGTTGAACTTTTTTTTTGTACAATAAAAAAGAAACTCTAGTTCTGCCTGCTCATAGACTGGATGGAGTTTACTGTCACCTAAAGCATACTTTTATTAGTCAATTTCGACTCCTATCCCTGATGAAAATGTTCAGAAAAATTGTTTTGATATAAAGATCAAAACTTCATAAACTTACTTTTGACAAAAACATGAGTTTATAAGTTGCCAGCTGAATAGTACACTCATTCCTCCTATAGCTGAAACTATACAAAATCAACCCATTTATTACTTTGCCGTTACACAGAGAGAGAAAAATTATGACTGACACTAAAGCAATAGTTGACATTTCCACTATTATTTTCCCCAATTTATTAAAACCAATGCTGTATATTGAACGGTGGCATGCCATACTACGTTATCAGATATCCCAGGCAAAAAGGTCACATCGTGTGCTGCATGTGTACTGCATCGTTAGTTGCTTCTTGAATATCCCAGCTTTTATAGTCCGTTCAATATAAAATCGGTAAATCTTTGCTTTTATCGTATGTATACCTTGTACCGCGAAGCTTTAGCGGTTTTGTTGAGGGTACTACGATGCAGAGCTCATGTGTAAGAGGCCAGTACAGGATCTAATACATCGTCTCATTTAATGTGTGTACATGAAGTCAGTGCATAATGCGTATTCCAAATGATGCATCATTTACGCGCAAATGCTGGGGTTTGATCGCATGATAACATACCCCAGGCGGGTAAGAACGCTGTGCCTGATAATACACAGCGATTACTGGAATATACTGTAAAACAAAACATTTTGTGAGGGATTTCATTTTGCGAAGGATGTGGATTCGCGAAATAAAATACACACAAAACTGACAATTTTGCATTAAAAGTAACAGTAAAATTTCCAGATTCCTGAAATTAAATGCCCGCTAAAATAGCAGTAAATTCAAATTCACGAAATAAAGTAGCTGTAAAATTATAGTGTTTTGCAGAACTTTGCTGCATGGACTATCTACAGAAAGAAAGACAACTAGACATGGTTCTGGTCTGAGACCAGGACACCTTGATTTTTTTATGGATTAATGACCTCTAGTCACCCCATATTATGACATGTCACTTTTAATGGATCCAACAAATCTTTTGACCAATTCTGACAATCATGGGTCATTTCCTCCCGAACAAAATAGCATTTTGAGTGCGAGGAGTGAAAATTGACCTTTTGACCCCTAGTGACCTATGTTGACCTTTGACCCAATAAAAATGATTTGACTTTTTTCTTCTTGTTTCATCAATGCCTACAAGATGAAACAAATCCGGTCAAAATCGGAGCATGTCTTATATTTTACCCCTGTTTAGGTCAATGACCCCTAGTGACCCCATATGACATGTCACTTTTAATCGCTGAAGACCCTATATGTACATGGATCCAAGAAATCTTTTGACTAATTCTGACAATCATGCGTCATTTCCTCCCGAAAAAATAGCATTTTGAGTGTGAGGAGTAAAAATTGACCTTTTGACCCCTAGTGACCCCAAATATATTTTGATTTTAAAAACCGAACTATTATATATGCGTACGGTCAAAAGGAACATGTTGACAAATTCTGACGATCCTAGGTCATTTCACTAAATTGCAAACGCGTTTTAAGTGAAAATCACGTTTTGACCCCTTATGACCCCTGTGTGACCTTTGACCCTAAACTGTGAAGACCCTATATGTAGGTCTGGTAGGGGGTCCTACTGACCAAATCTGGTGATTGTAGCATGTACACTGTAGAAAAAATAGCATTTTGAGTGCAAGGAAAGAAAATTGACCTTTTGACCCCTAGTGACCTATGTTGACCTTTGACCCCGTGAAAATAATTGACTTTTTTTCTTGTCTTATCAATGCCTACAAAATGAAACATGACCGGTCAAAATCGGAGCATGTCTTACATTTTACCCCTGTTTAGGTCAATGACCCCTAGTGACCCCATCTGACATGTCACTTTTAATCGCTGAAGACCCTATATGTACATGGATACAAGGAATCTTTTGACCAATTCTGACAATCATAGGTCATTTCCTCCCGAAAAAATAGCATTTTCAGTGCGAGGAGTAAAAATTTACATTTTGACCCCTAGTGACCCCAAATGATTTTTAATTTTAAAAACCGTTCTTTTGTATATGCGTACAGTCAAAAGGAATATGTGGACTAATTTTGACAATCCTAGGTCATTTCACTAAATTGGAAATGCGTTTTAAGTGAAAATCACGTTTTGACCACTAGTGACCTTTGTGTGACCTTTGACCCCTAACTTTGAAGACCCTATATGTAAGTCAGGTAGGGGGTCCTACTGACCAAGTTTGGTGATTGTAGCATGTAAACTGTAGAAAAAATAGCATTTTCTAGATGGGTCTGATAGAAAGAAGAAAGAAACAAAGAAGAAGAAAGAAACGGCAGAGATAGAGAACCTTGATTTTTGAAAAATCAAGGTAAGAAGAAAGAAACGGCAGAGATAGAGAACCTTGATTTTTGAAAAATCAAGGTAAGAAGAAAGAAACGGCAGAGATACAGAACCTCGATTTTTGGAAAAAATCAAGGTAAAAATTTGCTCTGACTATAAAGTTAGTATGAGTTGTTCTCATGCTGACTGCCGTATGTATCTGCATGTATCATTTGACCAGCGTGAAATAATTACATTTCATATGCCAGGCATTCTACGACACAATCAACTTTGCACTTATTACAGCCAGGTCGTGATTGCTTTTTCAGTTTTATTTTACCTTAGCAGCTTTTATTAATTTGTTTTAAGCTTTGAAGAACGAAGAAGAATGCTGATAACATACCTGATCAGGTGTATGCTTTACAAACATGCTTCTATAGGGATGATTGTCACTTTTGAAACTGGACCTACGACCATTGAAATAACAATAACTCAACTCCGCAACCTTGTATCTCAACAATCAAGGTATCAAAGTATGCAGAACAAAATTATGCACTGAGTTATTTGCTTCAATTAATCCATACCCTTTCCAGCCGTTAATTATTGGCTCATTTGTTAAGTGTCTCGATACTTTTTGTGATGAGTAAATGTGCACTATTCTCTTGGTTGTATACCAATAAAATACCCAAACAGGGCTATGCAGGTAGAACGACACACATGCCATCTTGCGGTTTGCTCCTCCAATTCTTTCCTGGACTTTTATTATATGCCTATCACTCTGCACCAAGCTAAACTGTATTCCCTGCTGGACAACCCATTGCACTTTAGTTGTTGCTTACTACACGGCGGCGCGTGACGTAGAGATGAGGATGGATAGATATCAGCATTATAGCGCTGGGCTTATTTTTGTTTCGTTTATTAATGATGAGGTCAATCACCGGGGTTGAACATCATGGTTGTTCATGCAGGAACACTCATCTATTTTCATTGAGTCTCTTAACACTTTCCACGCGGCTATTGGTTTTATCATATACAAAACAGATTTTTCAGAAACCTTTTCCCAACTTTCAAGGTCTATCTCAAGGACTACTGAACCAATACTACGCATGTTTGTACTTATATCAATGCATTTCACATGGTGATTCTAAATATGGTAATGAAATTCAACAATTTTGACATTTTTGAAACATTTTGTGAAATTTTGGAATGTCGTCTGCAGACGCATGCTGCGTGGAAAGTGGTAAGGGTACATGCATGACGTTTTATAATAATTGATTCTGTGGAAATAGTGTAATTTAGGTCCAAGCCATTTTGACAGAAGTGAATCAAGGTAAAACAAGTTACTTTATTCTACGGTGCAATTGGTAAGTACCCTTTAGTCTAAGTGTGTTTTTTCACCACGAGGATAACTTGTTCTGCATCAATGCAACATTTCAGTATTTAGCCACGATTTTATCGACCTTGAAACTGGTATAGCCCTTTTTAACCCCCTGAGAACTACAGGCCGATTGGTCAGAAAGATAGATACATGATTTATTGCACCAATCAGAGACATTTTTACAATAGTTGTATCCCTGATAAAGATTGGAGTGAAATATTTTACAAGCTGCATTTTAATTGGCTATTCAAATAAGTATATCTTGCAATAAACCAATCAAACCACTGTAAGATAGACAGGTAGACCCCAGGGGGTTAAACTCTGAAGTGGACACCATAGGGATAGATGGCATGCGCAACGTTGGAATTGAATGTCCCTTTTTCACTGCAGCTTTCTGTAAAACTGTATCCCCGAATTACAACCATGTATTACCGTATTATCCCTATTAAGCCTCCAGGGTGGTTAGCAAAGTCATTTTGGGTGGGCACTTATTAAGTTACCTTTTTAAATCTCATTTATCATAAACACTGTCGAATTCGGCAAGGTTGCACTAGCAGAGAACCATGCGATCGAAAAGTAAACTGTTTAAAATTTGAGAGGGAAATCAACATTGCGGCATTGCAGTGGTCTCACTGTGGCCACATTACATGACGTCAATGTTCCAACAAGCTTCAAGTGCCCTTCCGAAAAATGGCGATCATCCAGGCTTACTGGCACTGCTTAACTGAAGGACGCCGTTACGCCGTGGCGAAAAATGTTGTTGTACAGTGTATATGGTATTTGAAAAGGTGGGCGCTTATAAGGGATTGTTTGTTGGTAGTCATTGAGAAAAACGGGGGTGGGTGCTTATAAGGACATGGGCGCTTATTATTATTATTATTCTCACAGAGACACAGCATTGTTTTTAAAAGAAATAGAGAATGAGATAGACAACTCTTATCTTAATATAAATCATCCTACACATCCAAACTGCAGAGACAAAAAACAAACAACTTTTTTATGACTCATAAATCAGCCTTCAAGGCGCATGACCCCTCCCCCACACGCGACCCCTCCCCCACACGCAACCCCTCCCCCACACGCGAAGACGAAAGAAACATAAAAACACCTAGTTTCCGATTTAATATAAATAACCTACTCAATCATTATCACAATTGGCAATGCTGTTTTAGATTGCAATGTATCCAACCTTAGCTTAAACAAATCAACACCCACGTTTTTTTAATTGCAAAGCATAACAATATAGGGGTTTCCCCCCATGTAAAATTGTTCCACTAATGTATAGTTTCATATCTGCGTGGGCTATGGGATATATTTTACTTAATTCAAGATTGATGTACGTGGCCATTGCAGATCAATGGATGAACAGTGTCTGAATAAGTTCATTAGGATTGATATGAAGATGAAAAATATTGGATACTCTTTTTACAAATCTAATTGGTACTCAGTTTATAGACATTTTACAACCACCTTGTCTGGGATGATGTTTTGGATCCAGTGTCACTTCCGGTGATTCTAGAAGCTTGCATTTTTTTAAATTCTTAAGGTTTCTTAAGGTACGTTTGCCCGTAGAAAAGGGCTTAGGTTTTTTGTTGCCTAACCACTTTTTTTTTTAATTATGTGCAAATTTGCAAAATCCCAGTGGACAGAACAATTACATTTGTACACTTACTGTCACGATGATCTTACATTTGTAATGGATTTGTTTTCATAAAGTATGAATTTAATGTGCATATGACCTGTGGACAGATTGAAAAGTTTATGGTCATACGCAAATGGTCATAATGTTCATAAGTCATTAATGGATTTTTTTAAATTTAATTAAAAAAATTAAATAATATATTTTGGGGGAGAAAATGAGAACCGGTATTTGTGGGCTCTTGCACTTATAAGGGCACCGTTTGAATGGTTCTATATTTGTTCGATTCTACAGATACTCATATAGCTATTACAGAACACTATCTAATTGGTTTCAAAACACCAAACTAACAATTAATTACCCATCTTATACAAACAGTATGAGCTCATGATGTTTTTAAATTGAGTTACTGAAAATGATGAAATGGCAATTTACTACACATTGGAAATGTGACATATCACTCATACTGCAGGAATAAATGAACAATTTACAGCCAATTAAATCGCTTGTACAAAGTATTTTTTACATAGAACAGTGTAATGTTCCTTTGTAAATACCCCCAAGGACTAATGTAATTTTGAAAAGGAAAATATTGAATGTCCATATTGAATTATGCATTGATATTATATCATTTCAAAAAGATGATGGTTCACAAGAGACTGGATCCTTTTAAGCAGAAAATTGATTTCTTTTGCAGCTAAAATGTTTACCCCTCATGTGTACTACTCCCGACATGTACGGTTATACTGAACCGGATATTGAACGATCGGTAAAACAAAACTCTGCAAGTATTTAATCAAATTGGGAATTAAACATGTCTTGTTATTACAAACACAAGGTTTGCAATACTGGAGTATCTATCTATGTCTTCCCATTACAAAGTATGATATGATAAAAATTCAGGACACGTTGCACAGCCTATTAAAGAGTGTTCGGTAATTATTACAATTCTGGTCAGGTAGGTATATAGATTGCGTGGTAAAAATGGAAATTAACCTCTCTTTTTTAATGGGACCGCCCCTTTCCTTTTTAAAGGAATTTTTATTAATGGATGAAATGTTCTTCTGTACATTGATTGATTGTAAATGTGTGATAGCTTCTTGCATGTTTAAAGGGGCAGAGAGATTTCTCAGAAAATGAAATTCAAAATGTTTACCTTGTTTAGATAGCTGATATACAATTATACATAGAAACCCTCTGCAAGATTTCTTCTAAACAAATCAGTAAAAATGAAAAATAAAGATATTTTCTAAGCATTTTCGAAGATGTATATTAGTGCTTTTCACTTTTTTGTATTTTGGTTAAAAATCACCACCAATTGAATCAGGGATGTCATGACTAGCATCACGCAACAAGCCATGGGTGGTCTTCAAGGTTATTTTGAATAAACATGAAACAAATAAGTAAGAAGCCATATGTGGCCTTTTAGATGAATTTGGGTAGTTTCGATGCGATCTCATCGAAACTCAAAACGCTATCAAATCCACGTATTTCACATGAAATACTGCAAATTAAGCTCTATAATTTTAGGTGGTAGTTAGTACGTATATAAGCATTACATATAATGTGAAAACCCAACTTCTGAAAAAATTGAGGGCTCCCTCCATGAAGGATCTCTTAGTGCCCCTTTAATGCTGAACTAGTATAAGTGGCTCGCTAAAATCTCACTTCACATACCCTGAACCTAGAACCCAAGCCTGAAAAAAGGTACAATTTCGACATGTGGATAGATGTGCATGTGCTACATGCGGACGTACGTGCAAATGAAACATATCTTATCGTCTTATTACCCGGTGTACTGTAGTTAAGTATATTAATACACATGTACAGTATTATAGCATGGCAGCTTGTGAGGCCGTCATTGTGTGGGTGTATATAAGTAGGGTTTTTTTTGGTGCGCTGAATTGTTCACTTTTCGTAAATTTAAATAATTTTATAAAATTAAAATAATTTCATGTTAATTTGAATCTGTTATTGTTGTTTAGGTTTTAAAAAAAATAGAATTGTATGCTTTTATTTCACACTAGTGTTGAAGCAAGCCAAAATGTGTGAACATTTATGAGCACAAATATTCCTCATTTACTAGACGGTTTTCCCCTGACAAACGCTCCACCAGAAAAGAGCTCTTACCATTCCCACAATGCATTTCTCCATTTCTATGTTCTTCAATAATGTTTCTATATGATGCAACATGGGCTGACAATGACAAATGTGTACCTCAATGAACATAGAGAGCACTGCCAGACCTCGCAAATAATCTTTAGACTATCGCCCCTTGTTAGAACACATTTTCCCCCTGAATTCATTACAACCTGCACAAAGTAAGCTCCATTCACACTAGACATTATTTACCGTGCGTTGGAATGTGTACCCCAATGGAGTTTAATAGTATTCACTGCCATCGAGTGCGGTGACCTCCGTTGACCCAGCGTGACCTGCGATGAATTACCATTTAACGTTACATCCTCTTGAATGAGTGTGAATTTTCTTATTCTACGGTGTTTATCACATTGTCAATCGGTAAAAATCCATTGGTTATCCTTTTCTTACATGTATGCATTGTGGGATAGAAAAGGGGAAAAATTGTGTACCTTTCAATCCCACAATGCAATAGAAAAGGATAATCAATGGATTTTTACTGATTCGCGATAAACCTTATGCAGTTTATAAGTATTCAACTGCTATTGCGGCAGGCTGCGTTAACGCTGACATTCTCTCATTTTACCACACGCCGCTGGCTGCCATCGCATACGGTGACCTGCGTTGACCTAGCTTGACCCGCGATGAATGCCGTTTAATGTTACATCCTCTCAAATGAGTGTGAATTTTCTTATTCTACGGTGTTTATCCCGTTGCAAAGCATTATGGGATTGATAAGATGTCTTCTATTGATGAAATGAGGAGTATAGTCATCAGTCATCTCAAGAATGTTATCTGATGGTGAACAAGATTAGCCACATCTTGGGCCTGCAGTCATATTCAGGGAATGCACAGAGTGAGGGTTTTAAATAACACGATCTATAATTTCATCATAATAGTCCTATGTATTTTTTCTATTCTTTACAAACATACAGCTACTGCAAACTTGGTAATTTCCAAGCTACAATAATTTGCGCTCATTTCAAGCTTCAAGTAGCTAATACGAAAATAAAAATGACTAAATGTATTATTTTGTATATAAGTCTACATAATGAACTTTCAAATGGTTCAAAATCTGCAAAGTGTGATTGCGCTTACCACTATTGCAGCATATTGATTGGATAAAGGATGTACCCCTAATTCAAGGGATTTGTCCAAGAAAATATATTCCTACAGCCCTCCTTCAAGAACATGTCACCAGTTATAACAAGGTCCGTCTAACACCTGGGATAAAAGTATGACCATCGACCCTCTGACATTCTAGAGTGCACAACCTTTCAGTAGTTTCCTGACTCCTCCTCCAACCCTCTCCACACCACCAGTCACCACCCATGATAAACGAAACCAGAAACTCAAGACACAATACCCCAAGCAATAATAATGACCCTTGGGATGAAATCAAATCAATTTCCCAGAACGCCACTAACTATCACACGCTATCCTATCCTCCACACACAACTACGACGCTCATCTTCCTCGTTGCAAAATAACCACCGAAGCGAGATTCAAGACTCCTAAAACTGCAGAAGAAATTCATCTTGAGTGATATCGGCGTAGACGGCTTATATGTCAGCTAAACCAAGATACGAAAGAAACTGATGAGAAGCATGCCTTGAATTACAAGTGTGTATGTGGTCGATTTTCGGTAACCTCGTTATATTGTTGTTATATAATTATAAATCAGCCGTCTGATTGTGTTACAGCTATGACAGCGGTCGTATACCTTAACAACCAAAGTATAATCACAATTTCCATTATAATAACAATGTCAAGTATAGTCAAAAACACTCATTGCAAAATTTCAGAAAGCTGTAAAATTTGGTGAAATTTGGAGGTCTACCTTTTTTCTCTCAAAAACATTACATTAATACAGGAATCGTATACTCATTAACAGAATAGATGGTTGTCTAAATTAATACCACGTGTGTGTCTGAGCCGTAATGAAATACAATTAATGCCGTCAAGGTTGATTATGCTTTATATAAAAACACTAACATTAATTATGTGTGGTTAAGAATACACACATACACATACCCAGAAGAATAACTTGAGACGCACGGCTCGATGTTAATAACCCTCGAAGCGATGTCACTGACACACATCTCGTCCTGACGTGACATTAAATCGATGATTTCAATTTTCAAGTATTTTTTATTTTGAAGCTTAAAATCATTTTTAAAGCTATTTATATGTATGGAATGAGCGAAAGGTGTCACACTTTACAGTATAAAAATAATTTAAGTGTCTCATTCTTGCCTACACCAGATCATTTGCATGGTATCATATAGAAAGATTTACTTGATTTCACTAAAAATTGCATGAAATAAACGAGAAAACAATTGTTTCAACCCCAAGTACCTCCTCCTTGACCCAATTTAAAGAGCGGTTGTACCGGAGAATGGAACGGCCTCATATGAAAGAGATTTCAACAAGCTCTACTACATACATAAAGAAATGTATGTCTGAATTTATAAAATAGCAGCTTATAGGCTGGATTTATTAAGGAGAGTATGGTGACTGAGAGAATGACTGATTGACTGTACGTGCAGTTGTTCAGTTGACCTGATTTAGGATAAGAACAAGGCATAACCCATTTAATATACTATCTACTGAAGACAGCATTACTTCTATGGCTTGGTGTCTGCCCCATGTGAGATAAAATAGTACAAATTGGCTATATCTTCTAAGTACATAACTTCTATGGCTTGATGTCTACCCCATATGTGAGATGAAAAAGTGCAAATTGGCTATATATATCTATAGCCAATTTTGCTAAATCTGAGTGGAACTTAACAACACAATTTGCTGGTCTACTGAAGATCACAGATAATTATTTAGAATTGAAAGTCTTCAATTATATTAGCCAACTCTGAAACTATCCATAGTTCAAAAAGCAATCTAGGCCTATACTAAAGATAACCTTATGGATATTTTATAGTCTACAGGTTTTCCAAAACCTACACTATTGGCCAAATCTGTGACAACAGGTCTGCCCATTAATAAGAGAGTGCTATCTTCTGAAGATAGCTTGTAAATGGGTTATCTATAGTGTGGCTTTACTGGGCAACCAGGTCTGCCCATCAATAAGAAAGTGCTATCTTCTGAAGATAGCTTGTAAATGGGTTATCTATAGTGTGGCTTTACTGGGCAACCAGGTCGGCCTCACAATAAGAAAGTGCTATCTTCTGAAGATAGCTTGTAAATGGGTTATCTATAGTGTGGCTTTACTGGGCAACCAGGTCTGCCCATCAATAAGAAAGTGCTATCTTCTGAAGATAGCTTGTAAATGGGTTATCTATAGTGTGGCTTTACTGGGCAACCAGGTCGGCCTAACAATAAGAAAGTGCTATCATCTGAAGATAGCTTGTAGGGGTTATTTATAGTGTGATTATACTGTGCAACCAGGTCTGCCCAACAATAACAAAGTGCTATCTTCTGAAGATAGCTTGTATGGGTTATTTATAGTGTGGCTTTACTGTGGAACCCGGTCTACCAACAATAAGAAAGTGCTATCCTATCTTCTGAAGATAGTTTGTATGGGTTATTTATAGTATGGCCTTACTGTGTAAACAGGTCTACCAACAATAAGAAAGTGCTATCTTCTCAAGATAGCTTGTATGGGTTATTTATAGTGAGGCTTTATTGTAACCAGGTCTGCCCAACAATAAGAAAGTGCTATCTTATGAAGATAGCTTGTATGGGTTATCTTTAGTGTGGCTTTACTGTAACCAGGTCTGCCCAACAATAAGAAAGTGCTATTGTATAGGTTATTTAGAGTGAGGCTTTTTGTAACCAGGTCTGGTCAACAATAAGAAAGTGCTATCTTCTGAAGATAGCTTGTATGGGTTATTTATAGTGTGATTATACTGTGCAACCAGGTCTGGCCAACAATAAGAAAGTGCTATCTTCTGAAGATAGCTTGTATGGGTTATTTATAGTGTGATTATACTGTGCAACCAGGTCTGCCCAACAATAAGAAAGTGCTATCTTCTGAAGATAAATAATAATAATAATAATAATAAAAAGACTTATATAGCGCATAAAGCAACGGCATCAAAGCGCTGTACATGTACAACCATAAGACTATAAAATACACAATATACTACACGCTACCAAATATTTTAAAGCATTATAAAAAAGTCATAAAAGTCTTAAATCTAAAAAGCGAGGGAACATTGAACATCAAAAGTCATAAAATACAGCAACAATAATCATTATATGCATGTATACAAAATATGTTAAGAATAAAAATAGCAAATTAAAATCCGCAATAGGAAATATACAAGACGGAGTGTAAAGACAAAACAATTGCACATGTAGACAGTTATAAGTGATACGTCATTTTAAACAAATGTGTCTTTAGATTGGATTTGAAACAGCCGATTGTCTGAGGAGCACGGAGCGCAAGTGGCAGATTGTTCCATAGTCTCGGTGCAACACGCGAAAAAGATCTGTCATAAGTCTTTGTCCTACTAATTGATTCCTGAAGTAGGTATTGAGAGGAAGATCTCAGTGTCCTTTGGGGTTTGTACTCTGAGAGCAGATCAGCAATGTACGCAGGGGATTGGCCATTTAAAGCTTTGAAAGTCAGAAGCATTAGTTTGAAGATTATCCTCTGACGGATTGGCAACCAGTGCAGCTGGCACAAAACCGGTGTAATATGATTGCGCTTTTTGGTCAGGCTCACAAGTCTGGCCGCTGAATTTTGGATTCTTTGAAGTTTGTTGAGTTCTTTGTCCGGAAGGCCATATAGAATACTGTTACAGTTGTCGAGACGAGACGATATGAAGGCATGTACAAGCTTCTCAGTATTTGGTGCATCAAGGTATCGCCGAAGTTTTCCAATTCCGATAGCTTGTATGGGTTATTTATAGTGTGATTATACTGTGCAACCAAGTCTGCCCATTAATAAGAGAGTGCTATCTTCTGAAGATAGCTTGTATGGGTTATTTATAGTGTGATTATACTGTGCAACCAGGTCTGCCCAACAATAAGAAAGTGCTATCTTCTGAAGATAGCTTGTATGGGTTATTTATAGTGCGATTATACTGTGCAACCAAGTCTGGCCAACAATAAGAAAGTGCTATCATCTGAAGATAGCTTGTATAGGTTATTTATAGTGTGATTATACTGTGTAACCAAGTCTGCCCATTAATAAGAAAGTGCTATCTTCTGAAGATAGCTTGTAGGGGTTATTTATAGTGTGATTATACTGTGCAACCAGGTCTGCCCAACAATAAGAAAGTGCTATCTTCTGAAGATAGCTTGTATGGGTTATTTATAGTGTGATTATACTGTGCAACCAGGTCTGCCCAACAATAAGAAAGTGCTATCTTCTGAAGATAGCTTGTAGGGGTTATTTATAGTGTGATTATACTGTGCAACCAGGTCTGCCCAACAATAAGAAAGTGCTATCTTCTGAAGATAGCTTGTATGGGTTATTTATAGTGTGATTATACTGTGCAACCAGGTCTGCCCAACAATAAGAAAGTGCTATCTTCTGAAGATAGCTTGTAGGGGTTATTTATAGTGTGATTATACTGTGCAACCAGGTCTGCCCAAAGTGCTATCTTCTGAAGATAGCTTGTATGGGTTATTTATAGTGTGATTATACTGTGCAACCAGGTCTGCCCAACAATAAGAAAGTGCTATCTTCTGAAGATAGCTTGTAGGGGTTATTTATAGTGTGATTATACTGTGCAACCAGGTCTGCCCAAAGTGCTATCTTCTGAAGACAGCTTGTAGGGGTTATTTATAGTGTGATTATACTGTGCAACCAGGTCTGCCCAACAATAAGAAAGTGCTATCTTCTGAAGATAGCTTGTATGGGTTATTTATAGTGTGATTATACTGTGCAACCAGGTCTGCCCAACAATAAGAAAGTGCTATCTTCTGAAGATAGCTTGTAGGGGTTATTTATAGTGTGATTATACTGTGCAACCAGGTCTGCCCAAAGTGCTATCTTCTGAAGACAGCTTGTAGGGGTTATTTATAGTGTGATTATACTGTGCAACCAGGTCTGCCCAACAATAAGAAAGTGCTATCTTCTGAAGATAGCTTGTATGGGTTATTTATAGTGTGATTATACTGTGCAACCAGGTCTGCCCAACAATAAGAAAGTGCTATCTTCTGAAAGCTTGTAGGGGTTATTTATAGTGTGATTATACTGTGCAACCAGGTCTGCCCAACAATAAGAAAGTGCTATCTTCTGAAGATAGCTTGTATGGGTTATTTATAGTGTGATTATACTGTGCAACCAGGTCTGCCCAACAATAAGAAAGTGCTATCTTCTGAAAGCTTGTAGGGGTTATTTATAGTGTGATTATACTGTGCAACCAGGTCTGCCCAAAGTGCTATCTTCTGAAGACAGCTTGTCTGTGTCATATTACTATTTACCCAAAACATCATTCATATTATCATCAAGATATTAAAATTAAATTAAAAGGTGTACATTTCTGTCTACTGAAGACTTTGGTCTTCACTATGGCCAAACATGCACACACAAAAAACCAAATTGCTTATGAAACTAACAGTAAAATTGCTTTTCACTGAATTCACTTTCGAATTTGTTGATTGCGTAGAGTGAGTAACTAATATCATCTACCATAGTAAGCAACATTGACTGAAGGAAACAGTAGCCAAGTCTTCTTGGAATTGCGGAACTCACCACTCAATTATAATAGAATTATATTATATCTCACAATTTATCCACATCGAGTATGTCAATGTCATTATTAGTCCTTGGCACCATAAAAGCAAGGATTCCATTGGCTCGTATAATAAGTCAAATATCATTAATCCAAGATGCACATGTTAAACAGTGTGACAGCGTACTTATTCAAAACTTACAATGTATTTATTACGCTTTCCCGTTATAAAAACCTACTATCTACCGCCGATCATATACCAGCATGATATTTTCACATTATTCACAAAAAACACTTGTGCACCCACCATCGGTGTATATATAGCTCTGTAAATATCCCACTTGAATCATAAATAAAAAAAAGAAAAAAGAAAAAAATAAATAAAAAAATATAAAAAAAATTGAGAAAAAAAAGAAGAAAAAAATCAAAAAAAAAAAAAAAAAATCATAACAGTCATAAACCCTTCAAAAACCCACAAAATGATATCAACGTTTGTTTTGTTTGTTTCGGCAAATTTGCTGCATCACTTCTCTGCAATTCTGTAAAGTTGTCATGAAATGAATTGTGGGGGTTTGCCAATTTTTAACCGCTTAGCACGTTTTTGATTTTGATAGCTTCGTGGCATAGACCTATACCCAAAAGAAGTACATTTGTGTGTTATTATTTCCGCGGGAGCTGATTCGAGCACGAAAAGCGAGAAAATATATGTACATGTAGCGCAAAATATGTGAACTTTTACAGTATCTGCGCCTGCCTCCTCTGCTAAACTGTCTCCTTCTAGGATCCGTGTATAAATCATTATGCATGACATGACGTAGGAGACACCTTTAAGTGCTTTGTCTTTTTTTCCTTCTTCCTTCTTTTGTAGGCAAATGCAGGCGAGCGGTGATGCTCCTATATTTAGTGATTCAATATCAACGGAGGCAAGGACCTTTGATTGTGGGATTTTGTCATGCCTTTCACAGTACACATTGTAATAAAAAGATTTTCAAAAGCCCATCTGATTGAAATTAGGTATCGTTTATATCTTTTTAAATTTCAAGATTTCAAGAGCTGATAACATCAAAATCACTTTTTTATAACATCAAAAAGATGCATTTCATCGCGCAATTGCTGGCATCACCATTTTTTGGTTTTGTGGTTGATATTTGTACACTGCAAAAACTCCGGTGTTAAATATGCAACACTGAGCCGGTGTTACGCTCCTGGTGTTAATGTTGGTGTTAGGTCAACACCATAGGAATAACTGATGTAACACTTCTCACGGTGTTAAGTTTCTTGTGTTAAACTTGGTGTAAGAAGAACTCCCATGGGTGTCACTATTCCACACATGCGCACGGGGCTGGGTTATATTGGTTTTGTAACACTTTGGATTGTATATTTATACATTTGATCTAGTGATTCGATCTGCAATATGTACCATTCCATAATTAAATGGCAAGTAAGAACATTAATTCTCAAAAACGTTCAAGTTTTAATAAATTTGAACTGTTGAACAGTGAAATATGTTATTTGCAAGCATTTTATTGTTAAAGTACTTCAACTTATCTAACATTAATATTTTAACACCAGAAGGTGTAAACAATTTAATATTTTAACACTAGAAGGTGTAAATTTTTTAATATTTTAACACCAGAAGGTGTAAATTGTTTAATATTTTAACACCAGAAGGTGTAAAAATTAACATAGGAGGGTAAAATTAACACCCTGACAGTGTTAATATAGCAACACCCAAAGGAGTGTTAATTCATCAACACCAAAGACTGGTGTTAATCAACACCAAAAAGTGTGGACCCGCTGGGACACTTCTGTGGTGTTAAAATTAACACCGTCGGTGTTGGTTTTAACACCAGTGTTTTTGCAGTGTAGATGATCCCCCGTCCCCTAGCTCATTATAACAATATTGGCAATTTCATCTGTGACCTTTCTTACCAATCCAGTAATCAGTCTGCCACCAAAGTACATTGAGTAATTCACACATGCTGCAGGTAACTACACTGTGAGCAATAGCCTGTTATTTGTACGTAGGACAGCTGCAAAGAAGAGGTCTTGAGTGACTGTCGATGTAAAGGACAAGGATCCATTGGGTCCACTTTGACCCACATTTTGTTGCATCGTTGTCCATCTTCACAAAAAAGGATGCAATTATCGCAATGCAGGGATTAGCCTCTGGCTAATTAGACGTTATATAGCGACAAGTTTTTAGAGGTGCACACAAAATCAACAGGGTCAACCCTTGAAAGCATGTATGGGGGACATACCAGTCTCCATTCACTCAAGTTAGATGTCAGGTTATGTGACAACTTCCTTGTTTCAAGTCAAAATATTTGAGTGAATGAAGACACGCAGAGATGCTCTAGTGTTCCGGCATGAGAATGAATTCAGATTAAAATACAGGAAACTTATGGAAAAGCAGGAAAATATTATTAGTGAAATTGGGCTAAAGACACCAAAAAATAAGCTGCAAATAAATAGAAATGTGGAAATTTTGGATGACAAAAAAGCAGGTATTCCTTCATTATCAGGAAAATTCTCCTACCTTTCAATATAACATGCGTTATCGATGTTGTATGGATTCCACCACACGACAGATTTAATTCTTAAAATTTGAACTCATTTAGTGTATTTTATCATATTCAGGGCCGAGTTTTCAACAACCAAAGATCCATTTTGATGTTTTTAAGATTTTGATGTTCAACAAAATATCTTGCTATGATTTATGAAGAAGAAATAAATGATACTAACGTTTTGGTGGAGATACGTAATCAGTGACTGCTAGTTGCCCACCATGATGAAAAGGTGGGCTGAAATGACAATGTGGGTGGACAGTTGGGTGTAAAATAGGTAGTTTGATGTAGGAGCCTATGCATCATTGAACATCACCTTGATCCTAACCCTAACCACCAAACGAGGTTTTTAACCGATATCGCAATTTTGGAAGAAAAACGACAAACAAATCGCTGCTTGCGACCGGGGATCGAACCGGGGACCGACCCTCTGGACCTTAAACCCCGGACTCATAGGCAAGCCACTGCTCTCAGCTACTCGTTCTCGCAGTATACTGCGCTCACTCAGTTGATTATGTCATCGAAAAACCATCCGCACATTTGTTGGAGATAGGCTTGGCCGTAGTACCTTGTATTAGTACCTTGTATTCAGTCTGAAAGTAAAAGTGATCTATGCCCACCCCTTTTCAGCATACTGTAAAAAAAGCTGAAATTTTCACTGTAGTTTTATTTTCACGCTTTTCGCGCAAAATATTTTTTCGCAAAAATTATATTACACCAAAATATTGTTTTCAACACTCATGCAGTGCATCCAGAGGGTCGCCCGCGAAAAAACAATTCGCAAAATGTCTTAGTATGATATCAAAATGCGCGAAAATATCTTTATGCAAAATATTGGCTTTTACAGTAACTGGATTGGAGTGTAGTGTTTTCTCAGTATCAAATAGGCAATAAATATGAGAATTCTTTACATCAGCACGTAAAAGAGACCCCTTACTTGTTTACCTACATGTGTGGATGCAAGCGTGTGTTACATTACAAACACTGCAGTTATCTGTTACGTTCGTGTTGTGTTTCCCATCTTATGTTTGGTTGTCCCTAAAAGCAAATTGATTATTGTATCAATTTACTGTGTTATGAAGTTCGACATGAAGGGCCAAAGTGTCAGCATGATTCATCTCATATAGAGTGGATTAAAAAGAGCTTTTGCCAAAATTAAAAATAAATTTTAAAAAGCCTGCCCCCCCCCCCCCCACACCACCACAAAAAGGGGGGTCTACAGCCCAAGCAATTTTATTTTATTTTTAAAAATAGTGCAATTCTTTGAACATTTTGAAAAATTTCAGAGGAAAAAAAACCCTAACCTTGCTTCAGCCCAAAACTGGTTTCTTTTGTCTCCTTGTTCAATATTCCTTTTGAATCATTTACTATTTTTGAATCAATTTTACTGATATTGCAAGCAATTTAAATTGCATGAAAACATGGTAAGTACAAATGTCACAAAACATAATATTATTGTTTTGTTTATTGTTTTGTTTGTCAAATACAATAAAATCCTTTCATTTCTAACATAGGCGACTAAAAACAGCCTGTTCTATGGGCCAGACCGATTTAGAAATTGGTGGAGGGAGGAGATTCTTGATGTGCAAATGAATATCAACACATAATGTTTTTACACTTTTTTGTGTCCTTTTGAAGAAAAAGAATACAAAGTCTGTCAAACTGATCCAACCTTCCGTCAGGTTCTTCCACCAGAAGAACAGTTTTGGATTTGTTTTTGTCATCTTAGCTAATTCTGCAAAATATGTGAAAAACAGTAGTGTGAGTACCCAATCAATTTTGCATGCATGAGTATAACCTTGAAAAACAAGTCATCATGTATTGAATAACGCCTTCTTGATTAAAGTCATGCGATCTTTTTCATGGAACGCCCTCTATCTTTGAGGTTTTGATGGAGAAAAAAAAGCTTAAGGGATCGGAACATCCACCTTTAATTATCACTATTTAGACTAATGGATATATTGCAAAAGCTGTGCAATCAAGTAATCATGAATCATGCCTACTAGATAATGTATCCTGTAATCCATCCAGGTATACTAACTGCTATTAACATATCAACACCAATTATCCATGGTTGCTATCTATAAATAGTACATCAAATTCACCATAATGATATTGTAAGGAGCGTTGTAATTTGATGTACTACCACCATCAGCACATAGCAATATCAGGAACCTTGTTAGTAATTTGTTATTTGATATTACTTCTTCATTTAAAAGCAATTAAAGGAACACCTTATAAAGAAATATACTCAATATTGCTATCTTCGGTAGACAGTAAAGCATCAGTGTCAGTAAACTCAGTATCATTCATTAAAATATTGTAGATGATGTGCTATCTTCAGAAGCGGCATGTGAGAAGCAAGAAGTGCCCCTTTAATACAATTTTATAAACTATTACGTAATATGTTTACGTGGTAGAATCCAAATCTTAAAAGATCTCACATAGGTGTTTTACACCTGAGTATGTTTTGTGCATATTATTTAAATACATTTATTAATTGGCCAATCACGTACGGACAGGGGTATCGCAATTGGGCAATGTCAACACCCCCCCCCCCCCCTCCCGAGCTACGAGAGTTAAAAGGCCCATGCAGGATTTTATCTCTCTCTCTCGACTCTTGCTTTTGACTGCACCAGACCTTCAACAATTATGTTCTCTTGTATTATTTATTTGACATGACCAACAACAATATGATTTAAAACTGAAAAAATTATAAGTTCGACATCTACCTGAGTTTTATTAGTCTTTTAACATGTTTAATTTAACTCGGCTCAACGTTACTGTGTAGGAGGTATCATCAAAATAAACCCTCTTACAAGCATACCAAAAAGCAATAGTCTCAATAAATTGCTATCTTCAGTAGACAGTATACAGCCAGTGTCAGTATCATTCATTAAAATATTATAGATGATGTGCTATCTTTAGTAGACAGCATATCAATTTGCCATGTGCGTAATACTGCGAATCTCTGTAGACAACATACCACCAGTACCAGTATAGGTTTTTTTAAATTGCTACAAGGGATGTGCTATCTCTGGAGATGATAGCACATCATCAAATTACAATATCCTAAATAATTGTACTAGTTTCTATAGCTTATTCACAATTTGAAGTAAAATGTTTCTACTATTGCTATCTTCAGTATATTGCTATTGCTATGTACTAGTAAACAACATATCTTATACCTTCATATTAAGATGGCTATGAACAATCTATACAGTAAAAATTAAAAATGATATTTTGTTGAACAAATCCAAGATGTGCACTCACATTTAAACGGTTTCGTCAACCAGTTCGGTTGACTTCTTAAGATCGATACAGTATTTTCAAATCACAAAATGTCTTCACATCTCTAAGATACTGGACAATTAATGTCTTTTTCCCCATGTTTTTGTAAAACCATGCACCAAACTCCATCAGTCCCTTCAGTCAAATAGATATTCCTTGAATGAATAGAAAGAACTACCAGATTTGATATACTTTTCACCAGTGACACACCTAACAATTATCTTAACACTTTCCACGCTGCTATTGGTTTGACGATATACAAAACAGATTTTTCAGAAACCTTTTACAATTGTCAAAATCTATCACACTGATTACTGACCCAATACTAGGCATGTTTGTACTTATTTCAATGCATTTCTCATGGTGATTCCAAATATGGTAACACAATTCAATAATTCAATAATTTTGACATTTTTGAAACGTTTTGTGAAATTTGGAATGTCGTCTGCAGCTGCCTGCCGCGTGGAAAGTGTTAACAAGCAAGGCAAATACATATACACATCCCTGACCAAAATACCAATCCAAACATTTTGATCGCTGCGACAGTTAAGACGATATCCGTGTACATTAAGCAGCATCCGCCAAAAACAACTAAAAACACTTGGCGGACAATCAAAGATAAAATGTGCCTCCAACGAGACTAGCCAGGCCCTGGGATCTAAACATTCGAGTCCGGTAAGATAGTCGTAGCAAAAACACTTGCCGACTAGACAATCCAAAAAAGCTACGTTTTCATCAAACTAAAAGCGAGATATGATCAAGATGAACTGAAGTGTGCTTAAACATGAATTTTATTACTAAATGTCGCAGTAAAAATCAAGCATATCATCATTATGTAATGAACATGTGGCCATTTTGTGAATATACTCAATGAGTGTGCTTGTTCCTAATGCTATCAAAATGTTGATAAATTATTCATGTTATGTTTAATCAATACACATGTGGTGAGATGGAGTAGACAAATGGTGAGCAAATCAAAAATCCAACTCCCCCAGCCGAAATAACCTCCCCCAGCCGAAATAACCTCCCCCAGCCGAAATAACCTCCCCCAGCCGAAATAACCTCCCCCAGCCGAAATAACCTCCCCCAGCCGAAATAACCTCCCCCAGCCGGAATAATCTCCCCCACCTCCCCCAGCCGAAATAACCTCCCCAAGCTGAAATAACCTCAACCACCAGCCAACACAACCTTCACCACAAGCACAAAAAAAAATCATTTGTGAAGAGGATTTATTATCAATTTCCCACAATATCCGGCGTTATTATTACCCACGAACTAAAGCACGTAATTTAACTCATGCATATTTCATGCGCCGTACGTAATTGATCGAGCGCGATGTATTTTATACATGTCGACTATCCACACTAGCGTCAAAATCTGTCCAAGCATGCAAAACGCTTGGTGCGAACAAGTAAATATTGCTTGCGTTCGCCTGTTAACCACACAACGGTTGCAATAACAACGAGGCCGTAGCAAAAATATCTTTCACATTTATATTTGCACCAGCATCAATAGCTGCACAGTGCATAGTCAAATGTTCCCACTGGGCTATCCCAATAGAACGGCCCCTTTTTTAGTCCTCCATCTCATTCTTTATGCTGAACATTGATCTGCAGTTTTCAAGATTATTTGCCAATACAAAATGGCTGCAAGTGCACTAGCATATATAGTAGTCCCTAGTATGTTTTAATTTAGAAAGAGAGAGAGAGAGAGAGAGAGTAGGAGGACTTGAGAGGCAAAATACAGGATTTTAGGGTGCATTGCAAAAAAAGGTTCTGTATGCAATAATAGCTGATGGGCGTTTTATTTTGTGGTAAACAAAAACATAACTAATGGCAGCTATTAATGGTTTAGGACCAGGATGCACTGCAGGCATTTTAGCTGCTAGATGTTATATGTATGTATGATAATGCTAGTTAACACTTTCCACGCGGCAGGCGTGTGCAGACGACATTACAAAATGTCACAAATGTTTCAAAAAAGTCAAAATTGTTGAATTTCATTACCATATTTGGAATCACCATTTGAAATGCATTGAAATAAATATAAATATACCTAGAATTGGTTCAGTAAATCTTGAGATAGATTTTGAAAGTTGAGAAAGGTTTCTGAAATATCTGTTTTAGCCGTATAGATACAATAACTGTCAGGTGTAAAAGCTTAAAAGAATATTAGACTTTTGATAAAATTAGCCTCTATTTAGCTACTAGACCGCAGACAAAATTGGGACCACCATCATGATCGCCACAGCATTTTAAACCCATGAATCAAATTGATAAGGTGAACTTGAAGTCAAGTAAAAACATTATACTGTGGCACGTTCCCGCTTACGTTGTTTGATAACGAGCCAAAAAAGATAACTGGGAACCGGGATTAATACTCCCAGGGTGTCAATTTGCACTGACCCGTATGAGTGAGAGCACTTACAGGTACTCATCGTCTCGAGGGCTCCTCGTACAGTTTGCATGTACACGGATAATGGAGAACTTGTACCAGCCATTTATTTACTCTATCACTGTGTGTTTGTACTAATGCACTGATCAAGTAACATCTCTCACCCATCAACATTAAAAGGTCATAGGTCAGTCTCACATACAAACACCACAAGAGGAACAAAATGGAGTAAGCAAATGACAACTATGTTGCTGCCCTATGCATTCTTTCTGTAATGAATTGAGCAGACAATAAATGTATGTGATATATGTTCTATGGTTTAGACCAATCTCTAATTTTTGAATTTGTATAACAAATTCTTGAAAATGTTTGAAAAATGTGTGAAAGCTTTTATCCGGTTTAAAAATATGAAAATCTTTGAAGATTATAGGGGAAAATAACCAACGAACTGACCTGACTTGAAAGGCCTCTCCGCATATGGAACAAAGATTTCTTTGGGATTTTATTTGTAGACACTTTCAACGCTTGGCTATTAGTTTTACCATTACAAAACAGATTTGTTAGAAACCTTTCAAAGTCTATCTCAAGAATAACTGAATCAATACCAGGCATATTTGTACTCATTTCTCATGGTGATTCCAAATGTGGTGATGAATATTCAATAATTTTGACATCTTTGAACCATTTTGTGAAATGTTGGACTTGGAACTGTTGTCTGCACACGACTCCCGTGTGGAAAGTGTTCAGGTACATCTTGTAAAATAGCTTGTTAATTATAAAGAAAAAAATAGGGACATTGGTCCCAAATAGGTCGTCCGTTTATATGGGTAGTTTGGTTGCAATTGTACTTCATCTGTTTAAATGTAATCAATTTTACATATGCAGCCAATTTTACATCTTCGACCTCATATGACCTTTGACCTTGGTATGTGACCTTTGACCTCATTAACATATGAAGGTTTCCATATTGCATCTATGACCCAAGTTTGGTTGCAATTGGTCATTGTATGGAAAAGAAATGGACAAGACAAAAAGTGTGTACTAAATTTTACATCTTGACCTCAGATGACCTTTGACCTTGGTATGTGACCTTTGACCTCATTAACATATAAAGGCCATGTTGCATCTATGACCAAGGTTTGGTATAAAATTGGGTTCATTGAGTCCAATACTGACATTTATTGGTCGCGCTATAAGTTGAAATAGCAAGACCAATAAATTTCAGTCTTGGACGAAAAAAAGAATCAAATTTTATCATTATTATGCTTTGAGAATCTTGTGTCCTATATACTATACACAATTCATTTTTAAACTTTCGAACAATAAAATATAGCCTAGCCTAGTTTTTACTTTAATTCTTCAATTGCTGGCCGCTAGACTAGTTGGATTACCAACTATTACAGCAGGCCCCTGAAACCTAAGGACATGAGTTTACCACTAGTATGAGCTCGAGTCCCGTGAAATCGAGTCCCGCCTGAAAATGTCTGGTCCCCGGAACAAGAATCAATCACCTTCCTGAATCCCTTCCCAAAAAAAATGAAAATGAAAAAAAATATATATATATAAGCTTACTTGAAAAACACGTGGTCGGCAAATTCATGATTATTTAATGCAAATGTATAGCGGAGATGTATTTGAAATGGATTTATATAGTCAAATCTGTAGATTTTTTTACCTCCTAAGCTCACTATGTGATCTTCGCCGCATTATTTTCACTTCACTGTCCGCCGCCGCGAGTCGCCATCTTTACAACTTTGAGTTTGTTATTGTTGTCAAATGCGCATGCGTCATAATATATAGTCTCGTTACCAGGTCGCAAAGTCATAAACTACGTTAAGAGTGCGTGCCATTAAAGGGACAGGGGATTTAAGTCCAAAGTTGGGATAACCTTGGACGCCAAAGTTATTTCAGGGGGTTTAAAAGACTAAATACACATTTATATTGGGTTTTCAGTTTGTGTATAGTGTATAGGACGGAAGATTCTCAAAGCATAATAATGGTTGCAATTGGTCATTGTATGGAAAAGAAATGAACAATACAAAAAGTGTGCACTAAATTTTACATCTTGACCTCAGATGACCTTTGACCTTGGTATGTGACCTTTGACCTCATTAACATATGAAGGTTTCCATGCTGCATCTATGACCGAAGTTTGATTGCAATTGGACATTGTATGGAAAAGAAATGGACAAAACAAAAAGTGTATACCAAATTGTTGACAGACAGACTACACACACAACACAGACTACACACACACCAACACACACGAAGGATGCTGCCATAAGGTCTCTTCCTACGGACGACCTAATAAAATGAAATTAGTACCTGATTTTCAAAAGCACAACTTCAATTTTCAAACTCTAGGTATCATTACAGAGTTTGTCTCATATTCTGTCCAATATTGTCAAAATCTCAATATTTTAAAAAGTAGACAGGATGTACCCTTTGACGTAATGCGTCATATTTACAGGTGCGCAAATTTATTCTAGAACAACTTCATCACTAGCTTCAGGCCGAAAATAATATTGTTACGTTACCCTCCCACTCTCATTTATCGTCTGTTCCCAAGTGTATTTTCTTCCTTGCTGAAATGCTTAACATTATTTTACCATTTTAAAAGACACTTACCTGCATATATATAAGGTAGTCATGTGAGAAAATAGCAGCAAGAGACGTGTACATGAAAAAAGAGAGAAAAGAAGAAAATATTTTATTAGATGAATGTTTTACACATCTACCTCGGTTGACCAAGATTATGGAAGACATAGGCCTATGCATGTGTACATTTAAAATCAATATATCTACAAAAAGATGCAATAAAACTTCAAAATCACCTTCAAGAATATGAAGCTGGTAGGACTTCTGAAGTTGAAATGAATCGTGGTAAAACAAACCCTTACACCCAATTAGTTATTTATCACAATCATACACACTACACATGCTTTAAACATTACTACCTAAAAATAGAGATAACTTTAGGCCATTTCTTTTTGCTTTAATTAAATCAGTGCAGCATGTGTTTACATGTTTTTAGGACGAGACCCATAAAAAAACACCTTGCATGCACCTCTATACAACTTCCAAGAGGCTGTGAAAGGATGCTCATTTTATTGATCCCCCAAGTGGTGCTTGGTTTTTAAAAAAAGATGACAACGACTGAGAATTAAATAAATATAGATTAAACATGAAAAGGTTCTATCTGATACAAAATTGACATCAAATATGAATTAAATGATAGAATTCTAAATCCGTCTAGGTCAAATCATCAATTATATGCGGGCTTGAGAATGTAGTGAGCTTCAAATAAATACTATGTTAATTTTTAATATCCTTCCAGACCACAATGCTCTCCTATTCATTTTTCACCAGCCTGCGACTCCAATCCAAGCCCTGGAATCCATTTAGCGGGTTAATTGCCTCTCGATGACACTATTTACTGAGTCGAGCAATAGATAGACGGGTAGATAAGAGCGGGGCAGGCGGGCCCCGACATGGCAGGCAGATAGGTCACCAACGAGTATGTAAACGCGGTGCTTTTGTGTAAGTTGTTTCAGGCTTTTTTCTATGTAAAGCTCCATAAATAAACATTCATGTAGTCTAGTAGACACTGACAAGATGCATACATCCCTTAGGCTATACGTTAAGAGAAACCAATGATAGGGAAAAGAATAGAGGGAGAGCGCAGGATGTCAGCCTTGTGGGCATGAGAGGCTTTCAATGAGGGAAAGTCGAGCTTTGTTTCAGTTTACACTGCCGATGCGACGAGGCAGCAGTTGGCATGGGGAGATAGTTTTTGCTTGTTTGTGACAACTTCTGACTAATTGTAGTATATACCTAAGCTGACAAGTACTGTTATAAGCTGCTATCTACAGTAGATAACACGGCCCTTAGGCTAGTCAATATAGGTTGCACAGTGATAGGAAAAAAAGGAATTATTACTATATTTGGAAGCACCCTGTTGGCATCAATATTCCAACTGGATTTCTATACATCGGTAAATCTTCTGTAACTTAGGCCTTAAAAAATAATGGTTTGATTGGCCTAATATGACAAAAACAAATAGGGTTGGTCGGTCGGGATTTAAAAATAAAATAAAAATCACCTGCTTTGGGGACATAAAATAGCCGAAAATGAAAGCAAACAGTCAGAAACTTGGTTCAATTTTTATATATATTATATATATATACTGGTAAAGAAGCAATCTTCTTGCAGAGTGCCTAATGCGATGCAGAGCGAAATATAAGAACTACCGTTCCAAATGGTTTAACTTATATTATTTTTTTATTTTTTTTCCTCCCTCAAAATAATAAACAAATATTCAGGGTCGGCGATGTATTTAGGGTCGGTCGGGTTAGGCCAATCAAACGTCTTCTTTTTTTTAGGCCTTAATGCTACAACTGCTTTGTTTATAAAATGTAGCATGTGACACTATACAGCCAGACTTTGAGCATGTGTCTACTGGGGGCACTGGAAAAATAACTTTTTAATCCCCACCCCCACTGTTTGGACTCACTATAGGTTACCGCTAAGTTTATAAGCGTCCTAATCGATGGGCCACTACATATGACCTTTTGTTATACCAAAAATGCCACCCACTTGAAAAAGACTGCCGTAGTAATTCCTTGTCTTTTAATATTGCATGTTAACAACACAAACACCATAAACAAACATGAAGTTCATTGTAAACGCAGAATCAAGCATGTACGTGTATACTTCCGGGTCACAAGAACTTAGTGTTAAGATTTAACGGGTGGCTGTTTCTACTGGGCAAGTTAGCATTAATTACAGTTAACAAACCTGGTATGTGCAGGTTTTTGCAGATAGAAAAGTTAACGGTAATTAACGTTATTTGGCTGTTTCTACAGGGCAACTTAACGGTAAATAGTAAATACCGTTAATTTTTCCAGTAGCAACTCCCTCCTTAAAATCTGTGTGTAACAATCCCAATTTACAAACTGAAATCGCATGTCACAAATATGGTTCGGAAAGTGGTTTTTTTAAATGCCTCACAAATGTCAACTGGTATGGCATTTTATATCAAAATCATTGCAGTATAGCTTAAAGTCTTCATTTTTAAGTAAAAATGCAACTAATAAAATGTGAAAATAATGGAAATTCTGATAAACATGGGTCCATGTGGCCCGTAGAAAAGTGTGGTTTGTTTGTCACCTAAGGGGAACTTCTTATAAAGCCAGCCACAACTTATTTTATTTTTATTATGTCTCAACTTCCTTCATTCAAATTGCATTTACCTATCACAGTACCCCATAATTGTCAAACACTTTTAAAAGGTTAAAGGCATAAAATGTCAATTTCACATGAGTGAGGGAGGATTATTGATCGTTACAAACCATGTTTTATTCACGCTCGCACTCATACATATGAAAGCCTAAATTACATTTAAGTAACGTAAAACCGAACAATGAATATACTGACAGAGTACATTCTCTGCATAGACTCATTTTGTGATAAAATATAGAACAGCTTTGGGCAATGACTTTATTTGAAAGAATTCAACAAAAAATAAGGAAAAGTTTGTGTGTGAAATTTTAGAGGTTCACTGTGATAATTTGAAACACTAAAGTGGAGATTTTTGAAGGAAAAATATCTTATTTTTTATTGTCTCAGCCACCTTTTGAACTCACTGTTCACTATTTGTTTGCCTAAAGGCAATGGGTTGTATTCTCGTACTAAACACGTTTTTAGCCGAAAATTGTCACTAACTAAACTCATAAGTTGAACGCAAGTTTATCTTTCAGACAGGGCGTTTAACAAAACAAACAAAATTAAACACAATAAATATTGTCCCCAAAATGTTGTTAAAGCGTTCCATGTATGGAATGGTATTTATTCAATAATCAGTGATTCAAATGGGTTACCGTTACCATAGAAATTAAATGATACATGATACAAATGTACGTCTCTATTGTTCAACTAAAAATGCACCCAGCAGCTACGTGCCTTGGTGATGCGAAAAGAAAATCACAACATGCACTTGGTGCAATGTTTAGAATTGTATTTAAAAACCTGTGTATAATTCTGTTATACCCTACACACCAACATCGGTAGTATGCGTCGTTCTTAAAAATCATGCACTGTGAATACCCCTGAAGGGTGTAACAGAATTACTCCACATGTGTAAAGTCAAGCTTAAAACCATGTTTAAATATGTACAAGAAGACGGTCCAATGAGTATATGCTTGCACAGGATACAAAATATTAGACTACAATTCTCGAAATGAACATGAATTGTCCTTACCATAATTCAACTTGTGACGCTTTAATCATGTTGAGGTTTAAGATTAAATGTTGACACTCTTAATCGGCTCAATACAATGCTACACAGTCTGATGTGGTTAATATCCTATTAAAATCAAGATATTCTACTAAATTCACGAAATACATCAAAATGCCTTCTAAATCAAAACCACCTTTATACTTAAAATCTTATATGTATTGATTAAGTTATGACAAGACAAGATTGATGCACAATAACCAGGAGAACAGATTCAAAATGATACTACACAACGCTACATGATTTATATCTTACATTAGCCATGCAGAGGATGGCTAAAAAGCTTGTTAAAGCAGTGACGGGACAAACTAACACTTCAAATAATGCGACCATGTGATGACATTGTCGTTAACACTTTCGGGGACATATTCACTCACATAGACATGGGGATGTACCCTTCTCATACGGCCACTATTTAAAAACACAGCCTATACAGGAAAATACTAAGAATATAGAAACACTGAGTCATCGCACCGGTGCACCCCCATTCCCCAGTCTATGGGCTCCGAAAATTTCACGTAATGCACGATCCCCAGGGGTGGCACACACCACTTATTATTTGTCCCATCCCCCCCCCCCCGATAGTTTGATTGCTAAAAACACCCATGAGGGGGTTAGGGTTATACTATCACACATATCAGCCATCCGTTCAAAAGATACAGCATTCGGGGAAAAGGCTAACCGAAAGGCACATACGGACGGACACACACACATACACACCCCCTGTTTGTAATCACCTTCCAACGAGGACCCAGTTTTGGTACTATCCAAACGAGGTCCCACCAACCTGGACACACACCGACGACCAAAATGGCGGTTTACACAAAAACATACGGGTGTCAAACCGCCAATTAGACTGTACTATCTAACTGAGGCCTAAGGGGATAGAGGTGATACGAGGACCTCGTATAGATAACGTTTTGACGTTGTTTGCAACATTTTGCACTTATCAGGAAACCGAGGACATCCTCGTTTGCAGGTGTGTCCTCAGTTGGAATGTAAAAAACGGGGGTGTGCGTCCTCGTTCGGAGGTATTTACAAACGCACCCCCTGCACATTGATACTATGACAAAATCCCCTTCTGGTTTTACAAACCAGGGGGATAAAAACAGTGGTTCTCATGATAAGACTCACAATTTCACATTAAAGAATTTGCTGGTAGAACAGAACACTACTTTTTTCCATTTATATAACATCTATAGGAAAAGTGAATGGAACATACACCTTGTCAAAATATAGTTGAGTCTTGTACACTGTCATGCTACACTATTGCACACACCAGTCGCCATTGTATATCAAAACTGTTGAGAAATTCATAGTTCTCTGTTATTAAAATTATCAATTATTTACCTTTCCCCAAGAGTAGGCCAATGCCAATGCTCAAGAACGCTGAAAACCACCAAAAAAAACCATTTGCTTCTGACCGGACTCGAATCGGAATCCTGCTCAACAAATTATTCAAATTGCACCCATGAAAATATTGTTAGCATGCATCCCGTCATCGTTCAGAACCAAAAATATATAGGACGATTGATTGAAATAATTCAGAAGGCTGAGTCAGTGACCTATTTTTTCTTGGAAATACACACCTCAATGAACTGTTTTTTCTTAGAAAAAAAGTAGACCCAGTCCCACTGATGATTCCCTTAGATATTGAAATCGTGTTTCTGACGCTCAACATCTACCCGTTTACGCCACCTCCAAAATATCGTACGGTTATGAGGAAAATCTAGTGGGGAATGGCCATTAATCTGTTAATGGAGTTGTGTCCATCATACATACATGAATCATTTATGATAAGAATTGTGTTATTAAGGCATTGGCTTAGAGCCATGGCTTACCATGGAAGTCAGTGATTTTAGTCCGGAGGGGCGATTTGTTTGTCAATTTCTCTTCCAAAATTGCGATCCCGATTAAAAACCTGGTTTGAGGTTAGGGTTATTGTAGCATTTTTCCCTTTTTTTCCTTTGTGTTTCATTAATTCAAAATGATTTCTAATCAATGACAAACCATGTATTAATGCTCGTAACACAAACAAACACTGGGTTTACACATAATGTTATACCAACTGTACATGTTCGAGGGTTTTATTTTCGCGAATTTTTGCAAGCGGACACGAATATGCGAAAATATAAACAGCTATAATATTCTTTTGCAATGGAGTTACATTATAATTATAACTAATATATATGTAGAAACTTCAAAATTTAAGTCTTATACATTTTCCAAAAACCAAACAAAAACCTTTGTTGCCTAGTCGTCCTGCATTAGTGATTTCAGCACCGGGAACAAACTATAAGGAAGTATTTCAGTAAAATACATCGGCCTATAATAAATACAACCCACATTATATCCACAATCGAAGAACTTCCTTTTAACAAAATGGTGCCTCACACATATAGCGTTCTCTCACCAGTAAAAAAACGTACTTCATACTGTAGCAGAATATGAATCCTGCCTAAAGGTTGTGTGGGATGGAAAAATCTGGTCCTATACTGAAACGCTGCCAAGGGCTAGGTCACACCCGCCAAATTATCATCCTCCTCCACATGACGATGCATGTTTCAATGTAAAGTCCTATACAATCATGACAGTTGCATGTCACAATAAATTGGATTGAGCTATATCCTTTAGCCATAGATGACAATTTTCCCATTTACCTGTCTCCTGTCATTCTCTTCCTATCTCTCTTAACACTTTCCACTGGGTTATTAGTTTTACCATACAAAACAGATTCTTCAGAAACCATTCCCAATTTCCAAAGTCAATCTCAAGGATTACTGAACCAATACTAGGCATGTTTGTACTAATTTCAATGCATTTCTCATAATGAATCCAAATATGATAATGAAATTAAATAATTTTGACATTTTTGAAATATTTTGTGAAAATTTGGAATGTCGTCTGCAGCCGCCTGCAGCGTGGAAAGGGTTAATACAAACTTATTGTTAACCTACGCAATAATTTTAGACATGTGTAAAATTGGAAACGGTTTATAAGATACCTCTTCGTTTTACAGCCAAAGAAGAGAAGCAATTTCCTTGCGAAGGTCATCTTAAAATGGGCATCTCAATACGCAATCACTTCAATCAGTTTGATCATTTTTCTGATCATGTGACTGCCTTTATATTATTGACAGTAGATAATCATAGATAGCTGACAGGTCCTACTCAATGAGTCATGAGTCTTTATAAATCGTTATTTTTTTACAAAATTGATCCTCTTGGCTGGGGTGACATCTTTGATATCGTCTATGATTTAACGCTGGAGTGTTCACTGTTCAGTAACAGCGGTGAGGAAAGGGGAATGAGCTTTCAGCTAAAATAATATTCTTCAAATAGTGTGCTCAAGATTCAGAAGTAATCAGCAAGGTCAACTTCATGTACATACATGTATATATGCTTGTTTGTAAAACGAACCACGAAAACATAACATCTTCAAAACAATGAGGTAATATAAAAATCGTTTTAAGATAGTAAGAATATATTGTTCGAATTATATTAATTACATAATATATTTATTATTAATATGTTGATGAAATATTATGTTACTATGTATAAATGACAAGTGTTAATTAAAATAAAAGCACGAGTGCTCCATTCTCGACTTCTCGCCGAGATTCTAACCCTGAACTGCCATCATTGTAATCATGACAATATTTTGAATTTCATTCAGTATCATAGCAAATAAATTTCCATAATCAGGAGATGTTCAAATTTGTTCATAGAATGAAAATAAATAATAGTCACATGGTCAATTTCATATTGGTCACCTTGGCATGTTTACGCTGCAAGCTCTGACTTTATACACACATTTAACAGTCATCTCCGGAACGAGATCCCACTTCATTTGAGAGCGCTACAGATTGACTGGTGTGCATCACTGTGATAACGTGTATCCGTCAATTTGTGCAATCATTCAAATTAACATCTTATCTCACCTTTGACACCAATATCTCGCAATACAGGGTTAAAATACACCTTTTTACCACGATGAGACTACCATTTTCTAGGCGCGTGTATACCATTATAATGAATTTTTAGGATAAGTGTGATAATTTTTACATTAAATACAATCCTTGTAGTATTATACCGGGTGGTTCAAAAAAAAGTTGACCCAAGTTCAAGGTAATTTTTCAACCACATTTAAAGTTTCAGAGAATTTCTGTTTACTTAGTCTTGATAAGCAGTAAGTTTTGAAATTATCCTGATAAAATGGTACATTTATCTTGGTTGGTTCTTCAGATATGGTTCATTACAGAAAGCATGCACAAAACTGCCTTGGCCACGGGAGCATCCTTTAGTAGAGATGGAATGCACAAAGTGGACTTGCCCACGATTGGTCACAAATTGTAAAAATAGGAGTAAAAAGAAAAAGGAGACATCTGAAACATCTGGTTGGTGCTTGACATGACCTACCTATACGTATCTACGTTTCTTTGTTGAATGTGAATGGCACTTAAGCATAGAGATTGGGATACTTTGTCAGGGCGGGCTTTTCAATTCTGAAACTAGAGCATGCTGTTTTATTTAAGACAAAAATTAAATGACGCTCCCGTGGACAAGTCAGTTTTGTACATGTTTTCTGTAATGAATCATATCTGAAGAACCAAACAAGCTAAACGTGCCATCTTTACAGGATAATTGCAAAACTTACTGCTTATTAAGACTAAATAAACACAAATTCTCTGAACCTTTAAATGTGGTTGAAAAATTACTTTGAACTTGGGTCAACTTTTTTTTGAACCACCCAGTATAGTGATGATTGTTTTAACATTATCTCAGAGATAAGAGACTTATTTTATGGTTGAATATTGGCAAAATAGGATTTTCTTTCAATCTGTGACGGGAGATAGTCCCCCTGGAAAGGCAGTCCCGTTCCCAAGCCCGCCCTCTATTGAAATATCATTCGTCATCCAGCGGAAGACGGTCTTCCATCACTTGATGCATCGCATGTGTAAACATTGACGGCAGTGCGTCACTAAATAGCGCCCCCTCGTGTCGAACGCGCTCCCGTTCCGGAGCAGACTGTCAAAGTTTATATAGAAATAGATTTTTCTCCCAATGACGTAACTATTGCTTGCTATCATTTTGTATTTTTTTTGTATTTATTTATTTGGGCCTAACGACCCTGGATAACCCAAGAAAGCCTCGTTGAAGCTTATTTCCATTGGGGTACGTTAGATGTGTGAACAGCTACAGACCGGGATGATCCCCTACTCTTTGCGAAAGAGTCTGTAACCTTTTAACATGCTCGGGTATTGCTCTTCCGATGCACGGGACCACCATTTTTATGTGACTTCCGAACCACTGATTTTTGCTGCCATTAGGAAATCGTCACAACCACCTCGCTTCATTTACCAGGCTATCCGATACGGCGCACACAATGTATCAGCACTTAGATTGTAATATCCCCTAATAGCTCCCCAATCTCGCTTGGGATAAAACATTTATCTTACAGGGCTTACTCCTATGTCAACATATTACTTTATATATTTTTTTAAGTGGAAATTGTAAAGTAACTATGAACAATTTATCCAAAAATAAATTCCATTCACATTCTCATCAAAATACAAGAAATTTGGTCTGTGACATAAGTTATAACACACTCTTTTAAATTATTGTTACATTGCACTCGATATATATACTGCTCAAAAAAAGTTTGGAATTTTTTTTCAATCACACAATTTTTTCAAATATCTCGGGATATGTTCATTGAGTTAAACTAAATGTATGCAAATCAATTTGTGTAAGAGAATACACAGAAATAAATTCCTTCAAGAGTACTTGGCGAGCATGTTATTCTGTGCAGAAAACGAATTGACATTTCCGAGCTCGCCACTTGTTGCCTATTCTATGCTGCAATTCAGCCGTAAGATACACTGCTATGTTACGCATGCATGTGGGAACATGCATATGATATGTTCTGCGCGAGAGTCTACAGCCCATATCTAACAAGTCTGTTTTCGTCATGAGATAGTACTTGGCATGCGCTTGCTATGTATGGAAAATAGATGGCTACTTGAAAGCCATTTCCCACTCGCAATTGCTACAAAGTATATGACTGCGTAATATTACAGAGAGGCCTACCAAGCCATAGATCTGCTACTGTAAAACCAATATTTTTGCGTAAAGATATTTTCGCTCATTTTGACATCAAAGACATTTTGGCGAGTTCTTGTTTTCACGTATAACAATGTCTACCATCAGGCCCAACAAAATTAATGGTTTAATGGTTTAATGATTTATTTTTATTTTTAAATCCTGTATCAAGTATCAATATGAACACTCACAAATAACAATACATATGAATAAGACAAATATCTCAATGTTAAAAACATAGTGGTGTTTCAAAACATGTTTTTCTTCCATTTTTATGATTTTTTTTTTACACCAACAAAAAAAAGGTGATTTGGAAAAAAGTTTAAAATGTCACGTTCGGGACTGTAGGAAACGGTCAGTCGGATTTGGAGGATTTAGACAAGCAAAACTTTTTTTTTTGCCTCATGAGACAGGGACAATGTTGAAAGCAATATTTTTGTGTGCTATAATTTTCGTGGTGCACCTTTTGTGCCCGGAAAGTGTGAAAATAAAACCACAGGGAAAATGTTGGTTTTTACAGTGGAAAATAGGAATTTGTATACTGTGCAAGTGGACATTTTCTCGCTACATATTTTGCGCCCGAATGACCTTTCTGGTGAATTTTGGGGGTCGGAAAAGAAATATGTTGCCGTGTGGTGATCTAGAGTTAGGGTTAACGTCTCTTTTTGCAATCAAACTCCATTATAAACATTTAGAGTAAATTGTCAATGAAATATCAGCAAGACATTCTTTTATGTCGAGCGATTAGATAGTTTGGATAAAAAGTTTAGGTTTGTTTTCTACGGACAACATAAATATTTGCAATTTTGCTATTTACTTCTTCTTTTTTTGCTTATCCAAGCTTACAGAGAACTTTTTTTAACTTTTTTTAAAAATAAAAAATTTAAAAAAATCAAATCAAAAAAAAAATCAAAAAAAAAGAAGTTTTTTAGCCCCCAGCGCATATATACCTACGCGCCGTAGATCATTTCACATACCAATGCGGGCGGGCTTCTGAGACAGACCATCTTCTTTGTTTGGCCTAAAGAGGAGAGAATTACACTTGTAATATGAGCACTCCCATACTACTAAACTGCGCCACTAAAGTATCTAAACACTTACAAATGGTCAGATTTATCGGAACCTGAAATAGTATGCAAATAAATAATTAATTAATTCGAATCACAGTTAATATCTTCTGCACATTTTGACACCTCTTTTGTTGCGCTACGATGTTGTTTGGCGGATTTATCGGCACTTGCAAAAGCTCCCATTCGCCCCAATTCCAGAAGCGAACTCACACAAGCATCACACACCGACAAAATCAAGACAAAAGACACCAATTTGTTCTGTTTACTTAACCATTGATTAATTATTGATTCATGCCTCCCATCTCTGACCCTTTTGTTTTGTTATTGACAATTAATGCAATTAACACGCGACAAACAAATCATTTATAAAAGGAGGGCAAACATAATGCTGATCTTATTCGTCACAGTACGCTCTTGCTTGAATAGGGCCTTTTGCAACTTTTGAATTAGACCTTAAGCCACTCAAGTGCCCATAAATCCGATAAACAACATCGTAGCGCAACAAAAGAGGTGTCAGAATGTGCAGAAGATAACTGTGAATCAAATTAATTAATTACTTTTTTGCAACTATTTCAGGTTCCGATAAATCTGACCATTTGTAAGTGTTTAGATACTTTATTGGCGCAGTTTACATCAATATTCCCTATTGTTAAATAGACAGCCATATTTCTTATTCATGTTGCCACGTTATTGTGACGCAGAGAAAGCAGAAGAGATATATAAACAGGAAGACATATCCGGACCATTCCACGGGAGTGTGGATCAACAACAGTTACTAATTATACCACTGGAGTTTATAGTCATGACCAAGATCCAATTCATGACATATTAAAAGGGCATACTTGGGTCACTTTGTGCTATGGTATGGTTTGTAGTACGATGTTTTGATACCTACAATTTTAGAAAATATTGTTCGAACATTTTGAAGGTGTACAATGTTAAGTGTTTCCCCTTCTCCCCTGATCACTGTTGAACTGTCACTGGTTGAATCCAACAATTTATCCACCATCAGCACATGGCCTCGCAACATCGATCGGTGGGGAAGGGGGAGGAGTATGAGGAAGGGGATATTTCAGTCTATCATAAAATTAAGTTTCTATTTTCATCTGACTCAAATAGAGTGCATGTTCTGGTACAATTAGGGTCAGTGTTCAAACACATTTTTTCTATGATACATGTTGAAAGTTTCTGTAAGACTAAACGCACAATGGCCTAATCACAGGAAGTGGAATCTATGCCTACAACTTCCACATGGTGCTGTTGACCTTTCACAAATATTTAGGACACTCATAACATCTATGGGACAATATAGGATGTATGGCATCCATAACATGCACAGTAAATATTCACTATAGTTTGATCAGTTCCAAATTGGCGAAGCCTTAACAGTAGCGAATAAATAAGTGAAATGTGCATGGGAAAAAAGGTGTGTGTGGATAATCGCGCTAGTACGCTTGGATTACTTTTGCTCGCAGAGAGATAAAACAGAATATTTCTCACTAATATGGAATGATCAAACTATAATATGTTGGTTAAAACATTTAAGTGATACCTAAGCCCCAGAAGAAAACGTGATCATGGTTTTCTCGCCGTGATTCTTGGATTTTACCATTTTTCTCAGTTTTCTAAAAGTATGCCGAGATTTCTCCGAATTGAAGGGTTTTTTTCGCACGAAACAAAATTTGGAAATCCTACCAAAATATATATAGACGAGTGACAGTTTTTGGTCGCCGTTACGATCTCTGATTTGATTTATTTTCTGGGATTCACTAAACCACAGAGGGTGCTGACACCAGATTGCCTCAGGTAAGACACTTTTTTCATAGAGCTATTTTTTTTCCGTCGGAGACGCTGATTTTCTAATTTTTCTGTTCCATTATGGTGTCATAGTTTACCTTTCTTGTTGGTCGACGCACAGAAATACCGGAAGTAGTTTTTGGAGATATTTTTGAGGGGGATTTTTTTTGGGGAGGGGGAATTTTCTCTGTTTTTGGTCAAATTTTCCGGGAAAGATTTTCAAAGGGGGGGGGGGGGGGGGATCGCCACCGCCCCCCCCCCCCCCCCCCCCCCCCATCTGATGGGCCTGATGTAGGGCAGAGATACACAGACTTGATTGAATAAGTCAAGAAGCTGGGTGCGCAATATATGTTTTCAAGAGTTATGTTATGGATCATTCAATTCAGAGACTGGTGAAGTGAGAGTGAAACTATAATATTGGGAGGTCCGCTTTATACACCCACACACCAACACCCCTATACCAAACCCGGATGCATGGCTGGTGCTATTAAAACAGAATATATACACCTAACCGAGGACGTTTTGTGTATGAATATGACAAATTGCAACAAACTATGGACTATAATATCACTAAGACAATAGAGGGCGTCCTAGCCATATTTATCAACGTCACCTTTGCTTGTGTTTGCCTGATGAAGTGAGAGTGAAATTGTAATATTAAGGAGGTCCATTTTGTTCACCCCACCACCAACATAACCTACAAGATATTTAAAATATCATACATCCATGATAGAATTTGACCAACATCCCTGATATCTAAAGTATAATTGAGTAAGCTTGTTTCAATCATGTAAGCTAATGAAGACGAAAGTGATCCATAACCATAACGCATCGGCAAATCACATTGTGTATTCCTATCTTACACACAGCCTGTAGGCGAAATGTTAAACTGTGCTCCGAAACATGCAAACAGATGAGGTGTCTTTTAAAAAGAATGACTTAAATTTTATTGATACGTGAACAGCTTTTGAATGTTGGATTTGAACAAAGTTGGTTATACTGGTTTGTGTAGAGTTAACACAGGTTTAAATTGATTCAGAACTGGTTTGAATTGAGTTAGAACTGGTTTGAATCAAGTTATAACTCGTTTTAATTGAGTTAGAACTTGTTTGGAATTGAGTTAGAACTAGGGTTAGGGTTAATGAAATAGGTGTAACCATGTCTTTTACAGTGCGTTATAATTATAATTAAATCAAGGCACTGTTTTCTACTGTGTAAAAAGGAACTTATTGACAGTGAAATGACAGTGAAATACAGGCCTCATCTTATTATAAGTATCATGCTGCTTAACCCTAACCCCCGCGGCTATGTTTTTGAGCATATCAGGGGAGGGAGAAAAAGTACTATTTTTTTAACCCGAAAAATCACCCTGCACCCCCCGGAATTCGATCGCGGGACCATCCGCACCAATGTCTGTCCCTCTATCGACTGAGCTAAACGGCAATGCAGCAGCACGTGCATGGAGATAGTTTCTGGCTGTAACATTTTGTAAGATTTAGCAGGGTTAGGGTTAATATATACATGGGGACAATTCCATAATACCCTTAACACTGAGGAAGCTCATTCTATTAAGAGGAAGCGCATTATATTAACAACATATAAAGGTTTGAAGGTTATTCTTACAGCCACACACACACTACGTCTTTTCTAAAACAAATGTCCACACAGTTCAATCAGGGGTGTGCCACTCAGCTTGCCGATCGGAAGCCACTTTTAAATTAAAATTGGTCGGCATAGAATTGGTGGCGCTATACCGATAAGGCGTGATTGTAGCAGACGACGCGACGCTGGCCACGGGTCTCTCAGACGACCCAATATGGCAGTGGGAGTGCACCATTTTAAATTATTTTTAACAGTCATCTCCCGGTTAACGATGAAAATTCTTCTAATTATGATGAATTTGTCAAAATGATAAGGATTTACATAATTTTGCGATTACGTGTTATTCCAATACGAATTCAAAATTTAGGTTTCGCGTGGCCGCCGTCGTCTGTGTAAAAATCTACCGGGAGAACAGCGCCACGAAACCTATGCCGACCAAAAATGATATTTAACCTGGTTAAACATGTTAAACGCCGGTCACAGACGCATTCCGGACGATTATACCCTAATTTATGTAAATATGCAAAAGGGGCTGTTTTCGCTACGAACATCAGTATAGCACTTTCCTATCCCAAAATTAATAGAATCCTTGATTCAATTGCAGCCATAATACAGCCTCAAATATCTAAATCTGAAGTGCTACAAAATACTCCACTTCAAAAGCCCATCCTTACCGTTTTTCCTTGCTTTACCCACTCTATTCAGAACCCAAAACAGGATATGCATCTGTCTATGTCGCTCATGATTAGCAATTGGAAAATCAATAATACCTGTCTCGTGTGTCTACTGCCGAAATGAAAGCCTACGTTAATGATTTGTTTGTCGTACTGATCTCACCTAATATGCTTAATTTGATTATTGACCTAGATAGAAAAGAATCAAGAATTATTCAATTATCTACAGTTTCACCAAAAAAAATTGTGATCAGACCAAACACATGTGTCTTTGGAGTGTCCTGCATCCTCAAGCTACAAGTACATCAGCAAGATGCAATTATTATGTCTTAATCTTCCTTCAAGATTGCATCAAAATATTATGACTGACAAAATAACTAAGGCCCACATTGGTTTATTGGGTATCTCATTTCGACAAGTACAGGATTGGGAGAGTTTCTCGTATTAGGCCCCACAAAGTTGATTTTTAGTTTCCTGTAACACTTGTTTTCAAAATTAGGGAGGCAACTTTTCATTATTCATTATTCATTATTTTTACGACTTTCATTAATATACAAAATGTGGATGTCAGACGTATTGTTATACACGGCTGCACCCTATCAAAGAATAAAATTGGGTTAATTTAGAAGATATGTGTATGTTACAGAAAGGCTATGCTGGTCAAAATGAATACTTTGTTCACGACGGCGATTGATCGGACAATTTCATCACACAAAATGCATGACTTTGGATGTTTTTATTGCAAAAACAGTCTTTTTCCCCCGAAATTTCAATAATGAATTTAAACGCGAGCATGAAAATGAAGCACCGCATTACATCTCTGTATATGTTTCTAGAAGTAAAATGTCTTGAAAAATATAAAGAAATTAAAGGGAAATGCTAAGCTTCTATTCATCATATTTCCTGATTCTAAAGACTATGATTTCAATTATGAGGTATTAATTTATAGCTTGATTTTTGCATATTTTGATATGTTAAAAACCAGACATTGGATAAAAGACCCGAAGAGGTATGATTTGATGTGACGGGTCACATATGCTCAGTTATAATCACATGTTGGACGACCAGGTCATAGACAATGCTTTTTCTTTACTTGGTCTCACGCAGAATCACCCTTAATTGGTATTATTCAAAACTATGCTGATAATTTTACAGGGAAATGATGACAAACAAACAATACTCATTAGGCCTTAATTAATCTCCCAGACACTTCCTGATATAATTAACATACAGGTGATGAAATAGGCGCAACCTTGATTGCTTTTGCAAAAAACAATCGCAGCGAGCCTTGGTTGGCAGGTGCTTTATAAGGGTGCGCATCCCGGTGGCGTATTTGATCAATCAATAAGTGTCAATTGGACTTGCAGAGGACAATGGTAACTGATAGACATGTTTTCTCTGAGATGGCAGGGTTGACATTAGGGTTCCTTTGTACAGATGGATATGAAATAGAGGTATATACACTGAGCCAAAAAAGAAACTTATAAAAAAAAAGAAACTTATAACATTTTAACAGATCACCAAATAAAATTCTGTGCATGAAAATGTACCAAATTCGGATAAAATATTACTGCCATTTGCAGTAATATTGTATCTAAATTTGGTACATTTTCATGCACAGAATTTTATTTGGTGATCTGTTAAAATTTTATAAGTTTCTTTTTTTTATAAGTTTCTTTTTTGGCTCAGTGTACAATCGTCGGGATAAAAATGGTGGTCTGGCTTCCTCTGTTCTTAAATGTCACATATATTGTGAATTTATATACTGTAAACGCCAATATTTTCGCGTAAAGATATTTTCGCGCATTTTGATATCATAGACATTTCGCGAATTGTTTTTTTCGCTGGCGACCTTCTGCATTGCATGAATGTTGAAAATCATTTTTTCGCGTGTTATAATTTTCGCAGAAATATTTTGCGCGAAAAGCGCAAAAATAAAACGGCACTGCGAAAATTTCAGCTTTTACAGGACTGTATAGTGACAATGTTCACAGAGTTTTACTATTTCCCTGATTTTAGCAGGGAACAACGTAACCATACATTTAAAATCCTGCCATTTTGTTTTTATTCATCCATAGGGTTCAATATCCAGGGGTTCAAAACTGTGAATAAGACAAACTGCGACATTGCTTCAAACTGAAAAATTGTGAAAAATCGGTACCATAAAAAAAGAATTTTCCTTTATATTCAGTACATTGGTGAGCGTGCACTGGTTAGTAGTGGTGATAGTTAATGTCATGGACTAGTGGGCGAAGTGGTCAGTTCAGTCACGTTCATTCGACTGGTTGGCCTCAATACTATTGTTCAGAAATCTTTCCCAACTTTTGAAGTCTTATCTCAAGAATTACGGAACCAATACTGCATGTAGGCATGTTTGTACTCCTTTGGAACTGTCGTCTGCAGATGACTGCCGCGTGGAAAATCTTAATTTCATCTCCACACATTTAAAAATGAGTGGGAACTCTAGAGACACTTACATACATTGCAAATCAATTCAGTTTTTGTTCATGAATACAAATTATTGCCCAAAACACATAAAAATCAAGATATTTTCGAATTTTACTCGACATTCCACCGGATATCCCCTACTAAATTCTAAGGGTCTTAAATTGAAGCAAAAATAAAACACACATGTTTTGGAAGTGTTTACTTCCGCTTCTAAAATAAGCGCTTATACTAACTACATTTAAATTCATAGTAAATACTATCACTTTCGCATTTCTAGAAGATTCTATTGAACAAACAAACACTGTGATGTCAGCGAATGAGTGGCCGATTAGCGCATCACTGATAAAATAAGTGTTTTGATTATTGGATTGTGGTAAATAACAAAGGGTCATGGTCACCGTCCAATTGAATAAAATAAGAAATGTGTCATCATTCTGGCCCACTACTACCATTTTACCAGCACAATTTTACCTGACACAGATTTTAATTCATTTTATTCATGGAGTTTGGATTTATATGGCTCATTCCATGAAGTTGGGGCATTTGTTAAAATTGCAGAATTTGGTACTTTAGGCAGCTTATAAACTGTTTTACTTATGTGTATATCAAAAAAATTTAGTGTCCAAAAACAGCACTAGGTTATAGTATTGAGCCATGAAAAGAAGAAAAAAAATCGACCCTTCCTTGAAGAAAAAAAAATTAAAAAATGAGGTGGTGTCCAAGACCATTTTTGCTAAAAAACGTGACATGGAAAACACAACAATTAATATGAGTTTTATGTAAGCAAAACTATCATAGAATTGCTTGGAAATCGCTTTGATTAATAAAAGATACATGTATTCATAGTTTACTGACCAAAACACCTCGTCACGCTGGACTGATTTTCACCCAAGCAATATGAAAATTGCCTTTCCGATGCTACGCACGGTGTCCACAAAATATACACGTGTAGCATCGGGAGTTTTCATTGCTGAATGGGGGTAGTTCTCTATCATACATTTTTAAATTATTTTCCAAAATTAAGAGCATTTATCAATTGAAAACTATTGCAAATGAGAATAAATTTCATGAAGACCATTCCATATATTCATGAAAAAGTATACCGTGCCGTGTGCATGGTGTCCTAACCATAAAATGTAGCATCGTGATAAACATCCTATGCAATTTGTGGGAATCCCCCCCTGGAGATAAATAAAACATTCCATATTTCTTGTGTAAGGATAGAGGTCAATAGCTATCAGGTTTGTTTGGAATTTGCCACATGTGAGCTAGTTTTATCAAGGTTTCAGTCGCTGATGTCCCGTTGTAGCATCGGGACTTTTATGTAGCATCAAAATGTAAACATTGGATAGTTTTGTGAATGGTAAGTGCGATTGTAATTATTTCTTAATGTTGCTTGTATGTCTGTATTTATTAATGCATTTTTATTGAAAGGGAAACACTGAATCAGAATTTCTTTTCATGTTATGATATTAATTTTGAGTCACAGACGCCATAATAATTTGGCGTCCATGTAGCATCGGGCATAGCATGGGCAATATTTTGCATTGGGTATCGTTATAGTTCGTTGAAATTGTAATTTTTTTGTAGAATCACATCATTAATAAACTTTGAAGTTAATAATGAATTAGTTTTTGCTCTTTTAATGCTAATAATATAGCTTACCAATACGATGCTACATGGACACCATGTCCATGTAGCATTTCATAAAATTTGCCTAATTAGACTAAAACAATTACCCCATTCGAAATTATCCATCACCCAAAACATTCAAAACATTGCCTACATTTTACTACACTTTACAGAAAAAAGGCATATTATGAGAGATGTATATCTAATGAAATATATTAATACACAATGCTACATGGACACCATTTCCATTAGCATTTCACTGAATTCACAATAAACATTCCCTTATTTTAGTTTTATTTACTATAAATAAAACAAATAATTGTAAATCATTTAAGTTCTCTATCCTTTGCTATTCTTTTTCATGTGAAATGAATAATAAATAAAATACTCCAGCATAATTTTAATATAAATATTTTCCTGCAACACAAAAAGTGCAACATGAATAAATAATCTACTCCAATATCAATACACAATGTTCCATGAAGATAAGCCATAGGGTTTATTTGTTTTGCTTTGCAGGTTCTTGACATTAATTCAGAAGACAGTTCTATCGTCCTGGAATTTATTGAGATGAAGACAAGGAACCCATCATTTTCAAAAACTAGTACCTTTCCAAAGAAATCCATCATGGCAATTAAATTATTTTTTTGCAAACTGACTTTTTAAGTGATCAAACTTTTCAATCATCTTTATCAATAATAGAGGATGATTCAATCAGAAACGAGCAAAGAGACTAAGATCACAAAGGGTACTTTAAGAACAACACTGCATGAAGTTTGTTTCAGTGGACATCTTAAGTTTCTTTGATCAATGGTGTATTGTTATTGTGTAATTGTAAGAAATGGTGTATGTGTATCATAGGTAATTATGTTTTATGCTTCATGGCCGGTTATCTTTTTGTGTAATTTGTAGTTTTACAATCCATGTTATTAATTTTATCGTGTGCTTATAACATAAAAAGTTAACATCATAGTACATCCTCTCTATTGATCTGACAAAGATGCACCTGTTCAAGCTGTTCCAAATATTTTAGGGCACGGTGTCCATGTAGCATCGTAATACTTAAGTACACAGAAAAGGTAAATTTTACATGAACAGTGTTTAGATAAATTTCAAGCAATTCACTCTGTGTATCTACTTGATATGATGAACAAGTAGACAAACCATTCACACTCAAATAATTGTAACAGTATGAATAGTCTTATTATTAACAATGTTACAAGACGCGGTGTCCATGTAGCATCGGTAGTGCATTTTATAACATTATACAGGTAAATAATACTTCATATACTTACTTTATGACTATAATGTAATCAATGTGCATGGTTTATAGAGTACTTTACATCAAACAAATATTGATATGTACTTTATTTAAATTCATTATACAAATTGCAAAATAAAGAGTCACTTTTCAATGAGTTTTTACATAAAACAGTTAATCTACGATGTCTTGTTCATTAAGTTATGTTCAACCTAGACAAATCTGGTTTCTTTTCATGTATTTGTGGTTCCAAGTAGTTAATTGAGGTATAGAAACTTGGCCCACATCTTAAGCTAATTTATTAGAAAATGATATGGAAATGGGAAATGGTGTCCATGTAGCATCAGGATTTTTGGAAATGTCATCCAACTGTTGAACATGTGCGGTTATTTTACACCAAATGTTACATTTAAAAAAAAAGGTTCTACATTGGACTTTGGTAAATGTAGAACCTAAAAAAGAAGAAAGAGGTGGAAAATATCCATTTTGAAAATTTCACTTGGATGTCACATAATATGCCCCAACTTCATGGAATGAGCCATATGTTAAATATGAATCAACAAGCGTGCTGTGTTCATTTGCAATATACAACATACTTTGTATACCACTAGAAGGGTACTTTCATCTGGATTTAAATAAATTTACAAACTGCCCCTATCATGTATTCATGAACAATCTAAATACTGACTGTCGATCGGACTTGAAGATCAGTGCCGATTACGACTTGAAAAGCTAGGATTTATTTCCCAATAAATCAGTGTTGTTGTACAATCTTCTATACGAGCGAGCGTGTTTGTGAAACACGGAGTAGCAACTACCATTCCAAAAGGTCTAACTTATATATTTCGCTCAGCATTGCATCAAGCACTCTGCAAGAAGATTGATTTCTTACCAGTAATTTATGTTTTATGTAAGGGGTCGTCCAAAATTATCGCCATTTTCACTTACGTACAGAGCGTACGTAACTTTTTACCCCCCTCCCCCCCTCGAGTTACATACGCAATAAATGGCGAAATTTTATTTTATTTTGTACTTTAAAAAAAAAATCCCGCCTCTCAAGATCGCCATTTAAGTTACGTACGGTTGGGGTATATTTCGACCCCCTCCCCCCCTCTTACGTACGCTTTGTACGTAACTGAAAATGGCGATAATTTTGGACGACCCCTAAACTAGGCCATCATTCATCTTTATCACTGTTCAGTTGATTTGAAAAATAGGTTGTAGTTGCAGTGTGAGCCGTGAAATCTAATTCATATAATGTAATATGGCAGGTAGTTTAGTGAGCATTATGCATTATTTTCAACTATTGGTTTTAATGATATTGGTGTCAAACAAATTTCCAAAAATGAGCCTCCAGAAATTGGCGACTTTGCTGAAGTTGCGACTTTGAAACCCGTGACAGAAAAGTGCAAAAGATATAGACCATGTCACCTCTGGTTTTTTTGGGTTTTTTTAGGGCAGTTGATTTTGAACCTGCACATTTGTTAAAATCTATACCTACAAAGTAAAAAGATAAACGTCTCATTTCAGGGGAAAAGAGAAGAAATGAAAAAACATTCTACATTTGATTTTTACCTTCATTATTACATATTTTGTTCATATGTGACCCGTCACGTCGAAATAAACATGTTGGAGGCCTGAGTCAATTCTGAGTTATGACTTGAATGAGCACATTTCAAGTTTTTAAATGATACCATTTTGAAGGTAATTGGTCGTTGTGATCACCAGATATGAATTGAAGAAGCACATATTTTCCTATTATTTTCTTTATATTTCACAAAATATATTGGCCTCTACATGTATCTCACAACTGTGTTAGCTGACAACATGTCCTTTTTGAAGTGACTGGTCACATATTTTCCAAAGGATAAATGGATCTGTTATTTCAGAAATACTATTTTTATATTACCCACAAGGTTTTTTACCACCAAATATATAAGAAAACTCTTCTTGATCACAGACGGCAAATATTCATAAATTCATCATCTCCATTATTATCTTGAGCGCTATCCACTGGAAGACAAACAGTTGACTAAGAGAGAGAGAGAGAGAGAGAACACCATACACTCAAATCTCACCGCAAGAAGAATCAAAAATAATTCAATTTCAGTAGGCTGATACTACACCCGGGGGGGGGGGGGGGGCACTCAACTTTTTTTGGGGGTAGGGGTGTGCAGCCAGGTTCTCAAAAAGGGGGCTAGAGAACTGAACCGAGTGGATTTTATGACGAAAAATAGGGTCTTAGGAAGTTATTTTTTTCAAAAAAATAGCTCTGGAGAACTGGCCTATAGTTCAATTTTGAATAGCAAGAACGCACTTTTTTGATTTTTTGGTTTTTGGTTTTCGAACGCTAAATTTTCGAAGAATTTGGGCTTTGGAACGCAAAATTTCGTGATTTCTGAATTTTCAATGAAATTGGGGGTCATTAGAACTGATGCAGGCTCAAAAGGGGGGTCATAAGAGCTAGCAACAGAGGGTGAAAAGGGGGGTCTTCAGCACGGCACATACCTATACCCTTTTCCAATGTCAGTGCCCCCCCCCCCCCCCTCGGGATACTACACCACTGTGCAAGCCTATCATGTAGTCTCAGCAGCCATGTTTGCCAGCTAGCCGGGCCGGCAAACCACCGTTTAATAAGGGCCCTTGTTTTAACCAGTCCCTGGGATGAATACGGAATAATTATTAACCATTTGAAGACTGTGATAATTGTATAAACCGATGTCATCATGATCGGGACTTGAGTTCATTAGTTGTTTCAAAATGTATTTGTATTGTAAGAGGGCAACACAAGTTGACGTTCATTATGCTTGCTGACTATTGATTAAAATGTTCCTAATGTAATTTTGGTGGTAAAAAAATGGATAAAATAAATGTCTACAGGTGGAGACTGCCATGATACAGTAGTTTGCCAAGAGTTAGTAACACACAGCCACACAGCTACTTACTTACTGCTTAAGGTTCAAGGATGGGATTACAAAACAATCCGAAAATGTCAACCGATATTTCAAAATCATAATCTATGGATATTCTTTTTACTTGAAAAAGTTGACACTATATTTATCGATTTTCATACTTAGCAGAAAAGAAAACCATAGAGAATGGTGCAGTGAATATACCTTTTCCTGTCAATTGTATACTTCCAACCAACAAAACCAGACCCCAGAATCCTCTTCTTCTATAAATGTTCAGTATGAAGAAGACATTGTGCTATTTTTAATCAAATTTTGAGCAATTTTCAGGGATGGCAGCAAGTCACTTATTGCAAGTCCAAGTCAAGTCACCTGGTCCAGTCACGCTGACATAACATGTTTATGCCCGCCTCCAAAGGTCTCCCATTAGGCCACAAAAAAAAAGAGTTGTGTTGCCCTCAGCGACCGACCCTAAAATCGTAAAAACTAGGGTCGCATTTTTTATTTTATTTTCAACAAAAAAAATCAAATTTTTTTTCAATTTTTTTTTTCATTTTTTCATTTATTTTTTTTAGATTTAAATTTGATTAAAAGGGTCTAAATGTTACTAATTCTTGCTGGAAATGAATAAATAAGCCTAAATAAATGTTTTTTAGACTATTGTCACACTAGAAACATTAGTTAAATTGACATATGGGCATAAACCAATTCCTTACGAGATGGACTGCCATACACAATCATGCTCACAAGCAGGGAAAGATGAGAGCATTTAACTCCTATTTCCTCAATCCAGACAAAATGCTTTCAGCCCAGTTGGTGATCATGCAAGCAGCAGCAGCTACATTAACACCATTTGTACAGTGTCAATCAAATCATTGATAACGAAACACCCATCTACCGCTGTGCAAGGCCTAAACTGCAATCTGAAACCTATCTGACGTCAGTAGTGACGGCATGTATTGAACAAAAGGCAACTAACCTGTATCTGAATAGTATCTAAACCAATCAATAATAATAAATGAAAACTAAACCGGCTAATAAGTGCAGTGTGAATTTTTCACAGTGAACAAATTTTAATCCATTTACCAGGTTATTAAAATTCAATCCATTTTTTTTGTACACAGACCAATTGAGTTATGGTATATTAAATGTATATTTTCACTAGGGGCAAATTGTTTGGAGTACAAAATGTATGACAATTTAAGATGCAGGAAAGCGCAATATTTATGAAGCATGCAATTTTCTTGATTTAAAGAAAAAAACACAAATTTTCGGCATTGATTTTTTTTACCAATAATTACGCTTTAAATGCTTTATTAGCAAAATGAAGTATTATTAAGCATTAGAACGCCAAGAAATCTTGTCAGTCACAAAAATTCACAAAATTTAAAGGCATGCAAAAATTCTTGTGCTTCACGGAATAACTATTTGTATTGTTGACTGACAGACCATAAAGAATACGAAACCCGGTTGACATTTAAGCATTCTACATAATACAGTTAATTTTCCCCTCCATTAATAACACCGCTTTTAAATAGAAAATTGGATTATATTCCTTTTTACAATATATAATGAAAAGCAAACCAAAAGTATAATATGTATTCTGTTTGCTAAATCTCTACTCCAGGGTCTCACATAAAATTGTTTGACGTAACAGGATAGGGACAAATTGTTTAAAATCTCTCACTTTTATAGATGAGCAGGCGGGCTATTCAATTGTTTTAGACACATTGGTATAAAAACTATTAGACTAAATGGGTATTAGACCTAAGCCTAAAAAAAAAATGATTGGCCTAATCCGAGGGGGGGAAAAAAATCTAAAAGAATTTTTAAATTTTTTTAAAAATAAAATAAAAAAATATAAAAATTGAACAAAGTATCAAAGTTTCTGACTGTTTGCTTTCATTTTCTGCAATTTCAAGTCCCCAAAGCAGGTTATTTAAAAGGAAGAGTCTATTCGTACAACTGTTGTACGAATTAGCGTAGTATCGCTGTAATTCGCACAACAGTTGTACGAATAAGCGAGGTATCGCTGTAATTCGCACAACTGTTGTACGAATTAGCGAAGTATCGCTGTAATTCGCACAACTGTTGTACGAATTAGAGGATAGTTTAGCTGTTATTCATACAACTATTGTAAAAATAAGAGGGATGTCCCTCGTAAAAGTAGTATTCGTACAACTATTGTAAGAAGATGTGAGTCCTGTGGGGGCGTCCCCGTGATTCGCACAACTATTGCAATTGTATTTGTAAGAGAGTCCCTGTAATTCGTACAACTATTGTAATGAAATACTAGTATGGGACAGTGGGACCGTGGATCGCACATCTTGATCAAAAACAAACTTGATGCAGGCTTGATGTCAAGTCATAGTAGCTCGAACCTCATTGGTCCAGAGTCGTTGTGCGAATTACAGAAATCTTCGTGCAATTCGTACAACAGTTGTACGAATGGCCATTTCCTATTTAAAATTTTTAAAAATCCAGACCAACCTACCCTATTTGTTTTTGTCATGTTAGGCCAATCAAACCATTTTTAGGCCTAATGGCAAGTCACCAATCAATCCAAGCGTGCATTTGAAAGCATGCAAAATCTTGTAATAGAGGTTATCCATGTAGCCAGTGCAACAGACTACAAAAGGGAATCGCACCCGGCCTATTCTGCATTCAATTGGTGAATGACGTCCAATTAATTGCATAAACCGTGTTACCAGATAGACCTACATATCATGAAACAGGTGCGTCTTCTATCATCTTAAACACCTAAATTAGACAAGATGGCAAGTAATCCACGACATTGATAACCTAGAGGTTATCCAAGTAGCCATGCGCAACAGACTACAAAGGGGAATCGCACCCGGCCTATTCTACATTCAATTGAATTGGTACATGACGACCAATTATCGCATGAAACGTCTGTGTTGGCCTACATATCATGAAACAGGTGCGTCTTCTTTCAGAAAATCTTTTTATTTTTCCTGACAAGATGGCAGTTAAAACACGAGTAACCTCAATTGTAACATTTGAAACAGCATTTTCTTTTACAAACAATTAATGATTAATTCATGATTTTGTAGCAAAAGTGGTATCAAAATGAAGCTGACAAAATGTTCCAAGGAGCCAAGAGCTATCCATTATTCTATTCACCATCAGATTTTGCTTTGTTCAAAACAGGCTCATGTGATCACAGCTCATAACATAGACATTATTAACAGTATGAAATGCCTATCAGACCATTAATGCATTATGTGCCTTCATTATTATATCTCAATATTGTTTACTTCCAAATTTGCAGTTTTATGGGGCGTGAATAAAGAAACAAAGTAAGTAATTACTGTTGGGCAAAAAAATAAATACAAATTGGAATCATATCAATTACTCAATCTAACAGTGTGCAGGAAAGGAATTGATAAAGAAACTATTTGTTTGCTGTAATGCACTTATCAATTGCATCCCCGGCCCTGGGGGACCCGGAGATATCAGGGATTAGTGCCGGGACGTACAAATTGCCCATGTGACGTCCCGGGTACAATCGTGTACGGTCCCCGCAGGGCCGGGCACCATTTTTTGTACGTCCCCGATACAGTCCGGGCCGCTTGGCCGGGACAAAGTGTACAGTCCCGGCCACCCATTTCCAAAGTATTCACCCTGCTACAGCCCCAAGGTCGCTTATTTCTTTCTGCTACCATAACGGAATGCATTTCTATGTGTTCCCTATATGTTATTAGGCTTATTCTGTCAAGCGCATCGCATATCTAGCTTATTTATAGCAACCGCCCGGGGTGTAAATTCGTATACCTTAGCGTACGTCCCCGCTACACGCCCCGGCTAGCGGGGGGGGGGCACAGTTTGTACGTCCACGTACACTCCCCCGCATAGCCGGACATCATTTCATGTACACTCGTGTACGGTCCCCGCCATGCCCCGGGTCCCCGGGGCCGGGCTTGCAATTGATAAGTGCATAAGCTGTAACAACTGCCGTAAGTTTCAGCATGTAAGAGTAATTTATCACCAAATAATCTTTACATTCAATAACTTAATAATTCACAAAAGAGAATATATTTCAAAATTAAAAAATCCCACCCGGCTTTGTTCGGTATGGGCCTAAATTATAACTACATGTAGCATTGAATTGGTAGGGAATTTGTCCATTTAATGGGTTTTTTTTTAATTTAAGCAACATAACTGATTATGGAGCAATTTTTCTTCAATTTTCCTTTTTTCAAAATGTTTCTAATTTTTGTCTCATTATTGACCACTAACAATTTTGAACAATTTTTTACTAGTGTTTCTGCAGTAATTTCATCAGGCCCGTCGGAAGGAATTTGAAAGTAGTACGGCACGAGCGGGGAGCTAGCGTTTTTTGGGAAATGAAATAAAACATTTCATGGTAAAGTTAATAGCACTTATAATAAATTATATGGAATAATGAACAACTGTTAAACATTGTGTCCAGTGCAGTAAAGTCATAGATTACAGTCTATGATATAAATAGTACAGTATACTATAGGTACGTGTTATGCCTTTTTATGTTCTCTCGAATATTTTTAATTTTTTGAAGATTTTTCCTTTTTTTCCCCTTTTTTTCCCTTTTTTTTTTCTTTCTTTTTTTCCCCCTTTTTTTTCCCCCTCCCCGGAAAAGTGGTACAGCAGCTGCCGTACCTGCCGTAGCGGTTCCGACGGGCCTGAATTTCATATCTATTTGATAGTACCTTTCCTCCCTATGTACATAGACGTTTAAAGGTCAGCTCATTGCGATATTGAATACTGTGAAACCACTCAATTTCACGAGGTATTTAATTTCATGAAGACCTTGAATTCGCGAAACTACATCCCCGTGAAATGAACCATGGTAAAAGCTTAAAATCTGAATCACATTTTGGAATCGCGAAATTAAATCCTTGCGAAGATGTTGGCTTTTCGTAATTTGTGAAATAAAATCCCATTATTTGAATACATCAATATTTTTTATGCTCAAAATATATTACTAACTACAATTTCTAATTGGCCTATTCATGTAGAAGCCACTACCCACAATGCGTGATCTAATAATAATGTATACTTCATTAAATAATCTGCCAGCTAATTAAGCAACGCTGGATAACGAGGGTCCTGAAACAAAATCTGTATTTAGCCGATTACCCTGGCAAGTCCATGATTCACAAAGTCGTTATTTAATATTGAGTAAGTGTAACAAATAACGGGATGAGTCCTATACATGATCACGATAATGAGTGTCATTCTTTAACCCTAACCCAGGCTTTCTCAACTAGATTTACTGATGCGCCACATTTTGGAAACCAACTTGTTGAAGCTCCACTTGGTCATATTCATTAGAATTTACAATGGCAAAATTCCCCTTACAAAATATTTTAACATGTATGTAGTCAACATAATAACTTATACTACTCTTTTGAGGGAACATGTCTTTATACATCTGACCGTCATAGGCTTGTGAAATTTGGCTATATCATGATATGATTTATTTTTAAAACAAATTTTAACCACTCTTGCGCCACTTAGGATGCCTTGATGCGCCACCATTTGAGAATGCCTGCCCTAACCCATTCAAGGGTTTGTAGCAAATAAACTAATAGGGTGGAAACAAGACAAATAATTATACAAAAATGAGGGGTGTCATTCCCAGGGATCGAACCCGGGCGGCCGCGGCAGGAGTCCAGGTCATTGTGCATAACGCTACAGATGGTCTCCCAGGGATCGAACCCGGCCCGCCGCGGCAGGAGTCCAGGTCAATGTGCATAACGCTACAGGGGGTCGCGCGCCAAAAAATAACTTTTCAGGGTCTATAATATGTACCTTCACATGATTGCGCAGTAAGACTGGGGGGGTCCACCGGTGTGTTGCTTCTGTTGAATCTTGTTAGGTTTGCCATGGTTAGTATATTGGTTAGGGTTGATAAAGTCTGTGATTTGTCTACATTTTCATAATGAGCTTCAATTTTATCAGGACACGCTGATGTCTTGTAGAAGTACACTGCATAGAAACACTAAATCACTGCAAAAGTCAATATTTTGTGTGTGTTTTGCCAAATTAAAACCATTGTGCATGATTTGAAATCCCCCCTCCCAGCCCAGCGCTGCCACTGGAAATAGGAGCTACCTCATGTGTATGTTGAACTGATGCAACAAGTCTATGCCTGCTTTCATTTATAATGTCACAAAATATTATTTCTCCTTAAAATAACCTGTAAAAATAATGTGTTATGCTATAATGTCTGTCTAAGGCGATGGGGAAAAACCTGTTGTACAGTCAAACAGACCTTTCAGAAAGGGTCGGTCGGCCAGGCGGTTTTTATGTTTTGTTTAGTGGTTTTAAAAAAAATAGGATTTTGTTGAATTCATTTTTTATTTCAAAAAAGTTCAAAAATAAAAGAATTTGAAGGAAATGGGTTGATTGGGCCTGTATAACAGTCACAATAGATCACCAAATCAGAAATCACTATTAATTAATGCTGTATATATTAAACTGGGAAAAAAATCTCCAAATTTAATATATGCAGGATTTATGATAATTTTTGAAAAGGTCAAAAGGTCATGCATACCTGATTCTCGCTTCATTCATTCCTCCTTATATCCAGACACATAGGCAGCGTATACACGATGTGTATACTATGTACGGATGATAAATATCAATTAAAACTCTCTCTTCCTTGATAACTCCAACATTAGCACGCACGCACAAGAAGAAGAAATATGACAAAACCGTCCGTCACAAATTAATAATTATCCCACTCGATAATCAATCACTCTTTTTTATCAGTGTATTATCCTTGGGTAACATTTAGAGGAGTATGTGTAGGAGTTACAAAATCCCATGAAAATGCACCGATATACGAGCCAATCTATCTTCTTCTTTTGAAATAATCTTCAAGATTAATTGCGATGAGCACCGGCGATGGTGGTAAATCCCCCACAGTTATACAGTTAACACCGTTCCTTGTGCATTTGTAATCAATGGTACAGCGTTGAGGCGTACAAGGTTTTTTTCCCCCACGACCATTTATTGGAGACGACTGACTATGACAGATGCAAGACTCCATACATCATCCTCTTATCTTGCTAGCCAGAGAGGCAGCTAGACAAATGCATGTCACAACGGCTGCTGAGTGAGGTTCCACACAAATACTCTCATCCACAGATACATAATTCCAGTCATCTGCATCAAGACATGTAATGCCTGAACTATGACACCGGGTAGCTGGGCTGAATTCTATCCAGTCCCCAGGATGCAATGGCTACGGCTGCAGTAGTATTCATCGTACGACGGTGAACCGTGCAGTAATCAATGGGGTTGTTATTAAAGATATAGCGTGAGCAAAAATGGTCAACTGAGGGAGACATACTGATTTATTGCCACACCAGCATTTATAATTATATAAAATGGGAAACATTATATAGTTTAACGGATTGAACCAAAAACGGTACAGCAGATGGGGATTTTTTATATTGAACATTTTAATCAAGTACTGACATTTGTTATAGTTTTAATAAGAGTCAAAGCAACCACCATTTATGTCAAAATGTTACCGCCATTTTACCTATTTATGATGTCTGTTTCTACGCAAGATTAAACCGCTGATGTTTGATATTTGTGGTAATGTAAAGTAGATTTATTTACCAACCTTATAGCATGGTTTATCAATTCTTATCGAGTTAAAAAACACTTCAAATGTCATTTTCAAAAGGTCAGAGGTCAAAAACTTGTCATAAAAGTTGTCATAACCTTTTTTGTTCTAAACGCTCTTCCCAACAATATGATATGGCCAACAGACTGTTTATAAATTTATCATGTTAAATTTAGATTTTGACTTCCTATTGAAACACATGTGACATAAAATTGAGGTCAGAGGTCAATTAAACATCCACATTGGCAAAGATGTCCACCTACACTCGCGTTCAAAAGACTTTACGAATTTGTATCATGCCGTATTTCTAAAAAAATTGCCGCAAAAAAAATAGGCCTAATCCTTCAAAGTCAAGTTTAATTAGTTACTCAACTTTTATACCAGTTTTCAACATCGGAAATATTTATTAATAATTAATTAATCGTGTAAACAAACCGTCATTAATTCCTCGGAAAACACACGTAAAATCCCATTCAACAATTGGTGGCGTCCTAGGAAAACAGCTCATTATAATAAATTATGACGTCAATTGCTTGACAACGCCCCGAGCAACGGTGATTCCCTCTAATGTTTTGCAACCGTGGGCCCTACGTCATGTGCATAAATTAACCAAATATGGTTTATTATGTTCATGAGATGTTAAGCTATCCAATCACCATCGGAAAAAATTCCTGCCAATGCCCTTATATGGAAACCCACGCGTCAAAGGTGAAGAAGCAATTTGACCTTTGTTTGACATCTCATAACACGGGGATTCCCTATACCGCGACGACTTGTTTACAAAAAGTGCCTTCCGAAATCACCAATTTTCTCTAGTTTAATCATGCCGCCGAAGCCGATAATAACTGACAACATGAAGGGGAAGATTAAAGCTTTGCATGACGAGGGGTATAACAACTCAGAAATTGGCAGAAGATGTGGAATTAGTGAGGGAAGTGTCCGGTATAATCTGAAGAAAATGGATGACTACGGCACAATGTCAACAAGACCGAGAAGTGGACGACCGAAAGTGACTAGCGTGAGAACGGACCGGCGGATTGTCAATACCTCACGGGGAAATCGTTGGCTGACAGCGCCGGCGGTACGGCAAGAGTGTGAGCTGGTGGATATTTCTGTTTCAACTGTTAAGAGGAGGCTTCGTGCTGGTGGGCTCAATGGCAGAATCGCCCGTAGAAAACCAAAATTGACTGAAGATCACAAGAGAAGACGCCTCGATTTTGCAAGAGCTCATTTGAATTGGACACAAGAACAGTGGTCAAAAGTGGTATGGTCAGATGAGAGCAGATTTGTTCTGTATCAAAATGACAAACGACGGCAATATGTCAGACGGGCAGTTGGAGAGGCCTATCATGAGAAATGCGTCCAGCCCACAGTGAAACATGGTGGTGCTGGGATCATGGTATGGGGTTGTATGGCCCGATCTGGATTAGGAGCATGCATCCGAGTTGAAGGCAACATTAATAAGGAACTTTACAAAGAAATTCTGAGGGATACAATGCTTCCATCTGCCCATCAGCTCGTTGGAACCAACTTTGTTTTTCAACACGATAACGCCCCATGCCATACGGCAAAGCTAGTACGGGAATGGATTGATGATCCAACTCCAGAACAATTGAAACCTGATTTTGATTGGGGATTTCAATTAATGACATGGCCTGCTCAATCTCCTGACTTGAATCCCATTGAACATTTATGGGATGCTATTGAGCGAGAATTATCCAAAACAAGAGCCCCGCGAGGAGGGTTAAATGGACTTACGGCGAGAGTGGCAGAAATTTGGCATGAAATGGACATAGAAATCGTGGAGAAGCTGGTCGACTCTATGCCTGAACGCTGCCAGGAAGTGATTGATGCTCGTGGGAGTTATACCACATTTTAATTCAATCTAAACACTGAAAAACTCTTGGAACTTTTGTAAATAATTTGTAAATAATATTGTAAAACACTTCCGTGTTTATTCGACCGTCCAGCTTTTCGATCATTCTGCTTTTCATAAACAACTCTGATGCTGACGTCATTTTCAACAGCGCCGCCAATCGGTGAATGGAGAATTACGTGTGGATTCCGAACAATTTCGCTGGAATTGACATTATTTTTTTCTCATCAAATATCTCCAAATGACATGATTGAATTCAATAAAATTTGTTATGATGATAATTACAAATATTATCACAAGACATTAACAAAGGTTTGTTTGCTATTTTATTTCTTGTATATTTTTTATGAACCCTTTTATTCATGCACTTCCAATTCGTAAAGTCTTTTGAACGCGAGTGTACATGTAGGTTGTAATCGCCACACTTTAACCCTAACCTTCCTGGACACTACAAAACACGACAGTGCTACAATCTTGTACCGCGCGGCGGCCCCATCAATCTCGTTAGTGTTAACCCTAACTCCCACGGCTATGTTTTTGCGTGTATCGGGGGGAGGGGGAAAAAGTACCATTTTTTTAACCCGAAAAATCACCGAGCACCCCCCGGGATTCGATCCCGGGACCATTCGCACCCAAGTCTGTGCCCCTATCAACTGAGCTAACTCCCCAGCGCACATGCGGCCACAAAGTTCGTGGCCACATATGCCTGCCGTAGGTGACGTAATCGAGCCAATGCAGCAGCACGCGCGTGGAGATAGTTTTATTTTGGATGATTTTGTATGGTCTAGTGGGGTTAGGGTTATGGAACATTGAAAAATTGTGTTAATTAACCCTAACTCCCACGGCTATGTTTTTGCGTGTATCGGGGGGAGGGGGAAAAAGTACCATTTTTTTAACTCGAAAAATCACCGAGCACCCCCCGGGATTCGATCCCGGGACCATTCGCACCCAAGTCTGTGCCCCTATCAACTGAGCTAACTCCCCAGCGCACATGCGGCCACAAACTTCGTGGCCACATATGCCTGCCGTAGGTGACGTAATCGAGCCAATGCAGCAGCACGCGCGTGAAGATAGTTTTATTTTGGATGATTTTGTATGGTCTAGTGGGGTTAGGGTTATGGAACATTTTGGTATATAACTTGCTGATCCAGTAGACCAAGACCTACAAACCATGTGTGCTCCCCAGCTAACTGTAGATTACCTTATGATATTCTATGTTATTCCGGGACCGACAAACCATGTGTGCTCCCCAGCTAGATGTAGATTACCTTATGATATTCTAAGTTATTCCGGGACCGACAAACCATGTGTGCTCCCCAGCTAGATGTAGATTATCTTATGATATTCTAAGTTATTCCGGGACCGACAAACCATGTGTGCTCCCCAGCTAGATGCAGATTACCTTATGATATTACATGTTATTTTATCATTAAATCAAATCCAAAACACTACTCCTCTACAGAGGTGTTATTTCAGATCAATCCAGTAAACACTCCTCTATAATCAAAATTGAAACTTTGTGACCCATTTTCAGTATTTCTGTTTGCCATCGGATAAGTGACACCATTATCTATAAGATAGGACACATGTAGTAGAGCTTAAATAAAATACCCTTTTATTGTCAACACTTCTAACATAACATTCAACAACCATATAAACAAGTTTAGTTTTCACTTCATTATTTGGTTTCCTGTATACAGTCAGTTTACTTTCAGTACATGTCACTAAAAGAGAACATATTGTAGAAACACCATTTGTTTATACATGTCAAAATTACTATCAGTGAAGCTAGACAAAATAGTCTTCTTCCAGATGGCCTTAATATTATTTCAGAGGGCTATCATTTTCTTCGGATAGGGGGTCCCAAATATCCTAGGGGTCATAGTATGAAATTAATACCATTGTAATAGGGGGTCAAAACAAAATGTTATTTAAAAAACTGAAATATTTTGTGCATGCTTCACACACATTTTTTCTAAATGTTCAACGTTGTAAAACAAAATATATTTTGCTTCCGCATTAAAAGTAGGCCTTAAAAGTACAGATTTGTGTGGTGGTGGGGGTCATAAAAATAATCAACATCTTGAGTAAAAATAAAAACAATCGCTTTCGTTTAGGGGGTCATAAAAAATGATGACAATAATAATAATTTTGGACCCCCCCCCCCTAAATTACATTATCTATGTATTACAAACAACCTCATAAACATTTAATTGTATCAAAAAATTACTTCTCAATTACACATACTCATGTTTTCAGGCTTGCACATTTCACGTTAGGGCAGCATATGCCTGGAATAACCAGCCTACCATCAGCAGTCAGAACTGAACTGGAGAACATGACTGTGCATCAATTTAAGTCTGAGATTAACGAACTTTAATTGTGCGCAAAGTACTTCTTAATTATTTAATCATATTATTTTGCTATTTATGTTTGATTCATGTATGTGTAAATATTTGAACATTTCTTTGTAAATACTATTATATTTCAGGCCTAGAAATTCGCGCTGCAGTGCGAGAGTCCATTTAGATTCTCGCGGAATAATTTTGCGAGAATCCATGGATTATTGCGAAATTAATGAAAATAATATCAAGAATAAGGCTATAAGCTTGCACAACTTCCAAATTCGTCATGTTTGTTGACTAAGGTCAAATACCAGTCATCTAAGGTCCTGTTTTGGACTTTAAAAAAAATAAGTAAAAGATTGCGTGAATCCACCTGGATTCACGCGGTAGTGATTTTACGCGAATCTTCACGCGAATCGATTCGCGCCGAAATTCTACCCCTGTATTTTCTGTATGATAGGGGCCTGCTTGGAAAGCAGTGCTTGACACTGAAGCTGTTTACCCTCAATAAAGAAAGATTAAATAAAAATTTAATGAAAATCTGTGCCGTTCCCAAATTCACATTTTCAACAAACTACGCAGGGAGAAAAGACCTCATGTTACCTGTTCACAATCAATAGCCCGCTTGCTCAGGCACGAACCAACGCAGTTTCAATATGTGATCAATATCCCTTTCATTCCTGGCCATTCAAATGCCACACACACAGCATTTTCTCGCCGCTTGCGTGCTTTGAAAATGCGAATTTGGAAACGTCACAGATTTTTATTAAATGGTGTTAATAAAGGTTTATCTTTGTTGTTTTGTGGCATGTTTGGTACCAAATTGTTCCGAAAAGATTCATCTCACTGTCTATTTAGCCTGTTTGGACAAAATATAATCGAAAGACACTGTATAGGCAAGGCTCAAGATAACAGGGTTTTTTACCGGGAGCTACTTTTTTCAAAAGTAGTGCCTGGATCATGGGATTTATTGAGAACCAGGAGCTACTTTCAGTCTACCGGGTGCTAACTTTTTATTAAATCGTATTGTCAAATCGAAATTCGATGTCTTAGGCAAGCTTACCGATCATCAACGGGCGCTGGTTTGGAAAATATATCAGCGCTCGGTTGTTTATTTTTCAGCATTACCGGGCGCTATGGCAGGAGGAATCGCCCAGCGCCCACTTATCTTGAGCCTTGTATATAGGACATAAACAAAGTGTGTGGCTTTCTTTTGTTGAGCACTTTATTTCTCCCTAATTTGGAACTGATTAAACTATAGTATGGCGTTTTACGAATATTAGTCAAATAACCCGACCTTTAGCTGAATATCGTCAGCATTTGCACAGTCAGGCAGCATTCTGTATTGCGGCAGCACTGACTGTGTGAGGCCCATCTTGAACTATGAGAAAAGAACCCTTTTTTCTCATAACATATTCCCATATCACTGTGTGGTTTTTGTTTTTCTTCTTGCTTTTCAATTTCGATTTTTGCCTCTATCTATTATAGTACAACCTTTGGTTGATTTTGACATTTGATTTCATAAAGGATAACAAAATAGAGAGTAAATACAAATTTGTTGTTGCGCTTTAAATTGAAAAACAATCGCATGTTTTTGTGTATTTTAAATGAATACATAAATTCACCTACAAGTTTCGATTATTTTTTCAGATTGTGCACTTATTAGCAGACATGAAGTATACAAAGTGTAACCTTTTTTATACAAACGGCAGAAACAACATTCATTCACAAGAGCCATAGACAAAAAATGAAGAAATACCCATTTGGGAGGAAGGAAATTGACTGTGACAAACTTCACATATTTGTTCTTGGCCTAAAGATTAGATCATACTATACGCTCTATGAACATTGATGTTTGAACCCTAACATAAAACATGCATAATTGAATAGTACATTATTATTATGGTTTTTTTAAGCAAGTGCTTCAGTTTGTTTTAGGATTACATTATAGTGTGTGGTGTTTTTTGTGTGTGTTTTCTCAGGTGGTGGTGGTGGGAAGGGATGTTAAAATGTAATGGACTTTGTAAGTTTGAAATGTCTACATTTTCCCCCTATTTTTGGCGTACCATCAAAAACAACAGAAATGTAGTCTAATTTGTCTCAGTAATTACCTATTTTAACATTTAAATGTTCCTCCACTTAATCATGTGATTGCTTGGCTGATTTTCAACTTGATGTTTTATTCTACATAAAGGGTCATCCTTAAAATAGTTGTATTCCAAAGTTTGAGTTCCATAACTCCAATAGTTCTTATTTTAGAAGCGCAAGGTGACATGAAATTTGCCCATTGAGAAGTACACAAACTGGTTTGGTGATTAACCACCTTTAGCAGTAATTCACTGCCTATCAATTCTATGCACAAAAGAATTTTACAGAAACAATGGGAAATATATGGTGTTTCTTCTGATATCAAAATATTTTGATGGGGGAAAAAAAGCTAAAGTGATCAGAACATCCTCCATTTAATCTAAGATTTGTTTCAATCAGGGAAGTCCTATAGTACTACTAAACTGAAACGCAATCCTGATAGCGAAATACTTTCTACAGGAATTCTAACAAATAAAAACAATCATGGGTTGAATGAAGATATCATAATTGAAAATTTGCGTCAGATCAAAACACTTCTACTGACCAGACAGCCATACGTCACCCTTACAAATGAATGTGCTATAAAATAACATGACAGGCTGGTGTGAGTCACTCTTTACAAGGAAAATCCCCATCATGGTCACATCAAAGTCCAATCAGTAGAAGTAGTCTGGTCTTTACGCACAAAATGACTCATCATTCCCCAATAGATGCCTCAACATTAGTCTAGGACAGTACCTATGTATGTACATGTGCCTCACAAACATACGTCACAACATGACGTCAGTGTAACATGGCTGGCAAGCAACTGGATGTTTCACAAGCTAATATTATGTATCCATGTTTTTTTGCGGGTTAAGTTTTGTGATTGACAATATACAAATCACCTCTAGGGAGAAATTTATTACAGATTCAAGATATTTCAAGATTCCAAACGGAATGAATTTGAAAAAACGTTCTTGCAATGCAATATTGTCACTGTTCTATCAAAACCTAACATGTTTTCTGGGCCCTTCAGCATGTATAAAGTAAAACTGCCCAATGGTTATACATAGGAAGTGTTGCTTAAGACATGTTCAGGATGAAGAGCACTTACAAGGTTTTGAAGGATGTATTTTGGGCCCTTGAACATGTCTAAAGCAGACTGCCCAAAGGTTATAGATAGAAAATATTACTCTAGATGCTAAAGGTCCGGATGGCGCATTTTGGGCCCTTGAACATGTCTAAAGCAGACTGCCCAAAGGTTATAGATAGAAAATATTACTCTAGATGCTGAAGGTCCGGATGGCGCATTTTGGGCCCTTGAACATGTCTAAAGCAGACTGCCCAAAGGTTATAGATAGAAAATATTACTCTAGATGCTGAAGGTCCGGATGGCGCATTTTGGGCCCTTGAACATGTCTAAAGCAGACTGCCCAAAGGTTATAGATAGAAAATATTACTCTAGATGCTGAAGGTCCGGATGGCGATTCGAGGGTTTGACAGAACAGCGACAAAATGTTACCTATGGAGACACTGTAATGTCCTACTTGATTTAATTTGTGAAAATATATGTGCACAAAAAAATAAAAATGTCTCAAACAAAATATCTCATGTAATGCACATGACATATAATAGCGCTGTGCAATATTCAACGGAATCTTGACTAATTCACCTTCATTCTTGCTATATTAAATATGCAGTGCATTTTATACACACGTATTTAGATTCCCAGGGACATATTCTTTGTTAGAATAATTGCATTTTCTTGTTGCTGTTAGAATGTTTTTTACTATAAATTTAATCTTAAAATGTTTTTGTTCAAAATTTATTTTTTCAATCCAAGATTATTTCTTTTTTAATTTCTGCGATTTAAGGTAAAATTCTCTATAAAATAAAAAAATGATCGGATGATGGTGGATAAAGAACCAAATGCACACTGGATCCTTGAAACAAATTATTTAAGACCAAGAATGTATCATACTTATGGTCCTACATCTACATGTACATGGGATTTTGTACACAGCAAATTTGCAATAATTGTCCTTCAAAGTTTTTGTAATTCAACAAATGTCATAATATTGTGGCCTTTTGGTTTCAAAATCATAATTTTTCCAGGAAAAAATATCTTCTTTTTTTAATTCCAAAAAAATCTCAAAATCAAAAATTATGGGTTGGTCTGGGCTGTATATGTGACGTGATCAAGCGAAATGAGTCATATGTCAACCTTTTGAATTTTGAAATTCGTCTATATTTAAAAAGCAGTGAAAAATGCTACAGTATGGTCCAAACCCACTAAAATCGAACTTCTAGTTTTAAAGTCACAAACAGTTTACCAACTGAGAAAACAAAGTAAAACATAAGAATTTGTCACTTCTTTTTACCTGTAACTCAAAATCAATATTCCCGACATACGACTCATTCCGCTTGATCGCGTCTCATATACAATAAGTGTTTTTTCTTCTTGTTTAGATCACAATTTTCCACCTTAAATTATTGACTGCTTCAAAGGCAACAAACAAAAAAGTTCGGGTAGGGTCGGTTGGTTGGGTGTTTTTGTTTTTGAGGTTGGTTTGTTTTGGGGGTGTTTCAAAAAAAATTGTGAACATTTTGGTGAATTTCTGCAATTTTCAAAATAGTCAAAAAAATCCCAATTTTCCAAAAAAAATCAATTAAAAAAGGATTCAAATCTGTACAAAAAATGATTTATAAAGTTCAAAAATGTGTAAAACATTGGATTGGTTGCGCCTGTAGAACGGGATTTTTTTTTTTCAAAGCCTTACAGATCGTGAGACAGCAAATGACACTTACCTGAAGAATGTATGGAGGCAGCGTAAAGAATAGTTCCAGATAGTTACGTGAATATGTAAGAAAAACAGAGAAAAGAGGAGAAACACAATAATTAGACCTGTATTCAATCACATTCTATGTTAGATAAATGATGATGCGAACAGATTTTGTGACTTGAGAACAAAAAAACTGGCATCATTCACCAGCGAAGTGTTACATGAAATCCGATTATCACTATATCAATTGTCAACTGGATCACGCTTCGGATCGCCATATAAAGTCTATGGTGTGAACCATCACACCAAAAGGTGTGTGATCCACTTCGATGGTGATGAATTAGGGTCGTCAATGGGGGTGGATTTAAGTAGCAGGCCTGTAAGGTGTCGAAAAAACCCTGTTTTGGGGGGAAACGCACCTCTCAGGTAGGGTCGGTCGGATGTTTTCCCAAAACATTTGGTGAATTTTTAACAACAAATTTTTTCTCTAATTTCCGGGGGGAAAAATTAGTAAACTTTTTCAAAATAATTCTTCAACATTATTTACCTGTATTTATTTGGCAGTCTGTCTCTGTGATTGCCTTCAATACATATTTGTTCCCAATTTAATCATGTTCTCTATATATTATTATGTTAACTTATATTATTTTTTTGTTTTTTGTTAGCGTTTTGAGCCTCCGGGGAATAGCGCATCATGTAGCGGGTTGTACAAAATAGTGCCCCACCCTGCGGGGACCCCAGGGACGTCACATTTACAATTTGTACGTCCCGGCCCTAGTCCCAGGTCCCCCGGGCCAGGCTTGCAATTGATAAGTGCATAAGAAACTAGTTATAACTCCAGCACGATTCACAGACAGTTTACAAATGATCCAACAGACCACTTAAATAATTCAATGTTATTATCAATAGCAATAACATAACACTGAAGAATACCAGATTTGAAATATATATTTAAACTACTGTAAAAAGTGGAAATGTTCGCGCTACATAAATATTTACGCCTTTCACGCTTGAATGAGCTACCTCCAAAATTATGACACACAGATATATTTCTTTTGCGTATAGGTCTGTGATGAAGCTACAAATCGTGAATTGAAGAACACAAAGCGCAAAATTGGCAAGCACAAAAATAAATCCCACAAAAGATACAGTACTTCCTTTTGGCATTGTTAAACAACATGAAATCCCTAAATGCAATATTGCTTTACTTGGCATGAACTCAAATCCTAACAGGATCAATAGCCTACACTGTATACATACATATTAGGCTATTCCATTTGTAATCCATACACCCCCTATGGAAGACATTACCTTAATCTTCCACATAGGGGGTGCAGATTCTACACTGTAAATGTAGAGTGACCTGCATGGTAACTCCATTTGAAATCTACACTCCCTGTGTGAAAGACTAAGGTTAGTCTTCCATAAGGGGTGTATGGAATTTAAGTGGAATAGCCTATTATGCGCATAATTCCCTACATTGTACCATGGTTGTACCAACAGTTATTTCTTCCAGCACTCCTTTTTATTTCTTGAGATCTATAAGTAAGACATCGTGAGGAAATGGAATCACAAGGGAACTGCCATTTCCATAAATGAAATTAATTTTCTCACGATGGAGTTGTTTTTGAATTTCCGTAAGCAAACTTTTAATTTCCATTCTGACATAAATTGTTAAAACATGCCATCTTAGTTCTGTTACACGTGTTACATAGAGAGTTCAATGACATTGGAGGGGTGGGAATAAGGAGGGGGCATGTTACTGAGAAATATAATTTGACTAATTTGGTTTATCTTTCTTTTCAGTCATTCAGCTTTTATAATATAGAATGAACCTCGATAATGGCAGCGGAAAGATGAAAGGAAATAATTGATTGCCGATACTTTGGAACCCGGTAGTACAATGTATATTATAACGGAATAAATTGTTGAAAACTGGAAACCATCGCAAAAATAGCTAATTCTTACGCTGCCCTTAGCTGGATTCATATAGAATACCTTCCAATTTTGATCATGCCCTGTGTACACGGTGAGTCACACAAAAACTGAACTCAAAGTAAAATAAATATTTAAAATATTTCTAACCAGAATATGAAGGCAACCAGTGCTTGAATCAATAGCTGCATTTATTTACTGTTATCATCAAAAATAATCACAACATTTTATGGTACCGTTATCCAGTTATGACTATTTTGGTAAAGTTATTGCATTTTTGAAACTGAACAAAATATTACGTATTGTACTCAATGACGCATGATATTTATGATTAAGTGGATACATGCATGAGACACAATAGCTAATTAATAAGACAACCCAAACTTATAAAACTAATAATAAAACAATGTCGTTATTTCATGAATTCAGCAGAACAAAGATAAACTTGGGCTTTTGTGATGATCGGATTAGAGTGTGCACCGTTTAATAGTGCAATTCAAAAGAGCTTTATTAGAGAAATATCACAAATCTTGTTCGGTGTTTCAAATGTACACTTTTATCTCACTTGGCATAAAACATGTTTTTCTCAACCAATTTTAACCAAATAAAATAATTTTGAAAGCTAATAAAACAGCCTCTCTGCCAGGATAAATAATCTGAGAGATTTTTGCAGAGATTATAAGAAAAAGAAATAAAATCCCATCTCATCGTAAGCACTTTGTCACAAAATTACACAAACAGTTGTTAAAATTGCTATGTTTCTCTTCCTCCTGATGTTACTATGATGGTGGTTAGAGCTTGTATGACTCAAACATTGTTGTGATACAATTACATTCACATTCAAAGGATAAGGGACGCACCATTTGATTTTCAGGGGGAGGGGCATGGAAGTTGGGATCGAGCGGGGTTTTTTTCTGGCGGTGCCTTTTTATTTGGCGGAGAGTTGTTTTTTGGGGGTTTTTTGCAAAGGCGGCAAAGTAGGTTTTTTTAGGTTTTAATGTTTTTCTTTACATTGAGTTGGGTGAGACAAATATTTTTTTTTTACTGAGCAGTGGGTCAACTTCTTCTTTTTTTCAAGGTTGGTGGGCAAAGTTTTTTTTTCTTCTTCCTGGATAGTGGGCAAAGTTTTGTTTTTTTAGAAAACTTCCATGCCCCCCCTCCCCCTGAGTATCTAATGGTGCGTCCCTAAAAAGGAAACAATTGGGAAGTCTACTTAGGGCCTACTTCCCATACAAAGGTTACATTAGGTTTAACACTTTCCACGCGGCTATCAGTTTTACCAAACAAAACAGATTTTTCAGAAACCTTTCCCATTTTACAAAGTGTATCTCAAGGATTACTGAACCAATACTAGGCATGTTTGTACTTGCTTCAATGCATTTCTCAAAGTGATTCCAAATATGGTAATGAAATTAAATAATTTTGACATTTTTGAAACATTTTGTGACATTTTGAAATGACGTCTGCAGACGCCTGCTGCATGGAGAGTGTTATGTTGTAAACCTCAAATTTTTACATGAGCACTTTTGGTTATTATTGTTTATATGATTCATGACCTAATGAGTAAGCTAACATAATTATGGGTTCCAACCATGTCAATTGCCTATTGTTACATGTTCAATACCATGAACAAAGTAAGGCCTTTGCCCTCAGCGACCGACCCTAAAATCTCAGAAATTAAGGTCGATTTCTTTTATTTTTAAGATTTAAATGTTACACAAATTGTCCAAATATTACTATTTTCTGCTTGAAATGAATAAGTTTGCTTGAATAAATTGTCTTTAAACTAGTAGTTAGTTTTATCACAATAGAAACATTAGTCAAATTGATATTTACCAATTTTGTCTTGGCATGAACCGCAGTCTGTCAATAATATTTGTCAGCAAAAATAAATAAATAATAAAAGGAAAATTGTGCGACCGACCCGACTTCAAGATTTTTGGCACTTTAGGGCAACACAACAACTTTTCGTTTTTTTGGCCTTATATCAAACTCATCAGACTCAAATTTATTTTGTTGCTTTTAAATTATAAGAACTTATCAAATCAAATATTAATAAGAACTTATTATTGCGCAAAAAAACTGTTTCTTAATTTTGAAAACTGTGGAAATTTCCTCAATTTCAGAATGGATTTTACATTCAAAATTGTAAGAAAACTGTTTTCACTTGCAATTTATCATGTATTTAAAAATGAAAATTAAACACTAGTAGAAATAGTCAAATATCTTTGGCACCTCAGTTATTTTATTTTTTTACAAAGGTTTTATATAGCGCTTTTCTGAATATGCTCAAAGCGTGTACATTTAATCCGCTGTCACTATAGGATACATCAGAATCAGTTTGCTTCACTTTAGGTGGCTGCATATCTTACTGATATGCTTGCACATTCCTATCAGACACTTTAGATTATGATGACTTTCAAGGTTATGTTATTACAGCCCATCTGACAATCATACAAATGAATTAATAAACAAACAACCAATAAACAAACAAGCAACAAAACCAAATCCACCTCATCGCAACTCTTCCTGTGAGAGTTGCAGAGCAACTTTATGGGGAGGGGAGTCTTGGATCTAAATGAGACATACAATTCTGTAAAGTAATGTTCAATTTGATTACTTGCAAGTCGCCGCATTCCGGCAAATAAGTAGAAAACCCTGTGACATACCCTCATATTATAAATTATTCCTGCAAAAAAATCAATTAAATGCCTGTGCCTTCCACACTAAACACGCCCGTGCCTTCCACATCACATTGTGTTTGTTATACAAAAAGTACACACCTGCACATAATTAACTACATTTACGATTCAACAGCACTCACACACACACAGAGAGACTTGTAAAGACCTGCAATACAAAATGTGGATCATGTGTGTGATCTTGCATGTATCCATCTACAACTTGATATGTTTACTGCTTGTTTACAAAGATTCAGGGTCAGAAGTTCGTCAAAGATTGCGATTGCAAGAATCAATGGATTCCCCTCCATTCAAATAGTGCGTTAGACAGATTATTTACGCGAATCAACTTGGATTCTCGTAACTTTACTGACAGGAATCTTTACAAGAATGGATTTTCGGATTCTCCTCAAATTTCTCACCCTTGGATTTTGACATTTAACCAACTGAACCAGAAGGCTATTGAGGTTGTGTTTAGGACAGGAAAGTATCCAGTGGTGTTACAACTGGAGTGTTGGGGAGCAGGGGCAGTCTTAGTACAACAAGTCATACTTAGTAATTTGGCCATCAGTTGGTATTGTTCATCATTGTATTATTTGCATCTTTCACTATGTCCCATTTCTAAGTATGAATCCATCTAAATATGTTTGGGTTTTTTTTGGTAATTTACGTAACGCTTACCAGAGCTCAAAAACATACTTCTTTGTGCTTGTTCATATCTACTCTTCCTCATATCATCTAACCATTCGTTTAAAATTCTGTACAAATGCAATATTCCATTGAAATTTAAGGTGACATTTTAAGCAAATTCACTTTAACGGTACTAGCGATGTTTATCAAAACTCAACTTGAGGGATACTGTCATAATAATAATTAATAGGCATTCACGGCAGGTATTAAACAAATATTATAAATATCTTAACAGGTTCGCTGTCGTAAATAGAAAAGAGACAATATGGGAAAACGATCTTGCCCAGGAATCGAACCACAAGACCTAGCTAGCATGGTAAAACACCTGAAATTCAACACCTTGCGGTCACATATCCCATGTCTCCTTGCCACATGTATTACCCATAGAAGCTAGGGCCTGCATGTATGCATGGAAAATGTGATATTTCAAAAGCATCTTTTATCATCATAAACATGAAACAATCAGAAGAAAGTTGATTGACTGTAATACAAGGTGGTAAAAGATCCCTCCCTCAATTCACGTAATCATTTTATCCTATAAGAATATGTTCTGGTTAACAACAAAAATAAAATGTGCAACATCTCTTGGTCTGTCCATAAACAACATCTCTTGGTCTGTCCATGAACTCTCTTATTTATAGATGGTGTGACCGGTGACGTAGTGCCCGGCGGTTTGCGTGCGCACCTACAGGGAACGGTGCACCTACAGGGAACGGTGCTTTAATTCACACTTGATTGATCATTACTTACCATGCTTACGGTGTAATAGTGCAGAAGTCATGGTATGCATCCCTAAGCACAATGAGAGACCAGGTACTAAATCTGGTTGCCCGGCGGTTTGCGTGCGCACCATAAGGGCATGTGCTTTTAAAATTGGCGCTCAGTGATGTGTGTTTTGCTTTCATAGTATGATGTATGCAGTAGTCATGGACTAGTACCCCTAGCATGTCTTTAGACCAGGCGCTAATCAATATGTAAACACTACTGATGTAAACAACGGTCACCTCATCTATAGAAATGTTTTATATATTTACAGGCCTGGAAATAGCACCCGCCCACCTGCCCATAGCGGGTGTTTGCGTCAGGCAGGTGAAAATGCAAATGTACCCGTCAGACTGGCGGGTACAAATTCAAACTCACAGTGTAAGTGAGTAACACTGGCTGGTTCAAGCCCTATATATCTAGCTTGCCACAGGTGAGGAATTCTGATATTCAAGATCTTGTAAATAAGTTTAAAAAACTATAATCAGGTTGGAACAATTTATCAATAGACAAATTTGGTTCGCCATCTCCCGAGGATTTTGTTCCCTGTTCACCTCCATTTCACTACTACTAGTATGCACCTCCGCGCATTAATCGGTACACATGATTCAAAGGTGGTACCCTTTGGGGATGGAAAGTCCAAACCACCCACAGTTTATTGAATTTTAATTCAAATTGGAAAGGTTGCGTTGAGCAAATACGAATGCCATGACACAAGTTGACATTAGTGTCAGCCCTATGCACAAAATAGACAAGAAAAAAATATTGTTTAACCGGTGCCAACATCTGGCATAATTCTGTTATACCCTTCACACCAACATCGGTAGTATAAGCCTTATCGCCAATCTGAAAAAAATCCATTGATTATCCTTTTCTGATGCATTGTGGGATCCAGGATGGGGCAGATTTTGCACTTTTGCGATCTCACAATGCAACAGAAAAGGATAATCAATGGCCTTTTTTCGATTCGAGATAAACCTTATGCGTCGTTCTTAAAAATCACGCACTATGAATACCCCTGTGAAGGGTATAACAGAATTACTCCCAACTTCTGGCCAATTTGCACCAAACCAAGTTAACTAAAACTGCACTGCAATGCATGTATAATGTGATTGAGATTTCTCAGAGGCAGTAGTGCACAGCAGCAAACAAACACACACTAAAATTCAATCAGTGTGCACTGCAACCCGATCCAAATCGCATTTCATAGCATCTTTAATATAAATCGCCCACTCACACGCACAGTTCTGTGTGCTGACATTTTCATAAAAATGTTCATGGAAACATTATCGACGGGCGCATCTTTTATATTTTTGGCGTCAAGTCGCGCCAGATGCTAGGTTGGATTTTTTGCGGCAGGATATGCAGGTTTGAGTATGCCAATCCACAAGACGAAATTGCGGCGCGGGGCAATCAATGAAACTGTCATTGAAAATGTGAGAATACCGGGGTGACGTCCATTAAAGGGGCACCATCGAGGGGTATGACAATTGTATGTGTGCTCCCGTAACAAAACACACACACGTACGTAACATACTTTAGAGACAGACGAGAACTCCACGTTGTTCTTGTGCTGCAAGATAACAGACGGTTTGCCGCAATCAATGAAAACTGTCATTGAAATATGCGAGACACCTGTGAGATATCAATTATAGGGGTACAGACAGGTGCGTGTGTCTAGTCAAGGTGTGTCCATGCTCCAACGCAAGGTTATGTGAAAATAGGAAATTTCCGAAAACTCTAAAAAGTGGATATTTTAGTGCTAAATTTATTTTTGTGCTTTTGCCCTCGTAGCCTGCTTCAAGTGCAAAAAGCACAAAAATATATGAATCCGAAAATGTCCAAAATAATAACACACAAATACATTTCTTTCGCATATAGGTGTATGTGATAAAATCACAAAATTTAAAAACACTGAAAACAGTTGAAAATCTGCAAAGCAAAAAAAATAATCCCACAAAAATGACCACTTTTACAGTAGCTCACTTCTTTGACATAGTCAGATAAGATGAAACACTTGTCTCAATACAATACCAGGTATGGGTTATTAATATCTATAATTAGTCTTTTTGTTTTTCACTGAACTAGCTTCAAAATTTGTCACATTGTTATTTTACTTTGGCAGATGACATGATATCCACAGGCTGAAAAAGTAGGCAATATGGAAAGCTCCTTGCAGGGAAATTTGAGCATTTGGAGGGAAATTTTGGCATTTGGAGGGAAATGTTACTCTTTCATTAAGAAATGCATTCCATTTTGGAGCAAAATTTGGAATCGCTTGCCGGGAAAAAAACATTTTTTCAGGCCATGATGATATCCTTACTGACGTAAAATCCGAGTGACGAAACGGATTAAATTATTAAGTTTAGATACCCTTCTACAGACCCCTATCATCCGTCATACGCCCACCCTCTACAGAAAAATAAAATTGTTTGCTCATTTTAACATGTTGAATCTTAAGTGATGGGAGAAACATTGAGAGATAAGGCAAAAAATAACCGTTGTTCTATGGCCCCGACCGACCCATTTTTATTTTTTCACAAATTTGTTGGAACATTTTTGCATTTTTTTTATTTTGGGGGGGGGGAACATTTTGATTTTTGTTATAAAATTCACCAACATTTTCCCTGAAATGTATGGCGAAAAAAAACCAACAAAAACCCAACAAAATTCACCAAAATGCCCCTGAAATATTGGGAGAAAAGCAACAACAAAAACCCGACCAACAGACATTGTTTAGTGGTATTCGGTGAGTGTGAAGATTGGGTTCATGTAATTAATTTGAGTAGATTATATTGTTTCCTTAAATGATTATATTTGTGTGTGTAAAATTGTAAAATTGTTGTAATTCAGCTACTTTGTATTTGCTGCAAGAACAGTTTTTATTAAACTTTTTTTTCTTCTTTTTTTTCTTCTTTTTTTGTTGATGTTACTCTCTATGTTTGGGTGTTTATCCTATTCCTGTCCCACGCCACTTTCATTGGCTTTTTTACTCGCCCAATTGTGTTTACTTGTATTTTTGATTATTTTCTGAGTTGCAGTGAACCAATTGATTGGCCCATCAGAGCTCTCTGTTGAGAGTTACCCGTTTGATTTGTAATCAATCACTCAGTTCATTAACGTTGTTAATGTCTGTTGGGCTATTGTTCACATTTGCTCTTTATATACAAAAAAAAAAACCTTTTATGAATGAATGAACGAACTACCTGAGAAGTTCATTTGCCCGTAGCACAGAGTTTTGTTCCCGTTGTCTAATATTGTGGTTTAATAAAATGAACGCCAAAATAAACCTTATTTAATCAGATCAATAACAGACGACAAAATATTCATAGACTGCAGATATAATCATCAGGCCTACCCACAAATTTACACCTAAAATAAAAAGATTTTATAGATGTCTGCTTGGACCAGAGTTGTCACTAAGGCGGTCGTGCGGAGCCAGCACTTAAAAAATAAAAAATAAAATAAAAAGAATTTAAATTTGTGGATCAAATCATTAAACTGCCTCATAAAACAAGAAATAATGTGGCAGGAACCCTCAATGTGCATTAAAAAACCCTCAAAAAACATTAAGAAGGCCTCTAGACCCCCATGCTATTCGTTCGTTCGCAACACTTATTCAGTTCGCCGTCAGTAAAATTAACCGGCACTAAATTTTGGCCAGTCACAACACTGGCTTGGACTCCTCTTGGTAAAAAAAAATATATATAGCTACATAGGGGGACGTCTCTATAGTCCGACGGGTCTATAATCCGAAGGTTCTATAGTCCGAAGGTTCTATAGTCCGACGCACGTAATTTACCATTCGCTAGTCCGAATAAGATAAAAGGTTCTTTAGTCCGATAAAAAGGGTTCTCTATTACGAAGGTTCTCTAGTCCGAATATAAAAAAGGGTTCTACAGTCCGACGGTTCTATAATCCGAAAATAAAAAGGTTCTATAATCCGAATTTTTAAAATTGTTAAAAAAGGTTCTCTAGTCCGAAAATAGGAAGGGTGTTCTTTACTCCGAATAATAAACAGGGTTCTTAAATCCGAATATTGCAAAGGGTTCTATAGTCCGAAAACTGGTAAAGGGTTCTCTAATCCGATAGTTAAAAAAGGTTCTTTAGTCCGAATTAAAAAAAAGGTTCTATAGTCCGAATTTTAAAAAGGGTTCTCTAGTCCGAAAAGGTGTCACTGTTCTTTAATCCGAATCAAAATAAAGGTTCTATAATCCGAAATTTGAAATAGCGTATTTTGCAGTGCGCCCTCTATGGATATAACACGAAACATTAGCCATTTCAACCTACAGAGGGTGCTGCAGTGGCAGATGCAGACGATGCTGGACACATGCGTATTCACGAATATTTAAGGTTAAACTTGATCTTTTGAAATTATAATTGTTCAAGAGTAAGACCATCACCACAATTTTACTAGACGTCAATATTGTCAATGATTTAAATGTATAATGCCACTTTCCACGCGGCAGGCGTCTGAAGACGACATTCCAAAATGTCACAAAATGTTTACGTAGGCCTATAAAAGTCAGAAATATTGAATTTCGTTGCCATATTTGGAATCACCGTGAAACATGAATCAAGATAAGTACAAACATGCCTAGTATTGGTTCAGAGATATACTTTAAAAATGTGAACGGTTTGAAAATTCTGTATAATTATGGTAGCCGCGTGGAAAGTGTTAATTTTGCTGATTTTCAGGGGCGTAACTATAGCTATAATTCAATATGGGGGGAGCATCAGGGGAACATGACCTCTGACTGGGGGTGGGTGGGGGGGGGGGGGGGAGGGACGGCGGCGCCAGCATTAAAAAAATGGTTGGCAAACGGGGGACACAAGATACATGTGTGGGGGCGCGCGCGAAAATGTTTGCCTTTTAATATCAAAATTGAATTAGCTTCATTTGGTCTAAAAGTAGGTATTTCAGACCATTTTAGGGCTATTTTCTACTTTAAAAGTCAAGCCACTGGACAAATTGTATTTCGTATTCGTCATATTTCATTTAGGGGGGCATCGGGGAGGCATGGCTTCTGACTGGGTGGGGAAATGCCACCCCACCCCCTCTGGTTACGCCACTGCTGATTTTTAAATAAACCTATAAGTTATTATCTATAATCGGATACAAAGTTTACGACGTTCTCGTTCACGACAATGTCAAATGTCAGATCTAGGAATGCGCTGCGCACTTTCGATAAATTCCTGAAATTGCATGTACAAAAATGGTCTAAAAAACTATACAGTAGGCTATGCCTTTAAATTACAAAATCGACATTTTCCGGTCACATCACTGGTGAGGTCTTGCCACTTCTCACCTTTTTTTTTGTCACAGGCGCGAACACGTGGGGGTGTATAATAGGGTGTACCCCGGGTCTGTCAAAAAAGGAAGAAAAAAGGGCGAAACTATAAAGGAAGAAAAAGCGAGATGATAAAAAGAGAGAGACGGAATGTGATCGAAAATAAATACAAATAGCCCACCCCTTTTTTTTTGCTGAGCAACCAGACACTTATATTATATCTTATAAAATTAAAATGAGAGTTAATTGAAATGGCTTTAAGCAAAAATGCCGGATGGACAGTGATGCTACATTTGGTATATGCTATAACTAAGTTTAGTGACTGATGTTTTGTTTTGCGTAATTGGGGTATTTTGTGACTCTTGACCCATAATAGGCATATTAAAAGGCTTCCCCCTGTTGCCCCCCCCCCCCCAATGAAATGAAAAACTCTATTTAACTCTATGCAAATCAACAAAACATAGTTGGTATAACCGCCCCCCCACCCACCATCACAGACATGCCGCCTTCAAGGACCCTAGTTTACGCTTCTGTTCGGCGCATCGCCAGTACCGTAAATTCAAAATTCAAAAGTGATGACTTTTTACAACAACAATAATGTCGGTGCAATTTCGTCATTTTGTACCAAAAACCTTTTTTAAAACGATGGTTTAATTAGACTCGGTATTTTTGTTAACAATACATCATACACATTGTCTAAATCTTCTTTTCATATTTCCTTTGCCTCTGTTAATTTTCTTCTAGGACGTTGACCAATTTTTTGTAATATTTGTTTAAAAGATGCGCAACTATGTGTCCGTTTTATTTCTTAAATAAAAAATAGGGGTCACCGACTTACTTTTCCACAAATAAACGAAAAGTGAACAAAATTCGCTGCATTGCCTACGCATTTACTGTCAAAAAGGTAAAAATGATGATTAAGGCTCAAATACACGTTTTATAGCATGCCTTCTTGTTTTACACCTTATAGGGCTTTCAGTTTAAAAAAAAGTAAATCAACCGATCATCCACATTCAATTTTTGGGACACATGCGCGCGTTTACGTGTGTGTACTTTTGACCATCATACGAGGGGCATTCAATAAATACCTGCAACCATTGAACATATCTCTGAACCGTGACACATGTCAGTAATTACTAATATAAACTTATGATACTTAACCTGTAAGTCTTACTCTTTTCTCACAGAAAATTTCGAACACGTAGGTTATTTTTTAAATTGCTATCTTCGGTAGATAGCAAATCTATCTGAGTAAATTGCTATCTTCAGTAGATAGCAATTCTATCAGAGTAAATTGCTATCTTCAGTAGATAGCAAGTCCATCAGTAGAGCAAATTGCTATCTTCAGTGAAAGCAAGTATAACAGAGTAAGTTGCTATCTTCAGTAGATAGCAGGTTTATCAGAGTAAGTTGGTATCTTCAGTAGATAGCAAGTCTATCAGAGTAAGTTGCTATCTTCGGGAGCCCCCCCCCCCCACTTGGAACCCTTCCCCCCCCCCCCCCCCCCCCCGCTTGCCCCCAAATGAAATCAAGTACGGCTGTAAATAAAATTTACAAAAAAAGTACACACCAAATCCCCCCAATAATGACGTTGTGTCGGTTGAGATTGGTACTATCGGTTCATTTGACGAAAGGAATCATGAAATTATGATGGTCAAAAGTACATATATGAAAAAATTTCGCGCGCTACGCGCGCAAATGTCTTCCCAAAATCAAACATTCTTTGGTACAAGCTTGTTTAGACCCAAAATGTAGCTCAATCGTGCAAAAATAGCTGTAAAGTCGACAATTTCAGCGCGCTACGCGAGCATCTCTGTACTCAACAAATCTAGGATTGTCTTAGGAGCCCCCCATTTCAAGTCACTGCCCCTTCCTTCCTGGGGGGGGGGGGGGGTTCTAAGACAATTCAAGATTTTTTGAGTAAAGAGGTTCGCGCGTAGTGCGCGAACATTTTTCGACTTTACAGCTATTTTTGCACGATTGAGCTACATTTTGGCTCTAAACAAGCTTGTACCAAAGAATATTTCATTTTTGGAAGACATTATGCTCGCGTAGCGCGCGAAAAATGTTCATATGAGTACTTTTGACCATCATAATTCCATGATTCCTTTCGTCAAATGAACCGACAGTGCCATCTCAACCGACACGACGTCATTATTGGGGGGGATTTGGTGTGTACTTTTTTTGTAAATTTTATTTACAGTTTTACTTGATTTCATTTGGGGGGGGGGGGGGTGAAAGCCATTAAGGTGCGGGATTGTAAAGTATTGTAAAGTGCGGGATTGTTATGCGTCGTTCTTTAAAAAACTACCACACTCAATGCATCATGTGTCAGGTGAATACACAAAAGTTACAATACCGCACCTAACTCGTGAAAGCGGGGGGGGGGGGGGAGGGTTCCAAGTGGGGGGGGGGGCTCCCCAACCCCGCTGGTTACGCCACTGATGTAGAGAAACATGGCTTGTTTGACCTTAACCCTGGTTATCTTGAAACTTATTTCACTGTCTGATATTAATATGATTATGACATGTCGCCAAACCGTAGGCCTAACACCCAGTGGCGTAACCAGCGGTGGGGGGGGGGGGGGGGGGGGGGGGGGGGTCAGGGAACCCTTGCCCCCCCCCCCCCCCCCCGCTTGCCCCCAAGTGAAATCAATCGGTGTGGGTGTAGAATGGATATAGAACGAACGATATATAATTATAATGAAATTATAATGAATATATTAAAATATAGGAGAGGCTGTCAGCAAGGGTCGCATTATGACGCGTCTGCGCGTCCTAGATCTCTCACTTTCGAATAGTGACGCGTCAGATTTCAAATTGGAAAGCCTTGCGGGTCCCGATCAAAATTGAAGGGACCCCTCACATTTGATGATGTATGGAAATGGAAACCTTAAGAAATTCTGTAAATTACATATCCATCTCACAATATAAATTCAATAAAACTGTCCTCATCATCGATCATACCCGTCGACCCCTATTAAACTAACCAAACCATAAGTCATCGACTCATAGTGTGGCTTCTAATTTTCCTAAATCAGTTTAGTCCATTTTCAAATACCCATACTTCGGGACCTCTCATTTTCTTGAGGGACCCCTAAAATTTGTTTTTTGAAGTCCTACGGGGTCCCGAAAAATGTCATGGGACCTCTCACATTTATGATCCAGTGCTATCCCTGGCTGTCAGGCCCTGACCTCCCCTATTATTATGATTATACCTCCCCACCCCTTGTTTTGGATTGCCGCGTGTGCACATAGGCCTAGTAAGGCTTTATAGCCATGATAACATCGGCCTGCTCGAGGATGCTTCTCCTGCATGTCTTAAAATAAAACAGGGGATGGGGTGACCTTTCCACAGCCGATAATATGTAGGCCTAGGTCAAATGCCGGGGGGGGGGGGGGGGTACTTGGATTTATTTTGGACGGGGGTGTGCAGCTCCAGCCTCAAAACCCATACCCACTTCCAAGGGTAATTTTGCCGGAAAGGGTACCCATGTCTAAGGATTTTTCTTCAAATGTAGACCCATTTCTAGGGGTTTCTATGGTTAAATGGGTTGAATTCCACGATTCCGGGGTTGTATTTATAGAATTGAATTCAGGTTGATATTGAAAAACGCCCGGAAAAAACGTCGTCAACGATGCGCTCAAATCTGACCCATTGCTAAGGGCTAGTGTCAATAACAGGACCCATGTCTAAGGATTTTTCAGTTGAAAAGCCTACCCATGGCTAAGGATGTCTCAGTCTTGTTCGATTGAACCTATAATATTAAAATACCTTACTCTTTCCTCTCTGTAATGGTTTGATCTTTAAAATTACCCATTGAAGAGAATGCTGAGATGAATTAAGAAAAGCCCATTAGCTCTTTTATAAAGAAGCTTTTTAATCAACGTCAGTTTCGCAACATATCATATTTTAAATTAACATTAGAACCTGTAGAACCTGAAAAAACTAATTTTTCGGATTAGAGAACCTTTTGACCCATTCGGACTATAGAACACGCTATATGATTCGGACTATAGAACCTCTTTTAAGATTCGGACTAGAGAACCTTTTTTTATGAATCGGATTAAAGAACCCTAATTTAAGTTCGGACTAGAGAACCTGTTTTAATGTTCGGATTAAAGAACCTTATTCAAAAATCGGATTATAGAACACGTTCATAGTATTCGGACTAAAGAATCGTTTTTCATGTTCGGATTAGAGAACCCTTTTCATTTTCGTATTATAGAACCTTTCGGATTATAGAACCTTAATTATTTTTCGGACTATAGAACCTTCGGACTATAGAATCGTATTTTTTTCGGATTATAGAACCCTTCGGACTATAGAACCTTCGGACTAAAGAATCGTCGGACTATAGACATGTCACCCTACATAGAACCTAAACCATAACTGTGCATGTGTATATAAAGTACAGTGTAATTAATTCATCACTGTGCCCGCTAAACCCATCCGATTGTCATGTATCATATTTATTTGTTAGCATAATAGGTATTTGACCCTTTAGCCTGAAGACTCTACAACGGGTTTGTATTTGCAATTAAAACATTCAGATTGCGGTATAGACAGTACCGCTTCAAATAGTTACATTTTCCCGAAGTTTGTAATTTCACTATAACAAAAAATATGATAATAAGATCAAATTTGACTTTTAAAATCATCAACAAAACACATCCTTGAAATACAACATTTATTCAAAGAAAAATCGCCATCTTAAAGAAGATTTCTTGCAATCTGAAAAAGGGCAAACTGCACATGAAACAAATAAGACTTGAATGAAATAGCGATCCATCCATGGCACATAAATCCTCTGGTGAACGACCTAGTGACATGTCCCGTAATGAATACTCCGGGGTGTCTTGCCAAAGACTACGACGAAGAAAGATGTCTTTTGTTTTTCAGTTGAGGACTCGCAATGGGTTATTTGTTAAAGGGGTACCTGAAGTGTCTTGCGATGGTAATCCTTGGATGAAAAATAGGGGTGCGATAGTAGTCCTTGCATGACAAATGGGGGTGGGTGGTGTCGTGTTCCTTGGATGAAAAATTGGGGTAGGGGTGGTAGTTCGTGGATACAAAATAGGGGTGGGCGGGATGGTGGTGGTAAATTGACTATACCGACTACATGGCACAAGTTCCAATGTAATGTATAATTGATTAACAATGTTCAAAGCTCATACTGTGCATGTATATTGTTTTTCATGCCACGCCCATTTATTTCATTTTATTTTTTTCAAATCTTAATGTACAAATCGGATCTAAAAAAAGTCCTACTGAGAGTTACAATATTTTATGACACATTGATCCCAAATAAAATAAAAGGAGAAAAACATCCCATAATGAACTTTGAAATCCTCAAGTGTTTCAAACATTATATTTTTTAGGCTTACATGTACATGTAGCACAACATGGAAGGTTGAACATGACCTTTAGAAATGAGCATTAGGTTATTATCAGTAGGGCAGACTACAGCTACATTGAGTGTGTGTTTTGGTTGTTTTCTTTTTCAATTTGTGAAACCAAATTATAGGTCAATAAATGCGTATGTGTTGTTTCGAGAGAAATTGGACAAATCAATGCATGCGCGCTGATGTTGATGTGTGAATAATGGTCCTACATGTACCCCGCAGGGGGAGTGCTATTGTGAGCATATCAACATTTTCGCAAGTGATTTGTCTAATTTTTCGAGAAATCAATGCACATACCCATATGAAGAGCTTTGTTGCAAAAGGGCCACCAGACCACTCCAACATGTTACTCATTTTGCATTATTGAATTTACATTGACAAGTCCATGGAATTAATCAAATTATTGTATGGCTGTGGTCATAAACTGTTTCTATGACTTGGATTAGTGCATCCATGCACGCCAATTGAGGCACCAACAATACAAGCCACATTCCACATTAAATGAATAGCCATCCATTCAATAATGCAAAATGAGTAACAGGTAGAAATGGATGTAGGCCCTTTTGCAACACAGCTCTTCATATATTGACCTACTTCATACACAACACTATACAAATCAAAATTCACAATTTAAGCATATATGTTGATCCATGTAATAACGAATAAAAACATGTTAACAACTTTGCAAAAACCCGCAGTGAAAATCGGCGAAATTTGGAACATTGTGGCATATTTATGCAATTCTTGTGTCGTTCTTTGTTGTGACATTGTTTTAATTCCTAATAAAACATTTCCTATAGTCCATCCATCCAGTGCTTGTGAAATAAGGATTACATGTAAATAATGATGACATAACCTCACAATTGCTGAAGCCAGAATTATTACGCCTTTCAAAAATAAATGTTACAGTACTGTATTTCTAATATTTGTCCAACAAATTGGTTTACATTATCTACTGCCATGGTTTACATACAATACATGAAATATGATCGTGTATTGATATACTTGTCATAGCATTCTCTAAAATTGCCACATTTGATGTCCTCACAACATATAATTTCCACTAGTTCTGAATTCCTCTTGGTGGATCAAAGATCTGATGCAGATATGAGCACATAACCTCACAATTGTTAAAGCCAGACAGTCATTTATGGGCGGGTTCAAGAAAAATGGCACCAAAGTGGGACATTTTGTCGAAAATTTTAAACACGATTTCAGTTCTTTTTTTTGATGTTATTGTGATGTTAGGATGTCAAAGTTTATAAAATAACTTGAGGGGCATTCCAAAAAATTCACATTTTTTTTTTTTTGCATCTTCAATACAGAAAATGCATTTTTATTGTGAAACAACACTTACAATTTGTCCTTTGGTTATCTTTTAGTAATTGTCTATATAAACACTACTTCTAAGGTTCAAATGTGAGTTAGAACATTGTTCATTAACAAAACACACCTTAACAATGTATTTACATCACAAAAAGTTCAAAAAAATCATTTCTTGTGTAAAACAAGACGATTTTTTTCACTTTGATGGCACTAAGTTTTTTTCCCTTCAAAAACAAGTAGCAATAAGATTTAACGATAGCTTTATATCAAGCACCTTGCTGATCTGAAACTACACAGAAAGTTTCAAGTTCCTACTACAATCTATGGCGACATAGTGTGCCAGTAAAAATGAATATATTTGTACATTTACTAGTGTTACACTCCTGACAGAGCAATTCTAGCTAAGGTATCACATATTTTGAGGATCAATAAAATGATTCCCATCATTTTTGAACTAATTATGAACATTGCCCAATACATATATTCCAATAGCAATCTGTCATCATACATAAAACTGGACAATTTTAATTTTACTACGATTTTTTTCAAATTTTACTCTGAAAGTTTTCCACTTACAGTGTCAAAAGTATATAGACTTAATAAACAAAGGAACTGTAAATCAGTTTTCTACATTTTAGTTAAAATATCTTGTTCATACAAAATCATGCTGAAAGTATGGATTTCTATTACCATCCATTGTAGGACAGTGCAGCATTAAAGAAGCACATACATTTGTACAATTTGGTGTTACACTCCTGACTTAGCAATATTGTTAATATAAATACAACACTATGAGAATTATGAATAGTGTTTCCCATTGTTTACAGTACATTTAGAGGCATATAAGGTGTGCACTGGAAGTATCTCAAATATTCATGATACAAATTGAACACATTAAACTGAAAAATCACATTCCCACTCTTATTTCAAAAACATTTGAACTTGAATAATGGAGTTATCTCTTCCAATTATGTTTGAAGTGATGGGGAAAATGCTATATATTGTATAAATTTCATGGTGGACTATTAATCAATGTAATACTGGATCAAATAATGTCACAATTTAAAACATGTATGAGTATATATCTGCAGTAAATACATTGACACATCTACCGTAAAATAGTGTTACACTCCTGACAAACACTTATTTGCTCTCTGTCAAAGACACAAGTGACACAACATATTTTGTTTTGTTACATTTAGTTTATTTCATCATGGTACAACAACAAAACAATATTAGTGCTTAAGGTCATCTGCTTCATAGTAAAAAAAAAATGAGATGAACGTCAATGTTACACTCCTGACATTCTTGGGTCATCACAATAAAATGCGTAACCGGTGATACTGAAATGCAATTATCACAAGTCAATTGGCCATTTAGTGAAAGGCAATAGAATACCAATTAAAAATATGCAAAAATGAATAGCAAGCTTTGTGTTCATCTTGCTTACTTTTACCAATTTGTTCAAAGATTTGGATTTGACCCCATTTTTCAGAAACCAAACTGTAATGATGTATTTATAATTTTTATAGACATATAGCAGCTAATGTTCTAAGTGATTTGTTCTGAATGAAAGTTAACACTTCAAATATTAAAAACATCCATGTTAGGGGTCAGTAGGAACATTGGATTTTTTGTTCTGGCCTACTGAAATTACATGTCCAATTTTATTGTCCCACAAAAACGTTACACTCCTGACACTTTTTGGGGTCATAAACGGCAACAAAAAAAAATCCGAAGTAGCTTCAGTTAAATAAATGTGGCACAAATAAGAGACAATAGTAGCACACATTTTGCAACAATTACCTATTCTGTAAACCACTTTGTATTAGTGATAGGAGGTAAAATGTGAATGGTGCCATTTTTTTTGAACCCGCCCTTATGCCTTTCAATATCTAATTTTACAAATGTTATTTTTAAACTCTATCCTTCGGAATGATTTACATACTAGAATATTATTGATGCATATTGATGTATAGAGTTCTACTGTGTAAAATTACACACATTAAAACTAATATTCGGAAGCTATAGTTTGATCAGCTCCAAATTGGTGAAGTCTCCTTTCAGCAGTGAATGAATACAGAAGGACGCGGACGCGCATCAGAGCTCAAATTAATCCAAGGCATCAATCAGCCTTGGATGCCACACCTAAGTTGCCTTGATGCCCTCAATTTCTGAGTATTTTCACTTCATTCAAAAGTACATACAATTGCCTTGGAGAAAGTTGGTGCTTAAAGGTAGATGTTCCGATCTTCAACTTGAAGTTTTCTATTCTACATGAAAGGTCATCCTGAAAGAGTTGTATTCCAAAGTTTGAGTTGCATATAACTCTAATGGTTCTTATTTTAGACGCACAAGATGCCGTGAAATGTGCCCATTGAGTTGTACACAAACTATATTGGTGATTAACCACCTTTCGCGGTAATTCGATGTTATTTCACCGATTTCTTCGTAATCATACTGATTTGGACTGTCAAATTTCAGTATGTTAATCAGAAAAATATGATCTTTCATATGATATGAAATCTCCATATGTTTGAGAAAAATCTGTGTTATGAAAATGTAATCGGGTCATCTACCTTAAAATTGCAATGCCCTCTCCATTAGGCCTACTCTCCTTGCTTAGAAAAATAATTATTGTGCCCAAATTGCGTAATTATATAGAACAAAACATCATACTTCTGACAAAAATGAATATAAACTGCCATCTTTGAACATGCAATTTTTAAAATTTGCGTCGATCAAAAGTCCTGGTGTTGATGACGTCATGGTTATTGGAGCTCAAATTTGCGCAAGTGAATTGTATAACTATGACTTCATCAACACCGGGACTTTCGATCGCCCCGAAATTTAAAAATTGCATGTTCAAAGATGGCAGTTTATATATATATATTCGTTTTTGTCATAGTATGATGTTTTGTTCTATATAATTACGCAATTTGGGCACGATAATTATTTGTCTAACATATAATACACAATGTTGTGCTTGCAGGTCCCCTCCTTTAATACTTGTCTTATGCGCCTGCAATATAAGCTGACACAATTGATTATCCCATTGACAGGTATCTGTAATATACTTACCTAGTTGTACAGGCTACGATATGCTGACAGGGTGAGTTTTCCCATCCGCACATCTACAATCCTATAGAGTCTCACCAGCTGAGGGTGTCTGGAGGAATGTACATCACAACATCACGAAGCAATCCTAAAAAAGAGATGGATAAAAGAACACACATTTGTTAATAAAATGTGAATAGTCGCAAATTGGCGACTTCTAAAATAGGTCTATAAAGTTGGTGATTCCCGGGTAAGCGAGTCCAGGGTAAACGAGTCCCGCCCATTTTTTGTTTGTTTTGTTTTTTACATTTTAACCCTTTGAACCCTGAGTTATTGGTGGGGGACGGCACCTCTACCCTGAGTTATTTTGAGAAATAATGGATTTGTTACCCTGAGTCTTACACCCTCTGATTCACCTTGGATTCACCGTCTTTAATAATGACATACTGCCCTCTATCATCGTAAATACATTATTCGTAATAAGACATCGTTCTTATCCGATCTTTATTCTTTTTTTATCGCCAAATTGGCTATTTATAACCGTAATACAATACATGTCTGTCTACCTGAGAAACATCTGCGCATGCGCATTCATCCCATTTCGTGCTATTTTTGACAGTTTTCTTCTGCCAAATGACATCAAAACACAACGTAAATCTGGCGAAACAAGGTATTTCAGTTCGGGTACAAACATCACATGATTTGAGAGTCATATGACCACTCAAAGTCACATGATCAATGTCACCTGTTCTAAGGCCGCGGCCTTTCAGGTTATAGCGATTACTCCGTGCGGCCGCTAAATCGGCCTTTCGGGTTCAAAGGGTTAATGTTTTTTCTAAGTCAAAAACAAGACCTTAGATGACTCGTGTTTGACCCTTAATAACCCACACAATACCCCACATAATACCTCTTGACACACACCATTAGGGATAGTAACTCCTAACCTAAGATCTTATACTAAATTTAATATACTGATTTTCAACACTGTTTTCTATGTAAAAATACAATTTATTTCAAAATCAACATCATCTTAATTAAACCTCCTAGCTAGAGATCCAGGAAAATGAAAGTGTACATTACATACAGTTTGTCCTACGGTGTGACCCAGGGAGTGGAAAATAGACATTAATAAAAAGAGATATAAAAAAAAAATTCTTTTGTTTTTGTGGGGGTGGGGTGGGGGGGGGGGGGGGGGGTAATCGGATACCCGCCGAAAAATATTTTGGGCACCCGGATACACAATTACCTGAAATTCCCACCCTTATTTATAGGCCAACATGAGATGAGGTGACGATAAAAAAAAACACCTGTTGTACCGGCCCGACCGACCAATTTTTTGAAAAAATGCTTGACCGATCGACCGACCCTAGCTGGTATCGTTCACTATTGGAGTCTAGCCACACTGTACAGTGAACACACATTCTTTTGATGTGAAGGATGATAAGGAAGTGGTTTTAAAAATATTGGGCGTTAATGACGGTATACTGATAAGTGTACATCCTGACGGAAGTCAAGGTGAAAGATGGCTCGGGAATGCACATCGCAACATTAATAGGCAATCCTACATCAAGAAATAGATTATAAAACAATACAGTTCTAACAAATATTTTACAGAATATAATATAGTTTGTAGCTGTTATGCTATACACCTAACACAAAAAGTTCCGGACCAGGTGCTTTGATATTGGCTAATTCAAAATCAATTATCAGACAATTGTCTGATGATCGCACAAACGTCAAACTCGGAGTAGCAACTGCCGTTTCAAAAGGCCCAACTTTAGTAACTTATATATTTCGCTCTGCATCGCATTGAGCACTCTGCACGGAACCTATACCGCTTTTATGTGACGACCTGGGACCTAATGAAACAAATAGATGTTTAATTTGTAGATGGTAAACTATTCTTTTTATGGCATGTTGTATCATTCCGAATAATTTGAGACCATTCTCATCAAAATCTGAGCATTTTTAGGATTTGAACCCTGTACAAAGAATTTTAGGAAACTGTTGACCTCTGACCTATTTTGCCTTGAAAACTAAACATCAGGTGAAAACACAACGATTGACTTTTTGCTTCTTATGATCTCAGGAACAGTTTGGTATACATACACCATGTTCTGTAATATTTTCAGGGGGGTCTGGGGCCTAGACCCAGCTAAGGGGTTCATTCTGACCAAAAATGTTTTAATGTCTTAGATGACCCAAGTAACTTGAGGGAGTCAAACCTTCTGTACTTTATGGGTTGAAATCATGTGTGACAGGCTTCCAGACTAAATGTATCATGCCATATATCACAAAAATATGGCCTAAGAATAAACATTAGGCCAAAAAGAATAAAGAGTTGTGTTGCCCTCACAAGCCTAAAATCAGGGAGGTTGGCCGGCTGGATTTTTTTATTTTTTAGTATTTTTTAGTATACCAAATCAACCATTTTATAACTATTATTTCAGTCAACATGTGTGAAGATACTAAGGAAAATGCATACTGGCTGTATTTTCTACCCAATGGTGAATGTTTTCTTGAAGTACACATTCATGCCAAAATATTCACTCTTGATTCTATAACAGAAACTGCTGGAAAGTATGGAATATCCACACATTGTATTGTATACTGAATTAAAGACCACGATGGAGAGAATGATCGAGACTAAATAAAAACAATATACTAGTTGCATTTTCTTTCTTGTACGTGGAGTACAAACCTGAGCTTGTTGTTTGGTTTTCTGGGTTTCGTTGGCTTTTACACACATTTATCAACTGGAAGAAGTAAAAATAGTGTTGAAATATTCAAAAAATCGTTAAAAAAAATAAAAACATTAAAAAAATAAATAAAAATCTACAAAAAACTTTTAACAAAAAAACAGCCCCCATTTTTCGTGATTATGACCTCATGACCTCATAGATAGTGAAAAATAGAGAACAGGCTGAGAAATGTGGATGACCAAATATATATGTATAGATGCAAACATGTTAAATGTAATATAAAATTCCAGAAGTTCAATGATCACAAAAGTATTTAATGTCAATTGGGATGAACATGTTACAAGAAATTACTTAATGATAAGATAGTAAATTTATCAGATAGAAATAACAAAAAGCTTATAACAATCTGCATGGCTGGTCAGTACTCCATAAGTGGAAGGTTGCCAGTGTCCAAGTTACTTGCATATTAACACTATCCATGCAACTGCAGACAACATCTGCAAAAGTTCAACAAATGTTTCAAAAATGTCAAAATAATTCAATTTCATTGCGATATTGGGAATTGGCACAAGATACATTAACATAAGTACAAACATGCCTAGTATTGTCTCAGTAATTATAGAGATAGGCTTTGAAAAATGTGGGAACATTTTACTGTAAAAGCGCATATTTTCACGCAATTACATTTTTGCTTGTTTTTAAATTCGCGATTTGGAAGCTCATTACATAAATAGAAAAAATAAATATATTCAAGTGTTTTCATTTTCGCGGTGGCTGCTTGGAGCGCCAAAAGCGTGAAAATTAATGTAGCGCGAAAATGTTCACGTTTACAGTATGACGACTAATCACTGTGTGGAAAGTGTTTAATGCTCTTCAGCACTTCTATCCGGCATATTATAAACTGACAGCCCCTCCCCTCCCCCTTTCAGGAATCTAAACCTAATTGCCCACCCGAGAACCCGCCAGATGCCAAAACTTGCCAGTGACATCTGGGAAAGAGAGACATGTTTCATTTATGAATTTTAAGAAGTTATCTTATGACAGTACAGACTAACACAGACCTTTGTGCTGAGCGATCTTAACCGTAAACCCCAAGCCACATTTTCCAAAGATTTGTTTTTCGCACTACAAAAAGAGAGGCCAAAAAGTGTCTTGGCTCCCCCGGGGCTTGAACCCGGACCTCTCGGTTCACAGAGCTCTCTACCTGTTGGGGGGGGGGGGAGTCAATGCTTCATGGCCAAGTATACTCGGCCATGTTTATAGCCTGAAGCCATTATTTCATCGAAAAACTGCCACGCCCGTTTGCACAAGCTCATCGCACCGTAGCAATTCGTAGTACTCAATAGGGCTAGGGTTAATCAAAGCTTACACGAGCATAGTTTCAAAGAAAAATACCCATGTCTCCATCCATGTCTTCATAATCTCTGGCTGCAATCATTGAATACACATTTAGCTCATCACTGCAGACCCAAACCCACAACAGTTTGTCAATGTGTTACAAATGTACTTTATTCCTTACAAACAAAGCGTATTGCGAAGGGTCATAGTGTAAGGTAAGCATGTGCAACCTTTTCTTCCAACCGGGCCTCATTATGATTTTGAAATCCATTCACGGGCCGCAGTGATTAACAAACATTCCAAAACACGTCTAGAGGAGGGGTAATAATAAGAGGAGGGGACGCCTTTCTTCGCGTAATAATCACGCGCCTATGTTATATTTACTAAATGCAGCGCGTCACTCTACTTATTATAAGGGAGCGCACCACTAAATCAATCCGCCATTTGTGTAACCAGGGAGTTCCGGTTAAAACGGGCCGTATTCATGGGAATTTTGGAATTGCTTTGCGGGCCGCAGGTTGCACAAGCTTGGTGCAAGGTATATTTCAGATTATTTTCATACATCTTTATATGATATCATGAATTAATTTTTAGCAGATGAAAATTATTAATATTGTGTGACATTTAATTGCAGAAATTACTATCCATGTAGAAAAAACATTATCAATTAAAAATGTCTCGAAATGTCAAATGGGTGACCCGTACCATTTAATTTAAATTTCCTCCAGATTGAAAATCAGCACACACCAAGAACACTTTTTTCGCATTTTCCAAATTGATTGTTTATTAATTATTAAATATTGATCGCCCAGCCTTCATGAAAGCCACCATCTCCCAACATTTTACCCGAGGTTATGTTCGTAACACCCTTTCTGACAGCCAGCGTTCCTGTTTCTTTATGCGTGGCTGTTTTTAGCCAATCATGTTGAACTGGGTCGCTTCTTCACATCTCACGAGATTACGGCATTTATAAAGGTCTGTATTACAATAGCTGCCAGCTACCAAACAGGTACACTTTTCATTGGCTTTTGTAGGCACTCCCTTAACAATTGGTGTGAATTTCACAAAAGGCAGCCAGCCGACAACAGGTACAAGGACTTTCTAGCTACCGCTTCTATTCTTAGAAAATAATTGATGAGATGAGTTTTGGGCAAAACATGGAAAATGTGATAAACACCTGTCACCTTTTGAAGTCTATAGTTTGATCAAACCAAAATAAGACAGGGTTGTAAAATGTCTATGAGCCAATTTTCAATTTTCTCATGGTGATTTCTATTCTACCTGACACATATATACAGGGTTGTCGCCACGCCGGTCTACGTCTTCAATACCCTATCACTAGAGTTCTAGCTGGTGATAGAACTTTCACAGTTTGTGCGTCAAAAGAGTGGAATAAGCTACCTATCTGTATTAGACAATCATCATCTACAAGTGTGTTCAAAAAAGCTCTTAAAACTCATTTGTTCCCTTAAACAGTTTTTCTGTTTATATTTTGTTTCTAATCTATTTTGTAATTGCTATAATATATTGTACGTACTATGCTCATGTTACACTCACATTTTGTAGTTTAAGTTGTAATTTTAAGGTTTTATCTTGTAAGCGCTCTGAGCCTTTTGGAAATGGCGCAATTAATGCTTTCTGTATTGTATTGTATTGTATTGTGTAGCCGGCACTCACGCTGGCCGACCGGCACTAAAAGAACTAAAAGAAGTTTTTTTTTTATGGATAGAATCATTACACACCTATCAGTTGTAAGACGCACTATATGGCCCCCGGGAGAGGTGCGTCATGAGTGAGTTGTTTACCACCACATTCTTGACGGAGGGTGTGTCAATGTCCGTCACTTTACATGGGTGCGTCACAGTGTATATCATTTTTACGAACAACAAAATACGAACTTTATAATTTAAATATATGCCATACTATACCACCAACCAGGCTTTAAAACACATTTCTGATACCACATGTTCTAAAATGCCTGAAATCACTCGATCTCCGTGCAAGTGTGCAAGAGTTTGGCAAACGGAAAAAACAAGGAACCGACAGTAGACCGAGAACCTTTCATTTTGAGAGTACTGTCACATATAATATAGGGGATCAGCATTGTGCTATACCATGCAAGCGCAGAACAGTCTAACCACAGCAGAGGTAGGAGGACAGGCCCGTTCAATAGGATCATGTACTTGTACGAATAAAATAATCGCCAACGGGGGTGCGTCATATGGTCCGTCAGAATTAACCAATGGCGCGTCACAAAATTGACTGAGGGTGCGTATTTAATATGAAGGTCATATTTTTTGACACATGGTACATGAGAAGTTGACGCACCTCGGTAATGTGACGCACCATTCCCGGGGGTCGTATAGTGCGTCTTACAACTGATAGGTGTATTAAACTGCCTCTTAAAATGAAACATTAGGTGGCAGAAACCCTCAAAGTGCATTTAAAAAAAACTAAAAACCATTGAGTAGGCCTCTGGACCCCATGCCATGATCCACTGCCCTTTCCTTCGCTACACTTATACTCTGTTCACCGTCAGTAAAATTAGCCGGTACTCAAAATTGTCTAGCTCCCTGCACATACACTGCCGCCCATAAGTATTTCCCCCTCTGGAAGCTTGCAAGTTATCACTGTGTTGTCGACAAAGTATTAAACCATCAGACCCAATTACCATTTCATTGTGTTCATTGTACATTTTATACCAATAAATTCATGTTTCCTATTCAGATTCATGATTTAAAAGCATTATAATTCATGATTTTATCGAGCAAGTCAAAATTCCAATGTAAAATCGCCGTAGTAAATCACCTCATGAATATCAATTAGCTCATTATCGGCAGTGTTAACGCTATGGGAATTTTCAACTGAGATCAACTGGTGATGGAAAACTCCATGTGCAGAAATTTATAAATGATTATTGGCATGCACAGTTTATTGGAATACCTTCAAAATGAACCATTCCAGCTAAAACAAGTTATTTTTCTGACGTCGAACTATGTTTTTGGCAGAAATTCATCTTTTTTAAACCAAATCATATCGGGCCGTAATAACGCAAATTTGGCAAGTTAAAAAAGCACCGGGGACATTGACTGTAAATAAGTACTGTTAGAGGATGGACACAATAAGTATCCTTTTCATCTGATTTGAATAGGATAGTCTAGCTCCCTATTGTTTGGGATTGAGAAGAGAGGTGGCATAGTAGAAAAAGGATTTATTATGTCTTGGTATGTTGTTTATTGAGCGGTCCTTTGTGAAGATGAATAGTGGGAAACTCTACTGCTTTGAATCATTCTATTGATAACGTGGTTTGTAGGTCACTGGAGTAAATAGGTCAATGAACTACGTGCATGAACACTTTGGAATTTTGCTGGTTCTCCATGTTATTTCAGCCCGATTGTATTGAAAATAATTTAGATGTCCTTTAAATAAAGATGAATATCTGCCAAAAATATAAACCGTCGTTACAAAAAAAAGAATTTTAAGCTGGAATGGTTCCTTCTGAAGGTATTCCAATAAACTGCGCATACCAATTATCATTTATAAATTTCTGCACATGTTTTCCATCACCAGTCGATCTCAGTTGAAAATTCCCATAGCGTTAACACTGCCGATAATGAGCTAATTGATATTCATGAGGTGATTTACTACGGGGATTTTACATTGGAATTTTGACTTGCTCGATAGAATCATGAATTATAATGCTTTTAAATCATGAATCTGAATAGGAAACATGAATTTATTGGTATAAAATGTACAATGAACACAATGAAATGGTAATTGGGTCTGATGGTTTAATACTTTGTCGACAACACAGTGATAACTTGCAAGCTTCCAGAGGGGGAAATACTTATGGGCGGCAGTGTATATGGTGTTTAAATTCTATTCTACCTAATTAACACATATCGACTCATTCAATAATTTAAGAGTCAATTATTCCACTGATTCTATTGATTGTTTTAGTCTGTTCCCTTCACAGGGTTCCTGCACCTTCCAGACAATTAAATTCCATGACTTTATCATAACTTTCCATGACCAAATTATGAAAAATCCATGACCTTTTTCAGACAACTTCGCCGTGTGCCGTGTCATACGACCTTTTACTCTCATTTTCCAGTCCTTTAATTTTTAACCAGATGGCTATCGTCATTTTGATTTTTTTTTTTTCCTCCGGAAAATAAAATTCCATGACTTTTCCATGACTTTGGCCATTTTCATCAAATTCCAAGACTTTTCCAGGCCTGGAATTTAGAAATTAAATTCCATGACTTTTCCAGGTTTTCCATGACCGCGGGAACCCTGCCTTCATTATTGATCACCATTAGGCAAATTTTTTGTTGTTATAAATGTTGTCCTCCACAACTTTCAGAGAGGAGGGGCGGGCGGGCAGATTTAAAACATTTAAATTTTCTTTTACAGCGGAAGCTCAAAGTTCAGCCAACAAGAAGTTGAAATCACTCTAAAAGTTGCACATATATGTTGAGGCTGATCGGTTAAAGGTTAACATGGTTATGAAGAAATTAATTTCAGATTTTGATATTGATAGGTACCTCACAATGTTGGACAATATCTAGGCTATCTGAAACTGCATTTAAAATAATAAAAAAATGCGGTACGTTCGCGGAACAGTCCATTATTGTCCAAGGGGTGAAAACAAGATGTGTCACGGACGGACATTTTAGTTCAAGTTCATCATGCTATATTTTTATGTTAATGTAACATTTTCAGAGTTTTGTGATGTAATGTTGATAGCTGACACACTTTTCCATCAAATAAGTAAATATTTGGGGAAAAAGTTCTGGGGAAGTTATATCGCTAGACTTGCGTTAACATTTTGATGTTTTGCTGTCCGTCCGTGACACAAAAAAAGTTTAAAAGTTTTTTAACTAATTTCAAGGACAAAGTAAAAAAATAAAAACATAGTGAAGTATCTCCCTTATATGTATTCTTTCCCATGCAGGAGTATTACTTAATTAGGGCAGGCATAAATTAGTTAAATCTTTAATTAAAAGTTGTCACGGACGGACACAAATTTTGTCACGGACGGACACTGTTAGCTACTGTTCAGTTCTGAGCACACAAGCAAAGCTGAATACCACCCCTCTTACCATTAAATGAACTAGTCCATACAGGTATGCCCTTTATGCAAATGAGTAGGTTTGCTACAGCAGTGAGCACATGTTATGATGCTCACCAGGTGCACTGTAAAATTACTTGAAGTCAAATGAAGTCATTTGATTATTTGCCCATTTGTGAACCCTCAGCAGATCTTCTTTGGTGAATCTGTAGTATAGCTTGCGCTTGTTAACCTTACTGCCTGCACATGCTGAAATAATGCTTGCAAATAAAAGGGGTAGCATGAGATCAGTTAAAAGACACTGTTTAAAATTGCCCCATATAATAAGTGTATGTGAAATAAAAGCAAGTAACAGCATTGAAATCAGAAAGTATCATTGGAGATCCTGGTTAGCACACATTTAATTTTAAGCTTTGCACTATCAAAAGTTGCAGGCTTTTTCTTCATGAAACTTTGAAAAACTCAAAACACGGTTGGATGCCTACATGTATCCATTATCACTAACCTTTAATTACACAATTAATTGAACAAAAACTTATCAAAGAAGGGTCAAAATTGTTTTAAAAAGTTGTATCACAGCATACAGTCTTTTACACAATTAATCGAACAAAATTTATCAAAGGGTCAAAATTGTTTTACAAAGTTGTATCACAGCATACAGTCTATTTATATGATGCAGCAGGTCTATCTCTTGCCATTTATGGTAAGAGGGGCAGGATTCAGTTTGGCATTTGTACTCGGAACTGAATAATGTCCGTCCGTGACAAAATTTGTGTCTGTCCGTGACAACTTTTAATCACTGATTTAACTTATTTATTGACGCCATTGTTAAGTTTCATTTCTACATGAGAAAGGGAGTATATAAGGGCGATAGCTCACTATGTTTTTATTTTTTCTCTCTTTCCTTGAAAAAAGTTGTAAAACTTTAAAACTTTTTTTGCGTCACGGACGGACAGCTCTGCATCAAAACGTTATCACAAGGGCAGGGGAATTACTTCCCAGAACTTTTATTCTAAAATATATTTCTTATTTAATGTATAAATGTGCCATCTATCTTTAATTAAAAAAATTGAAAATGTTTCATTAACATAAAATATGGCAAGATCAACTTCTACTAAGAATGTCTGTCCATGACGTATCTTGTTTCTACCCCTTGGGCAATAATGGACTGTTCCGAAAACTTTTCCGTATTTTTTCTTCTTTTCGAATGCAGTTTCAGTTAGCCAAGATGTTGTCCAATATTGTGAGGTACATTTCAATATCAATATCAAAAAGTAATTTTTTTCACACCAATGTGAACCTTGAACTGATCACATTCTGCTATCAAAGTGCCAAATTCTGCAACCTTCGAATATAACCATCACACTGATTTTGGTATCTTGTGATCCTTTTTAATTACTAAGACTGAAAAATAATGACATACAATTTTTCTTATTATTTTGTAAGTATTTGATACCATTTTGTCATGTAAATAAGTGGCAATTTCAAAGTTCTTCAACATCTGTGTCCGTCCGTGACGCTAACAAATTTCCGTCTGTGACACAGTTTGTTACAGGTCCACCCTTCTCCTGTAAAAAATAAATTTGTTTTCAAATGCTGTGTATCAAACCATGTATCTCACTTACTATTTGACCTGGAAAGCTTGAGGAATATGGAATTGTTTAAATAGAAATTAAGAAGAAGTACTAAAGGTCCGGAGAACCCTATTTCTATCTTGTCCGTAGTGTTGGAAAAAGACTAATATCTTGACTGCTTTTTATTACTAAGACTGAAAATTCATGACTTAACATTTTTCTTACTATTTTGTAAGTATTTTATACAATTTGTTCATACTAAAGTGTAAATAAGTGGCAATTTCAAAAAATTTTATGTAGTTAACATTTGTGTCCGTCCGTGACGCTCAAAAATGTCCGTCCGTGACAAAGTTTGTTACCCTACCCCTGTAAAAAATAAGAAATATTTTCAAATGCTGTGTATCAGATATCCAAACCATGTATCTTACTTTAATTTGACCTGGAAAGCATTGGGGAATATGGAGTTGACTAGATAGAAATTAAAAAGAAGCACTAAAAGGTAGAGATCCCTATTTCTATCTAGTCCGTCCGTGACACAAACATTTCCGTCGTTCTATTTTTAGTAACAAACCACACCTTATTTTTTTTTTTGTATTTCAATAAAGTTGATGATTCTCTCTAACATTAAACATAAAAAGTTGAATAAATGTCAGTAGTTACTTTTTACAAACTGTTTTTCGCTCATGTTTTGCACAAACGTCCGTCCGTGACAAACCGATCAGCCTCTGTTATAAACAGTTAATTTAATATTCAATGCCATGTAAACTGTTTTAAAAAAATCTGAAAAAATCTGAAAAAAAAACGGAGCGGCCCTAAATCTGACAAGCGGGCGGTCGAGGACAACATAAGCTTCTTCTTTTTTTTTTGCCTCATAGTGAACTTGGATATTTAAAGATTCCGTTTGAAATGGTATAATTTTGGGCTATAAATAAATACTAAAACCTCTCCTTGTATCTCTCCTTTAGATGAATCATTTACATGGGCCATGGGCCATAACAATTGCAAAAAATCCAAAACATATACAAACAATACGGGGCTCAATATTAATGTGAATAATTAATGTTTCACCTCACCTCACCCTTCACCACGCTATGTAAACCCCCGGAGTGATAATCTAGCGTCATATTTAGATCATGTTTCAAGGACGATATTGATGAGCTTTGGATAAATCAATACTACAGTAGGGTTATCTGTGGTTTATATCTCTGGTCACCTATTATGAAACTATATGTTCAAGCCTGGAAAATGTGGAATTGGGGAATCTAATTCCCAGGAAATATGCGTATTTATGGGGGGGGGGGGGGGGTTTGGCTTTTAAAGAAAGAAATTCATAAGAAATGGAGGGAAATCTAGTTTTAATACTGGGACATTTTGTTTGCTCCCCAGGAAATAAATATTTTTTCCAGCCCTGTAAACCTAACTACAATTTAAGAAAATATTGTATAAACACTGTAGGCCAAATGTGAAATTATCCCTTCCTATACTGATCAATGTTGGCTCACGCAATCTGTTCACTATTAGCACATGCTGAGATACAATGATCGTCTGGGAAAGGGGGGGGGGTACTATGTGGAACCAAAGACAGTCCTTACTGTCTTTGGTGGAACTCAGGGTAGAAATTCGGTGCAGTCAACCGAGCCTATATAGTGAGCGCAGTATACTGCGCGAATGTGTAGCTGAGGGCCGTGGCTTAGTGATTGGGACGTGGGGCTTGAGAACGGAGGGTCCCCGGATCGAATCCCGGCAGGTTCCCGGAGATTTAGTTGGCGTTTTTCCTCGAAAATCGTGATCCCGGTCAAAAACCCTAAACCGGGTTAGGGTTAACAATACAACTTTAACTGAACTGAGTATTTTTATGGTATTTTCTTGTTTTGATCACATATTACATCAATATTAGGCCCCTGGACCCCCGGCCAGGGAAATTGGAGCCCGGCACTCAAATTGCTCTAGCTAGAACCCATCATATTTATTTATTTTATTTAATCTTTCTTTATTGAGGGTAAACAGCTTCAGTGTTAAGCACTGCTTTCCAAGCAGGCCCTCATTTCACAGAGAAAAATACATAATTATTTACAATATACATGGAATATAACAACTATTTACGTAAATATATACAAAACCATCAGATAAATTCAGCAAGAAAATGCAGAATTGTAATACTTCAGAACACAAAATTTAAATTCCATGGATCTTTGTTCTAAATTGTTGCACTGACATATTCTCGAGCTCGGTCCTGATTGTTGATGGCAAGTTGTTCCAGGCATATGCTGCCCTAACATGAAACGTTCGCATACCTGAGTTAGACTTTAATTTCGATACAACCAAAGTATTACTAGTGTGATTTCTTGTTACATGAGAATGGTTATTATGAACAAATTCAAACTGCATCGATAAGTATGGACTTACATTTCTTAAACATTTAAATACACAATTAGTAAAAGATGATTGTGCCATCTTTTATCAAGTTTAACCCATTGAAGTGCATCCATCAAATCATTTGTTGGTGTTCTTATATCAGCTGAAAGTATTATCCTGGCTAAATTATTTAAAGAACCTGTAATTTTCTATGACATTCGGCAGAAAAATTTGACCAAACTGTGCTTCCATAATCAAAGTGAGGAATAACAAGAGCATTCGATAACATTACAATAGTTTGATTTGGTAGAAAATGTTTCATACGTTTGATGATACCTGTTCTTTTAGAGACATTCTTACACATTATCATCACTCATAGAATCAGACCCTTCCGGACTGCCCAATCCATATCCACCAAATTAAATTTGCTTGTGACTTGCTTCCATGCTATGCCAAATATTATCCATGGCCAATTTGGTAACACGTTTCATGCGATGAATTGGACGTCATGCACTGATTCAATTGAATGAAGAATAGGACGGGTGCGATTCCCAGCTCCGTTGCACATGGCTACATGGATAACCTCTATTGGGCGGGTCAGCAGGCAAAGGCACCTTACATACTCAAGCCAGATATTATTACTTTATATGAGGTGTGACTCACTATGGTCTCTATATTTTTCATTCCCAACAATTAATTGATAACCTCCCCCCCCCCCCCCCCCCCCCCCCCCCCCCCCCCCCCCCATTTTTGAATTCTTTGCACACTCAGGGGTGAAAACAGACCCCTGACTTTTGGGCCTTAATGCTACCCCTGGGTGGTACATTCACCTTTAAGTGTGTACGATTTGTGTCGATGAATATTTACCACAAGGTTGCCATGGTGACATCTGATTTAGACATGAGAATTGATACATTTGTAATTTCACATATTAGTTTACCATTATTTACAGTTTGTTATGTCTTTATAAAATACATCTTTATTTTTATTCAAATTGGCAACTCATAATTGAAAATGGGCCAGACATATTTGAAAGGATATAAATTGCATTGCATGGGTGATCGTCCAACATTTACATTAGATATGAAAAATTAACATAATTCAGATGATTACAATTATCATTCTCAACAAAATTTGAGACATAAATGTTAATCTTTGTTCTTTAATTTTTTTCTATCTTTCTTATTTTCATTGTTTCTTTCTTTCGTTCTTCTTTTTTCCTCCATTTTATTTTATTTTGTATGAGTAGGCCTGACAGATGAATTGTAAAAACAGTACTACTACTAGGTTAAGGTAACATAAGGTCCGTTCATACTCCTGATGTTGTGCATTGCGATATCGACGCACGAGTTGAAGCAATGTCAACTTTCATCCGGCGACGTCGGCCAATGCGCAATGACAAAAGTACATGTATGAACAGACAGACCTTAAGGGTTAATACTTTGGAGAGGATACTGGACACTAAGATTCTAGTAAAGGGATTTGTGCGCATCAATTATTTAATCTTGTAAACATTTGGCTTCCGCTAAGCTCTACTCCCATAAGAGTTTACATAATTTAGGCATACATATGATATGTATTGAGACAATGTTCTTCCTTCACCTACCTTGAAATCCATGTCTGGCAAGGATGATCAGAACTTATAAATATTTAGTATTTGCATGACTGCATCAAGGTTTTATTGACAAATTGAGTATACAGGGTGACCCAGAAAATGTTGAACCCAAAAATCACAAACTTAAAAGAAATAATTAAAACGAAAATAAATAAATAAGGCATTCTGTTTTCAACATTTATGTAAACAATTCATTCAGCTTTCTGGAGAACTTTAGATCATGTAAATTGGCCTTACCTTACTAAAGATACACTTGATTGTGTGACAGGGGGTGTTTTTGCCCTTTTGTAAAAGTGAAAAAATTGTAACTTGGTTCAGATATGAAACTTAATTATGTTCTAAGTACGGTGAGTCAAGTAATCTTTTCTTTTGATCTGTATTTATCAAATTAACATTTTAAAATGAAGTCAAGGGGACTTCAGTTTTTGTTTTCAAAGTCTCTTATATAATAATAATATTGATTTACATAATAAATGAATATTGATGAGATACTGTGCAGAAATGGTTTCAAACAGGCACTTGTTCTGCTCATGTAGCATGAAACCATTTTTTTTGCACTTCACTTACACTACAAAACAACACTTCTTACAAAATTACACGTATTTTAAGTTTCGTAAGGCCTATTTTTATGATCTAAAATGTTTCAGAAAGTCAAATGTATGGAGCACATAACTAATGAACGAGTTATGCAATATTGTGTTATTTTAATTGTAAAAAAAAAAATTGAATTTTGTGATTTTGGGGTTTAACATTTTCTGGGTCACCCTGTACAATAATTGTTTATTATTCTAACTTCAATTTTAATCATGCATGCTGTTGAATTCATGAATTTTCCAAAAACTTTATTGTTGCATAAAAATATGTAGGGGAGAGTGGGGTATGTTGGAACGCGAGGTTAGTTGAAACATTGAGATTTTCCTAAAAACCAACAATTAATTTCTAGAAACACTGCCATCAGGTGGTGTGCAAAAGCAACCCCCACATACCACATTGCCTACAGCACATGGGTGTCAGTCTTCTTGGAGTTAGAAAAGAAAATTCAATTTTTCAACTTTTTTTAAATTTTTTGACATTAAGAAATTTGGTATTGTATTATCTCTATGATGTTTGTAGATTCATGTGGCTATATTTTTAGTATGTTAGGCTCTTATACTAAGCTACAAAATAAGGCTAAATAGGTGTGCAGTTGTATGCCATGTTTTGCACAATAAGCTTAAACATCTGCCATGTTCCAACCAACCCCATGCATGGGGTTAGTTGAAACAGCTGAAATAATTTTTTCAAAGTGGATTATTTAATAAACATAAACAAGTCTTAGAATGTTATTGCTGTATTTGTAACACACATATGTATGCTTGAACTGATATAGTTATTGAATCCTGAATCAATTTTAATTGCGTTATAGAGTCATTTTTCTGAAAAATGTTCCAACCAACCCCACTCTCCCCTACTTCACTTTATAGCAGTCCATGAAAAAACAAAATTTCATGCACTAATGAAATACTGACTTAACAACAAAATTATTGCCATAAATCGCTACATTTCTAAAGGTTTTTTTACGGTTATTTAGGGGGACCATCGACACAAATGTGAGAGGTCCATTCCATTTGCCCATTTGCCTGCACAAGCTGGAGTCACTTTTGCCACATAACCCTATGCAATGAGCCATATTTTGGGCTTTTCGTCAAGGGGACAAAAACACAATAAAATATGATTTCTGCATTTAGCATAGCTACTTTTTTCTAAAACTAATTTTTTAAAAACACGCATATCGCAGCTATTTCCCCAGATGTATGTGAAACCCACCTTTTTTTTGAGGGGGGTTGCCTAAAGGAAACAAATCTCTTTTTTTTGGTGGGGGGGGCTAATGGAGCATGGTATATTGTAGCTGGCGAGCACCTTGAGGATGCATCCATTAGCTTGTGTGTCTTCTAATCTCAAAACCCAACAAGATTTGATTATACTCAGCGCCCCCATGAATTTCTAGAAACCCAACAAGATTTGATTAGACTCAGCGCCCCCATGAATTTCTAGAAACCCAACAAGATTTGATTATAGTCAGCGCCCCCATGAATTTCTAGAAACCCAACAAGATTTGATTATACTCAGCGCTCCCATGAATTTCTAGAAACCCAACAAGATTTGATTATACTCAGCGCTCCCATGAATTTCTAACTGAATTAAGGCAGCAGGCAATAGATGGCCAAATTGAATTATAAATTCAAATGAATGGTGTGTTTGTTAATAGTCATGGTATTGAGATAACACTGGCGATTATCTGAGGGTTATTGATATATACCGGTATATCTCTTATGTACATTCCCAAATATTGGGGTTTTTTTGTGCAATGCAGATGGCTGTGCATTGTATTAAAATTATTCATCTCTAATGCAAGATCCTTTCTCAACATTAGGCCCCGCCAACTTGATTTTTAGTTTCCCGTAACCCGCCCGCGCTTCATTTTCATGCCCGCGTTTGAATTAATTATTGAAATTTTGGAGAAAAAAATACCGTTTTTGCAATGAAAACGTCCGAATTCATGCATTTTGTGTGATGAAATTGTCTGATCAATCGTCCGTCGTTAAAATGAAGTGAAATGTTTATTCATTTTGACCAGAATAGCCTTTCTGTAACTTACATATCTAAATTAACCCATTTCATTCTATGATGGTGTGCAGCGGTGTATAACGATACGTCTGACATCCACATTTTGTATAATAATGAAAGGCGTAAAAATAATGAATAATGAATAATGAAATGGGTGCCTCCCCTGTTTTGAAAAAAAATGTTACGGGAAACTAAAGATCAAGTTGGCGGGGCCTTAACTAAAGAGTATTATTGGGTGGGTTTTGTTCAGAAAAAATCTTCACTTTTAGGGCAGAACAAAAATAAAATATTGAGGGTTTGGTTAAAAATATCTCAAAGATGACTTTAACCCTAACGCCTGAGCCTTTCCAGCCCTCACCTGATGATCTTTACAACATTTTGTGTCAATACGTCGTCAAGGAAAACCTTCGACATATTGAGAATGATCTATCTTGTGTTATCGATCAAAAACGTCAGATAAAGCCTGATCAGATCCAGATCAGGGGAAATGTCCCTGTCAATGATGTACCCCTGACTTGGAAATTTGGCTGAAAAAGTCATTTAAAAACATTAAATGAATCTGACTAACATGAACAAATATTGTCTCCATTCCGTATTGATACATTATTTTGTGTCAATATATTGTCGGGAAAACCTTCAACATTGTCGATAATTCAAGTATAAAGAAGGACTTCCGAATTCTGCAGCTATCGGTACCAATCAAAAACGTCAGATTAAGCCTGATCAGATCGGTATCGGGGGAAACATCCCCGGAAACATCCCAGTCAATGATGTACCCCACCGTTAAAGGAAGGGTCTTGCAAGAGCAACATTGAGCATTATTAGTTAGAAAAAGAAAAATCGAGCCGAAATTACGGAATTATATAGAACAAAACACCATACTAGTAACAAAAATGAATAAAAACTGCCATCACTCAACATACAATTTTTAAAATTCGCGGCGATCGAAAGTCCCAGTGTCGATGACGTCATAGGTATCGGTGCTCAAATTTGCGCATGTGCATTGTTTAACTATGACTTCATCGACACTGGGACTTTCGATCGCCGCGAATTTTAAAAAGTGCATGTTGAGAGATTGCGGTTTTTATTTGTTTTTGTCATAAGTGTGGTGTTTTGTTCTATATAATTACAAAAGTTGGGCTCGATAGTTATTTTTCTAACATATAATGCACTCTTTTATGCTTGCGGGACACCTCCTTTAATGACTTGCAAGCATAATGTGGGCTAATGCCACACATTATTTGAGCAATTTTAGGCAATATTTCAGGCCTATTTTTCATTAATTAACATTGAAAACTATATCATCGTCTGTAATTGAAAACAAACTGTGTGTTGCCCCCAGTTTATATACTTTACATTATATACGTTTTTCGTGTAAATTGATGCACAAAATAAGCCAAAAGCCACATTTGAGAAGATGAATCGTTCATGGCATTATCTATGTGTGCAGATGATGCTGGATACAAATTCCGACCTTCGACAGTTTGTATTGGCTTAAAATACGTAATCGCGAATACCCATATCGCAAAAGTCTAAAAAACAATTTTCTATGTATAACTATACAGTAAATAATCCTAAAACTAATAGTCTAAGTGTCCTTTTTCCACATTTTTCAAGTTCAAATGTCCAATTAATAAAATTAGATATATTAATAAATCATTCGCCCAAATTTGGTTAAATTAGCACGGTTGGTGTACAGGGTGTCCCTAAAAAAATTGTGCACATGTTTGCGCAACTTGTTGACCATGAAGTCCTAAAGTCCGGTGTAATATGTGTATACACACAGAAAGGGAAAACACTCAGCTTTCAGATGTCGTTTATTTTATCTGATTTGGATTTGTCAATCCTGAGATATATCATATACCCAGTTTAACAAAGCTAACCAAAATCGACGTTGTGCCACTTTTACAGAATAAATGATTATGAACGTCAAAAAGATACTTTGGTTTATCCATGGGCATCAATCGTCTTGAAACATTGAGATGGGCATTTGACCAGAATTGTTTAAAAGAGGCTGAGGAACACTGAAAATGATATCCTTGGAATATGTGGTAAGGGATTTCTACGAGTAGTTATTCTGGGATCCCTCTGAAGTGCACGCCGCACGTTATCAATGTGTTACTGTGTCCTGCCACTTTTCATATCTTAGTCTTCCAGAATGTTCTTTATTCATATTGGTGCTTGTACCATACCACATCTACCAAGCATTTCCAATACTCCTTTTTATATAGGTGTATTCCTAGATGGTACGTGAGTGTTTGAGAAATGAATGGCAAACTCTCTGGTGACTCTTCTGCTGGACGTCTCGTTTCGTGATATTTTAAGACCATGAACACCCTCTTCTATCATATCTATTGAAAATTGAGGCTGCACCCAGCCATATGGACGTCTGTCTTGTTTTGAAAATGTAGGCCCAATAAATTGTTTGTGAAACCTCGTCAAAAGGACTGGTTCGAATCATGTAACAAACATCTTTATATTCAGTTCTGCTTGGATACACAGGCACTCATTCTATTATTTAAACCTATTCAATCTCAATACAAAAATGTTATTTTGCATAACACTGGTGAAGGGCAATCGTTCAAATGGAAATTGTATCTTAGGAGTAAACCTTTGAAACTATAAAGTGGCACAACATCGATTCTGGGTAGCTCTGGTTAATTGTCCATATCTCAGGATTGACAAATCCAAATCAGATAAAATAAACGGCATCTGAAAGCTGAGTGTTTTTCCTTTCCGTGTGTATAAACATATTACACAGAACTTTAGGACTTCATGGTCAACAAGTTGCGCAAACATGTGCACAATTTGTTTAGGGACACCCTGTAGTGGATGAAACGTTGACATGGGGAACGAAAGGTTGTGAGTTCGAGCCCTGTTATGATCATTTTGTTTTATATGCAGAATCTTGCTGCTATGGATTTAGTACGGCAGCTAGCACTCTTTTGATCAATGGAATGAGGTACCAACATCTGACCTAATACAAAAAAGTATATGAAAGTGGTTTGGGATGGTACCTCGTTCCATTGATCAAACACATTTTTAGCCCCTTTCTGGGGTCCCTATTTAGAGGCCACATGCAGCAGGTGGGCCGCGGCAGACATCTATATCTGCATAAAGTAGGGTACATCATAAATGATCCTGTGGTCGGTCAGATGTTGGTACCTCGTTCCATTGATCATAAGGGTGCTAGCTGCCGTACTAATTTGTTTGGACGGCATGCATCGTCTGTATGCGTGCCCACACGGACAGCGCCGCCGGCGTTGAGTATACACAGCAGCCGTATCAGATGTGTTTGGATACACCTGGGTAGACAACAATAGAACAAGTCCTTGCTTCCTATCCCTTTAGGCCAAGTAACAAAAATAATGTGTTTCACGTCCGGACTTTTTTTTAAATCAGTGAGGGCGGCCCTTACTATTTGTTATTTTTGGATTTTTTTTAACAAAATTCAGAAGCCAAATTACATGCTTTTTGCAAGAATTGTATCGATATTCGTATCACTATCTATGCCAACGAGTGTTTCTCGCGTCTTTTTCATTGCAATATAGTTGAAAATGATGGACACACTCACCGCGGGAAAAAGTAGGCAATACGGAAAGCTCCTTGCCGGGAAATGAATACCTCTCGCGGGAAAAATGCAAAGAGTGAGAAAAAGAAAAAAAAGTTCAAAGAAAAAAAGAAAAAAAAGAACAAAGAAAATGTTGGAAAAACATTTACAGTGTGTTTTAAAATTTACAAGGCAAGCCAAACCTTATTGTATTGGGCAGCAGTGTACTAGTGGTACAAAAACTCTCACTTTATTAGCGTATTTAACCCACAACGTGCCCACAACGTTATGGAGGCTACCATTTTGGAATCGGAATATATCGTGTTTACGTTGTTGCCAGTTGGTTTACGCTAGGCCATAAATCGCTAGTGTGGTAACATGATAAAAATCCCTATTTATTTTTGTTCAAAGTTAAGTTTCGTCTCTAATTCATTTTTATAGTTTATTTTCTTTGTTTAATGTTTGATATGACTTTTATATGTATTTTTTTCGTTCATGTACACGAATCAACCCCAACATGACAGAAAGTTGAAATTAATGGTCCAATTAAAAATAGAATCATCACGACACAAATCATCTCCACGTGGTTCTTCACGTAGACATCGCGTTCAAAACAACTCAACTTTTCAGAGGGAGTAATTTTCAGAGGGAGTGAACTTGTTGTCAATACATTAACCGTGTCCTGTGAACTTCGACATTCTATCGATACGCATGTTTGGAACTGTGCAATTTGGAAGCGACTTTATTTTATTTATTTCGAAACAGCGGCAGCTTCGTACGTCACAACACAAAAGTTTGTGGAATTTCGCCGATCCCCGTTTTCTTTTTGCAGTTAGAAAATGAAAATGTTCGCATGATTTTCGCGTGTGTTTTCAATGGGTTTCTAAATCATAGCGGTGCCCGTTCAAGGCTTTAAATAGCATTTACAGTGGTAGCATAGGCCATTTAGATTTCAGTAACTTTGCCATGCCGGATCGGCGAGATCGATCATTATTTAATTCACTTTCATTGTAGTTTCAAGCTTTTTAGAGTGATTGTTTGCCATTTTTGAAGGTTTGTTGAAATTATTGCTTAGTTTGAGACCTTTGACTTGGATTTGTTGATATTGGGAAATGGGAACACGACTTGTCTCTCGCAGGAAATTGCAAGTAGCTTGCCGGGAAAAAAACATTTTTTCAGGCGGTGGACACACTCACACACAACAAAGACAGGTATGATTTTTGATTTATTTCCGAGGTGTTTTTTTAAATTTTGAACGAATATTTGAAAACAACAAATAACAAAAATATTGGAGCGGCGTCAAAAATCAGTGCATGCGGGGACGTGAAACACATAATTTTTGTTACTTGGACTTAGGTATATTAGTCTTGGATTTCGACATCAGATGGACATTTTAGGGTCGTTAAAAAACCTTTAAAATCTATGGAATTGATGAACAAATAATAACATCGATGGTAGTGGTACCAAAAGATTCGGTAAGGAAAGCTCTATAAGCAAGGTAAACTAAAATAATTCAACCACATGTACCAGTAAATACAATTTTGTTGTTTTGAAATGAATACAACGTATACTGTCTATGCTTGTTTTCGTAGCTAGCTGGAATAGGGCCATCCAAATTCAAGCCAGAATTTCTTGGAAATAGAAACTGGTTGAGATATTTAACCAATTATGCATACATATTATTTGAACATTAAACCTGATACATGTATCTGGGGAAAGCAAAAGTTTGATTAATTTTTTTCAGAAAAGTTTGATGAAAATATCTGACGCCAACTCAAGATGCTTTCATTTCATAGCTTTCAGAGTTCAGACAGAGAGCTATGATTCAGAGCTGTAATTGAACAAACAGATTGGACTGGCGTGTTTCGTTAATTGAATGAAGCCTTCACAACCATAAGCGTGATAATTTTGGGCGTGATCATCTTTGTGTGACTGTGTATGTGTTGTTCATTCGATTTTAATCAGACCACAGTAAATAATAGGCACAGATTATAAGGTCATTTAGTAATAATATAGAATTTCACTTTAATTAGAAAATTCCATTAGCATTAATATTAAAAAAGCAAAATGCACTCATCATCTAGCTATGAAATGAAGCACAGACAGTCCACACATCATAGTTTAACTGTCCTGTAGCGGGGTAACAGCGATTGAAATTCAAGCCAGTATTTCTTGGAAATAGAAACAGGTTGAGATATTTAACCAATGTATACAATTACAATATTACTTGAACATTATTTATCTGAAGCAACAATTTGACTAATTTTATTCAGAAAAGTTGAAAATATTGAATTGATGAAAATCCACGACGTGGACTCACAATCATACTTCCATTCCGTATAGCTCTCATACAGCTTTGATTCAGAGCTACTCATCATAGTATTTGTCCCTTCATTATGATTATAATCATTGATTTGAATGGATAAAGAGCATAGGCTTATCTGTATGTAGGGTGTGTCCAGTAGCGTAGCCAGGGGGGTGCAAGGGGGGGGGGGGGGCAGAGTGCCCCCCCCCTGAAAAATAATTTGACCGGGAAATCGGGAAAGGCAGTGGAAAATCGGGAAGGTAAAGGAAGGGAAAGAAAGGGAGAAAAGGAAGGAAAGGAAAAGGGAAGGAAAGGGAAAAGGAAAGGAAAAGGCAGTAGCGTGCACAAAAGGGGAAATTTGGCGGGTCAATTTTTTTTGTAGCAGGACTTCGGCTAAATAAAGAAAAATGTTATAGAGAAAACTGATGAAAACCCGGAGGATTGGCCAAAACTGTGGTGTGTTTTGTACTGCGCGACTTTTTGAGTGTGCGACTTTTTTTGGACCGTGCAATTTTTTTTGACCTAACCCCCCCCCCCCCCCCCCCCCCCCCCCCCCCCGGGTCGAACTGGTGCTCACCGGGAAAAATACCTTTGCCCCCCCTGACAAGTGACCCTGGCTACGCTACTGGGTGTGTCTGGAATCACGGAAAAGGATAAGGCCTACCGCCTACTACATGGCTACTATCAGTGTCGTGCGTGTCCCGCCCACTTACAATTACATTTTTTACATGACTTATAATATTATCACGCCTTCTTCATTCAACTAAAACTACAACAAAACAAATGTGCCAACAATCAGCATGGCCAGTGTGACACATGACATTGCCTGATAAATTATTATTACAACATTTTTGTCATCACTGGTTGTGATTGAAGCTCAGATCTCTATTTTGACATATTTACATGCATGACCGCCTATATTTTCAGTTTGACACTCCATGACATGTGTATGTTTGTCCCGGGTGTACGATACTCGGCTATGTACATTTTGCTTGTTAAACAGTGAAGTCTATGGAGACTATGCACAGCACTGTGTTGTGTGGGAATAGGGTCTTCCTTACCAGATGATAAATGCGATGAAAATGCGAACTAGATGAGGTTAAATAACGTCGTGACCCTGTAGCTCGCTAGCAAGATATTCCAAGTGTGATATCCAATGTTAAGTTTGCTCCCTGCGGTGGTGAAATCGTCAAAATCTTGATAAAACAACGCTTGTATAATGTCTCCGTAGACGTTGTTTTCAGTCAGGGCTAGCGAGTAAAAGGGCCATAACAAAGCAATCAAATCCGCCCTACTATAATATCACGTGACCAAAGTGAACCCATCCTATTACGGATGTAACGAGTGTCATGATTGGATGAATGACCTCATTATAGCAGGTCTCTAAGTTACATTGACGTCATATCTGCCTGTCAAAATGAACTTTTGACCAAAAGAGGATCTACATTGTAATTTATAAATCATAGAAAAAATAAATAATCAACCAAATGTTGGGTTGTTGTTTTCGTTGATCAAAAAAAATAATTCCAGTGATTGAAAATACCACGATATATATTTCCCGCATCTGACACCAATTGGTGATGGAAACCCCGGGGGGGGGGGGGGGGGGGGGGGGGGGGGGGGGGGGGGGGGGGGGCGGGCGGGGTGGAGGGCACTCAACTTATTTTTGGGTAGGGTGTGCCATCCAGGTAAAAATGGGGCTACGGAGTGGATGGAGCGGAGCGGATTGAATATATCACGATATAATATTTCCTCCGGTATTTCCCGCATCTGACACCAATTGATGATGGAAACCCGGAGGAAGGGGGCCCGGAGGGCATTCCAACTTATTTTTGGGTAGGGGTGTGCCATCCAGGGGGAAATGGGGCTACGGAGTGGATGGAGCGGAGCTGATTATTGCCGAAAAATAGGGTCTTCAAAAACCGATTTCTCCAAAAAGTAACATATTGTTTCAAGGAGAACGCCAATTTTTCATTGGGGTTTTCACTTTTAGAACGCAAAGTTTTCAACAAATTGGGGCTTTGGACTGTAAATCTCCACGATATTTGATTTTTCAATAATAAAATGCAGGCTCGAAAAATCATAGGCATAGACGTGTGGTTGATGATTTTCCTACAGTGGCCCTGGTGCGAAGCTAGTGTGCCGCCAACACATTTTAGAGCGGGGGGGGGGGGCTTGTGCGACATCATTTGTCATACTTTTGCCTATACATTTTGTTTTAGCTCTGGGGATCCGGGAGCTTGAACACCCAAAGCCCCCTCCCCTTCCCCCAGTGACCTTCACCGTATTCTGCTCGCTCAAGACCCGGCCTCTTTTATTGAGCCTGCATCAGCTCGTAGATCAGGCGGCACCTGAATACCTATATACCGCCTTTCCAGTCAGCCCCCGGCCCCCACACCGGAATGGCACTTCAATAGTGTTGAGCAGTGGGGGCAGTGGCTAGATAGCGGATAGGGACTTACGGACGGTACGGTGACGATTGACCCATCGGTAAAATTGACCTGGGATAAAATTCCATTTATCCAATCACATCATCCGTCATTGGGGGAATCGAAACCATAGCCTGAGCAGTTCCAAATTGGCGAAGACGCTACGGGCAGCGGGCGGGCGGGCGGCGAGGGGCGGATTCCATTGCTCATCAGTTTGGCCCGTGGCCCGTGACTCGGACCGCGGTCAGCCTCCATTCCTCGTTTTTAGACAAGCTCTTCCACAAGGAGAACCAACCGATTCAACGCTACGGTTAAGTCTTGAACAGTTATATTAAACATAATAAATAAAACTAATGATAGCCATGTCTAAGGCGATTATGTCATCCTCCGTTTGACGTCATTCTTACAATAGTGACATAAGTGATTGACAAATATTGGTAAGCCATATCAGCATTGATCAGGGTTAGGTCACGTGAAAACAATACCTTGTCATCAATGACGTAGTCAAATCCATAAAAACAACTTGATGGATATTTTTAGACCTTAATATTAGAATTTTTTTAAATACGTTATCATAGGCTTCTAACTTAACCATGGTTACTAATGGAACATTCGCGTCAACATGTTTTGCCATTATGTTGTTATAAAAAAACATTTCACCGTTAAATATAATGGAATTTTATTTAGAAGATGGTATTTTTGGCCCCGTTTTTCACACGTGGGGATTTAAGGCCTACTATTAATTCTACACGAAGACGCATCACTATACAGTCATTCAAAATTACTCCGGTGATTTATGATAGAAGCAACAAATACACCTTCAAATTTGCCCATATTTAGTGAACAATTCACAAACTTCTAGAGTGATTGTCACTTTTATTAGAGGTTATTCACTCATGTTCATTTAGTATAGCATATAATAAAAGGAAATTATCTCTCAGGACCAAGATGCCTGCAGGTGTAATGAGAAAAATACGGAATTTGTTTTTGATAAAGGTGAATTTGTTCGGGGGTCACCTACCTTAAAGGTATATTATGTGATCTTTTCCAGGGGACGCCCTCAATTCTCGAAACAAAATTGGAAGCAGATTTTCTAGCAGATTTACATTTCTGATCATAAATCATGAATATATTCTGAGTTACAGAGCGATATGATTCCTAATTACTTCAAAATCATGTTTTTTTAGAGTGAAAATAAATTGCTCGCTAGCGAACAATCTATTTCCAACCCGAGGCTAAAAACCATGATTTTGAAGTAATTAGGAATCGTATCGCTCTGTAACTCATAACTCAGGATATATTTATGATTTAGTAAATCTGCAAGAAAATCTACTTTCTAACAAAAATCATGGATAGAGGGCGCCCCCTGGAAAAGATCACATAATATGCCTTTAAGCACATTTTTTAATGAGAAGTTAGGGAAAAGAGAATTCGCACAAACGCGCGAATTGGTGTTTAGTTATCGAAATATTCGACAGAAATTAGTGACGAGGTACGGGGTACATTATTTACCCGAAGAGGTTATGAATGCAATTGCTGCCATGTCAGGAATGATAAATGTGTGTAAGATTTGTAGAAGAAGACGCAATTGTTTCATGATAATGTAGGCCAATTTGGTAACACGGTTCATGCAATTGGACGTCATGCATCGATATCGGGTTCAATTATAATGGGCCGGGTGCGATTCCCCCTTTGTATAAGTCCGTTGGGCAATGATCGTGACAGGGCCGGGGTATCAAAAAACACTTTCGTTCACCCCCACTTATGAATCATTTGTTTGTAATCTTTGATCACTTTATTCTTGAAAAGTCAGGATGTCTGCTATTACATCCCAGAATAAATCGCACGTAGGCCTTGCGCATGCGCCTATTCTAATTATTTAGGCCTGAGGCCTATAATAGGTCAACATGATTGTTTGATACGATTACAATTAGAACTGTATGAAGTTTTGAATGCTCTCTATAGCAACGCTATAAGGGCATTTCTAGAAGCGGGTCATCATGTCGTGAATTGGTGTATCAAATAAGGCGGACTTGTTACACATTTGAAAATAATTGTGATAAGATATCAATTACTTGACCTATTGAATCAAGTAGGGTGTCATCTAGGTGGGATGGGGATACCATAGAGTTAACACACAAAACGGTCAAAACGATGTCTTCTTTAAAGTCTTATAAGAGAAAGAAAAGAAAAGAGGAAAGAAAAGAGGAAAGAAAAGAGGAAAGAAAAGAGGAAAGAAAAGAGGAAAGAAAAGAGGAAAGAAAAGAGGAAAGAAGAGAGGAAAGAAAAGAGGAAAGAAAAGAGGAATGGAAGGAAAACAGAGGAGCCTATAACATTTGAAGATGAAGATGAGTTGATGATGTGATAAATAAATGTTAAAATGACCAAACAAAGTGAGTAACCAAAGGAGCCCGCCCCGACATAGCCCAACATAAAAAATAATAACAATTTAATGTAACCAAAATAACCTCAGCAGACAGGGACACGAATGGCCGTAAATGTTGAATCTCCGTTGGTGTTAATGTAAAAAAAGGATTTTAATGTTGGCACTAAATTATTTCATCCTAAAACCGCAATTTTCGAATAATTTGTTTATAATTTAATTCGTCGTTAACCGTTTGTTTGTCCTTCGTTGATTCGTGAAAGAGCCCGTATCCGGCATCGTCTGTAAAACGAGCAGCATATCGCCCGCCCTCACTGTTGTTGCAAACTTTTGACCAATATCATCATACCGTCCGGCGTCCGCAGGATACTGCTATATCGTCAGTAGGCGTCGAGGTCAGAGTTCAAGATCTTTACGCGCTCGCTTTATCATCGCTTTCCTGTCGTCATCGATCGTATACTTTTATTTCGCTTTCATAAAACTGAAGATAAATCAACATTTGACTATCATTCGGGTAAACACCCATTTCGGGGGAATTAAAAGGTTTTATATATTTATATTTTAAATTTTAAGGCGTCAGTCGAGGGAATCGAAACCAAATTCTTATACAAATAGTATGAGAAATATCATTCTAAAAGCCCATCTCAAACCAAAATATACATTGATTATAGCCAGAACTGAGCATATACAGGGTGACCCAATAAAAAGTTTACGAAAAAGGAAAGTGATATTTTTCCACTTCCTGTAATTTTATATCTGTTGTTTTAATTTTATATAAAAGAATGGGTAATGGAGCATCTACCCTGAAAAAAAATATTTGTTTTGGTTGAGTGGTTTTCAAGATATGGTCTATTGGACATTGCTTTAACAAAACAGACTTGTCCTTGGAGCAAAGGCATGATTGAACACAAGTGAGACATCAAAACTAATCCTTTTACAATGATTTTTTTTTTTTTAAGGATCACAGGTGTTATTTTGTTTTGGTTTATGATGGAATGATAAGAACACACAGAGATTGCTTTGTCAGGGGGTGGGGGGGGGGGGGGGGGGGGGGAGGTGGCTTTATAAATCTGAAAGCATAGCGTGCAGTTGTGCTAAATGCCAGTGTTCTGTCTTGAGTCAGGGCGGGCTTTTCAAATCCAAAATCATAGCGTGCAGTTATGCTTAATGCCAGATATCTGTTAAGATAAAGTACTTTTGATGTTGCAGTTGTGTTTAACCATGCCTAAGAAAAATGATGCTCCGTGGACAAGTCTGTTTTGCTGAAGTAATGTTCAATGGACCATATCTTGAAAACCACCCAACTAAAATAATATTTTTTCAGGGAAGATGCTCCATTACCCATTCTTCATAATAAAATGATACCACAGATCTCAGGTTACAGAAAGTGGGGAAAATATCACTTTCATTTGGGTAATTTTTTTATTGAGTCACCCTGTAGAAAATAATTCACGCGCTACATTCAGGAAACACGCAGCCCAGCACTAAAGTCATTCGGGTGGGGTATGGATTACGGGGGAATGAAGAGGTTTTATATAATTTGTTCATTCAAATGTCAACGCGTCAATCGGGGGAATCGAAACGTCTAAAAATAATATGAAAAATCATGGTCGGAAAATAAATAAATATCGAACCTAAAGCGTAAAAATGCTGCATAAAATAGCTTTATTTTGCTATACGGGTTAACAATTTATAAAAATGTATTTAAAAAAAAGCTTCCATTCGCCGTTACCAACTGCGAAACAGTTTTTCAACATAACATTGTTAGAAAATTTCATCAGTATTATGCACAACTTCTCTCTCGCATATAACGAAATAGCTGTCTAATTTGATAAAAAGCCAATATTGATTGATTGGAAATGAAGTGATGGCTTTTCAACCAAAAATCGGTCAAAAGTACGCACCAAATCGCACCAAATGGGTTCGAAAATTGAAAAACGATCGAACGCTCAGGGGGGGGCACATCCCCACTCAGACTCCCCCACTCAGACTCCCCCCTGTCCGCGCTAGCGCGGAGCGCGGTGCTTCGCACATCACTAACAAAAATGCACTTCCAATTTATTTTAATTTTTGAACGGCCAATAGTTTGCCCCCGATCAAAATACCCTGGCGCCGCCCCTACTCGTAGGCATCTCAAAATGCACAGGTATTACAATCAATAACACACATATATATCTGATGATATACAGGGTGACCCAAAAAAATGTTAACACTCCGGGCACATAAGCAGTGGCGTAACAGCCGTGGGGGGGGGGGGGGGGGGGGGGGCAGGGGGGGGGGCACAGTGCCCCCCTGAAGGTGCTCAGCAGGAAATTCAAACCTACCCACCAGGAAAAATGGGAGGAAGGGAAAAGAGGAAAAGAAGGGGGAAAGGGAAAGAAAAGAGAGAGAGAAAGGAAGGAGGAAAAAGAAAAAGGAAAAGTAGAAAAAAGGGGAAAGAAAGAAAAGAAGAAAGGGAAAGAAAGAAAGAAAGAAAATTTCGCAGTTCTACCCCCCCCCCCCCCCCCCCTGACAACCAACCTCTGTTACGCCCCTGCACATAAGATATCTTAAAAGGACAGGAACACACGGGTATAATTTTGATGTATTATGAAATCTGAGTAAATAAGCTTTCATTTGCATTTTATTGCGTTCCAATTGGTTATTTAGAACGGGAGATATGCTTCAGCAAACACGAGGAAGCAAAATCGGCTTGGTCCAATTTGCATTAATTACAACTATGATTACGAACTTGTAAGAATGCCAAAAACATTATTGTGCAGTAATTCAAAAGTAACAATACCATTGCAACATTTAATCATAAGTTAGCTCTTGTTTACCTGAAGGATTCATTACGTGCAATTGATTTATGGTTAATTTCAGTGCAATACTAGTTTTATTTCAGTGCAATATTAGTTAATTTATTTAATTGGATGGACCATTTCAACAAAGAACATGAAATGTTTCAATTTCAATTTTAAAGACTGCTTTACTGACAGCTACCCATTGCACATGGAAAAAGAGTATAGAACTTGAACTCATGACAAAATACCTATATAATTTATGTGGAATATATTTAATTATGTCTTTTAAGCTTGAAAAGAATCGAAAGAATGCGTTGAAAAGAACAAAGAAGAGATTAACTGATGTGTGTGTGTGTGACTTAACCATGTTGCTTCTTGCTTTGTGCATTTTAAAAGCTTTACTTTCATACTGAGAGGACTGGACCAAGCCGATTTTGCTTCCTCATGTTTGCTGAAGCATATCTCCCGTTCTAAATAACCAATTGGAACGCAATAAAATGCAAATGAAAGCTTATTTACTCAGCTTTCATAATACATCAAGATTAGACCCGTGTGTTCCTGTCCTTTTAAGATATCTTATGTGCCCGGAGTGTTAACATTTTTTGGGGTCACCCTGTATATCATTTGTCATCAAAAATCTAATTAATTAAGTGCTAATTAGTTCAATTTTGAAGGTGCATTTACAGGTTTCTGTGTGTTAAGACATATTCAAGTAATGTTGTTCCAAATCACATATCAGATTTTTACTTGTATCTGAACTTACTATAATTGAATGCAACAATCATATTGTCTTCTTATTAATTATCACTATAATTAATTAATTAAATCAAGACTAATTGATATATTGCAAATGTTGCGATGGTTGCCATGTAATTTTATATATATAGAAATTTACTTGATGCAAGGTGCAGTTATAATTCCTGACAGTGTGCATTTGGACTTTTAAATTGTGACAATTAAGACTCCCATTGTATGGGTATATCCACATACATGTATAGTCTACTCCACCAGCACAGTAGCATGCGGTTACCAACTCAAATTGATTTACAGACTGTGGAGGGTTTTTCCTCTCCCACTTGTCTTGGATCGCCCCCATTCCATTTCAATGGAATTTTTATTCTCTCCCACTTGGAATTGTTCCACGCTACATTTTGATCACCCTGTATATTAATTTGTTGTCAAATACATTCTGCTATGATTGTCTTTCTTCATCTAGACCTCTAAACCAATGGTTTAAAACTAGTGCAGCCGTACAACTCAAAATATAACTTATTTTTTTGTCTCTAAAGCATTGTTTTCCATTATTTAATAAACATGATTTTGGCCACCTGTATATTTAACGGGTGATGATTGGTTGCATTTTTTTAAAATGAAAGCCCTATATCCTGCCTTTGGTTTTAATGTAATACTTTAGAGAGAAAAAATAACCTGGGTATATCAAAACTAGTAAAAAAAAAGGTGTTTTTCTTATGTTACACCCTGTAAAATTAATGCACACTGTGCATAATATCACTTGTTATTTACATATCATCCTTGTAGTGATAGCTTTCCAAATATTATTACTCCGTGTAGATCGGATATATGCAATAAAATTTATGTGAATTTGACTCAAAATTTGTGAATTTTCTCTCAATTTACAAAGTGTAACATTTTTTACACCAACTTATGACATATGACCAGCAGTTTCAATGCTCACAAACTTTATATTTTATAATTAGGCTTACATTTATATTTTCAGACATTTCCTCTTCCCTCTCTCCATCCTCTATCTCTCTTCCGTTGGCGGCCCCGATATACCGACGATCTTCAGTGTACCGACGACTTGATTTTAAGGGGGAGGGTGAGAGCAACCCAGTGGCTTAGCTAGGATTTTTTCAGGGGGGGGGGGGGGGGGGGGGGGGGGGGCGGGGCAAGATTTCCGAAATGTTCGCAAAAGGTTGCCCCTAAAGCTCAGACAAATTGAGAGCGGGGGGGGGAGGGGGGGGGGGGGGGTTACAGCATGTTTTACACATAACGCGCTCGAACAATGGTCCATGTAAGTTGTCATAATGCCTATATACACACTACATCTGGAGAATGGGGCGAGGGGGCACAATAGGGCTTGGGGCGGGGGCACAAAGGGCGTTTTAAGGTTTTTTTAAGGATTTTTCTTTTTGGATATTTTGTGATATCTTCATAATATTATTTTTCATATGAATGGAAAAATTATGTGTTCCTATTTCCATTAGTAGCAATTACTGGTTTCAGTCATTAGCCACCTATAATTTGAGAATACGTGAGGACTCATTCAAGATGTGCAGAATTCGCCACTATTTCGTACTAAAAACAACAACTTTATCGTCTGTTCAATGAAATGTTATAAACATTGACATCCAACATTTTATGTAGAACGATGCTTAAAGGGACATTAAAAGTGGTGTTGAAAATTTTAAATGTTTAAAAATTTACTTCAGAATTCAAGATGAACATTAAAAATTGCCATTATTGTTGTTTCTACTAACAAAAACACAGCAAAACTTGCGGATTAAAACAATATCATCGCTATTTATTGAAAAACGCCCTCTATGCAAATATGGTTCACGTTATGTATCACGCGTACTGCAGGGGGATACTGCCGGACGTAAAATGCTCGTCCCGGCTGCGATTTTTTTTTTTACTAGTAAACATTTGTAAAATTTATTTATTTCGTTTTAATACGGAATAAAGCAAAACTCACTGAATAAAATGATTTTTTAATTTTTTTTTTAAAAAGTCAACTGATTTTACCTGTGAGCCCATACAAATGTTTACTAGTTTAAAAAAAATCGCGTCCCGGCTGTACGAGCATTTTTGAATCGACGTTTTCATTTACAAAGAGGGCTGCTTTTTCTTAATCCTTATAGGCGTAAGTTCATACATGTAATACAATTATAGAAATAAACTAATCCCAGTTTGTATCATAAGTGAGGGCGCAGCCTCCAACACATCTCTTAGTGCCCCTTTATAATTGACTATGGAGCACAAAAATAAGTAGTGATTGGCACATTCAGATTGAGACCTCTCATATTCTCAAGCAAGTGGCTGAGCATTAACATGATTAAAATAAGTGATTGCTAAACATTTGGTGTCAATGTAAATATGAACACCAGCTTTCTATTGACGCGTAACACACTATGAACATAACGAATTATACGAACGTCTAAAGCGACGTAAACCATGCAAGGGCGCAGATCCAATCTTGAAAGTGTGGGGGGGGGGGGGGGGCGGGGGACATTGCCATTTTTTCACTAGATCGCCAACCTTGATTGATGTATTACCACAAAAAGTGGGGGGACATTTGATATTGTGTCAGGAAGTGGGGGGACGTGTCCCCCCCGTCCCCCCGGGATCTGCGCCCTTGAAACCATGTCCATATACCCTAGTGTGTGCGTGCTATCTTCAGTAGATAGCACGTGTTTCGACTTCGATGACTCTGCATGCATAAAGACCTTCAATTTTGTATAGGTGTGTAGCAAGTAGCAACCCTGTGTCCCAGAAAACCTGAAAGAGCTCTAGTTTGACTTACATCATAGATTTTAATTATGTTTATACATGGAAACTTTAGGATGTGGAAGGATAATTAAGATTATTTGGGGAAACACTTGTAAATCCTACCTGGACAAGATTGTTAAGCTTCAAAAATGTGCAATAAGAACTGCTTCTTGTAATCACTATAGAAGTCACACTGGACCAATTTTTGCCAAATTTAATACGTTAACAGTCACTGATATGTATACTCTTGAATTGGGTACATTTATGTATAAATACACCGTAAATGAGTTACCTTCTTCATTTAAAGACTACTTCAAAAAACGTTCTGACATCCACAACTATTCGACAAGACATAGTAACAACTTCAATCTAATCAAAAATAAGAGAATATTCTCGGATCACTCAGTTCGCACTAGTGACCCCCATCTTTGGAACTCTCTCGAAAATTCATACACAATTTCAAATTCGGTAAAACATTTTCGTAATGAATTCAAGCAAAAACTTATTTCAAGTTACGATTAATTGATTTATTTTTAATTTTTAGAGCACTATTTCAATTTCGCTTTATGGTTATTTGATGATTTGTTGTTGTTGTTGAGCATTGTCCTTTGTCTTGTCCGGTATATATTGTTGGTGTCATATTTAGGTTTTAAATTTGGCTGTATTGGTTTTGTGTTTTATTGTCCCAGGGCTTCAGGGGATGGCACTTTACAGGCCTTTTTGGCCTTCTAGCCGTCTCCTCCATAACCGTTTCGATTTTCTGTTGTTGTAAATTATCTGATTGTTTCTTACTGTTTTTTGATGTAATTTGATGTTATTTGTGATTTTAATGTTATGGTAATAAATGATGAATGAATGAATGAATGATTAGTTAATCCGTTTTTATGCGCATGTAACGAAAGGTATATTATGTTGTAAACATGTTCAACCGATAGATGGAAGATGAGGGTTCAGTAGTTCAACACTAAAACTTGCAACTAATGTTGACGACGTTTTAGTTTCACTTTCTCATCATCAATCATGTTTATATATTCTGGAAGCCTTAAATAATCAATATTGTTCAACTTGGTTTTGAAATTACTTGTGATCAAAGAGATAATTATCTCGAAAACCACAGTTCAACCGATTTGACAGAATTTGAAAAAATTATAGATACTTTTCTAAGCAGCCTTATGACTCAATATGAACCGTAGAAAGTCTGCTCATCGAATATCTATAAATATAAATGTTGAGGTAGCAACTGTCAGTATTTTCTTTTAAATTTCATAAAGCAAAGTGGATTAAAAATATAAAAAAGCTTGTTCAAATCGTAACAAATTGTGTGTATCAATCCATTAAGTGCGTTTTCTTTTGGTGTTACAACTCATTAGTCTTGTGCACTATTATCTTAAAATTTGAAAATATTTAAATACCAAAATATTAATCAAATACATATTTATTGTATAATATTTCACTATAAATACATATTTATTGTATAATTTTAAACAAATTAAATTTATCAACCAATCATAAAGGGATGAACGGACCGCTGCGCAGCTACAACACCGTGTATTGTAGTTGATATCCGTGAAATCAGTTCTATTCGTTTTCGGACATATCTCTCGTTGACCATGAGTAATTGGAAAAACCGATTGTGCAATATTTGATTTTATGTCATAGATAAAAAAAAAATAGAGATTTAATGTTAAGGAATGTGCAAATATTATTACAATACGTGGGTATAAGTAAAAATAGAGCTCCTTCAAAATAATTTGAAGGTTTTATGGGACACGCCGCTGTAGACTACAGCTCCCAGTCTTCAATAATACCGTACGGCCGCTAAAGCTGTACTAAATACAGAGCCTGCAGCTGATAGCGACGTAAGAGGGCGACGGTGAGTCACAGTCTAAAACACGCTGTACTATAATTATGGACAAGTTTTGTGAAGGCTTGACTAATAACTGAGACTAATAATAACTAAAGTTACTTTAGTTATATTAGTCTCAGCTAATAAGATATGGACTTATGCGGATACAGAGGTGGATGAGCTAAATTAGCAAGGACATTATCGGTATAGTATTTAGTAGTGAATTTAAAAATGCCTAACTGAAGCACAAATTAATGCACAATTGGTGAACAAAGGTTGACATAGGCCTATATCTACGAGTGCTTTCTATGGCAAGATGTTAGTTTCATCTTTACCATTTTTACGTAAGCGTATTTATCGTAACTTTGGGGACACTTTCAAAACCTAAGGGCCTTTTAATAAACACTTCAAAAGAAGTAAGTTCCCCTTTAGGGTTTCCCTTATATTTTCAAAAATATACATTGGGTTGGAATGGGTTTTCTGTCAAATTGTTATGAGGTTCATACCAATACTTGACCAAAATTTCAAATCAACAGGTTCTGTCATGCTTGGGTGAGCTTGTATTGAATGACAGAATGTCCCATTTCAAAAGTTGTTAAAATAATGTTTAGTAGTGTGTGTATCCACCACGTTGGTGTATCAATTGACGACATCGATTTCTCATACATGTAGTGTTGATGAAGCGCGCTACTCGATATGGAAGTCCAACTCTTGTACCAGAATTTTAACCCAACTCAGGCCCGTAAGAAGGGGGGGGGCGATGGTGGCGATCGCCCCCCTTTGAAAATCTTCCCCGGAAAATTTGTACACAGGTGAAAAAATTTCGCGCGCTACGCGCGCATTTGTCTTCCCAATGCAATATTCTTTGCTACAAGCTTGTTTAGAGCCAAAATGTACCTCGATCGTGCAAAAAATAGGTGCAAATTCGAAAAATTTTGCGCGCTACGCGCGCATATTTTACTCACACATTTTTTTGTTTTGAAAACGCCCCCCCTTTGAAAAAAGTGTCTTACGGCCCTGCTTGAACTGGTGCTTCCATACTCAAATTAGCATGCATTGTAAGAGGGAATGTTGCCCTTTGAAAATGAGCAATATCTTGTGATGAAGGTTGATCAGCCAGTCAGTGTGGCTTTCACTGCCTGATGCTAATGTGTTTATGATTAGTGTTCCCCATATTGTGTATGTAACCATGCCCCATTTATCCAGCCAGGAAAGATCCTCCCGCTACTAAACATTATTTTAGCAAATTTTGAAATTAAACGTTATTTTAGCAACTTTTGAAATGGGACATTCCGTCATTCAATACGTGCTCACTCGAGCATGACAGAACCTGTTGATTTGAAATTTTGGTCAAGTATTGGTATGAAGCCCATAATCATTCGACTGAAAACCCCATTTCATTCCAATGTATTGTTTTGGAAATATACAGGAACCCATAAAGGGGAACTTACTTCTTTTGAAGTGTTTATAATGTTTCCACATTATAAACTGCTCACAGAAAGTTAGGAAACTTTTTTAATCAAGTATATTTTTATTATTTATTACCCCCTTGTATTACGTTGCATATCAATGGAAAGCTGAAGTGTTCCTCTTTAAAATGATACCAAAAGTGCAATGATGACATGTTGCTGGACTTGGCCACATTAATGAGAATGAGACAAAGTCACAAATCAAATGTGCCAAAATTATCGTTATCTGAGCTAAACAGTCAATAGGTAATGATCAATAATCAAACGCGGCATATTGAAACTGCAAAACGCTTACCGTGTCTCAGAAAAATTTACAAGTTGTAAGCCTAAACCTTTCATCACTTACCTTCATGACCTTCCACCTGTTAACCCAGTCTTGCAAATACCCTAAAGAGGGGAGGGTTAACTTGTGTGTGATATGCTCACTGGTGCAAATCTTTGTTTAAACCATTCATGGTTCTCAAGCATTACCGGTTTGATTATTGATCATTACCTATTGACTGTTTAGCAAAGATAATGGTAATTTTGGCACATTTGATTTGTGACTTTGCCTCATTCTCATTCATGTGGCCAAGTTCAGCAACATGTAATCATTGCAAATGTGGTATAATTTTAAAGAGGAACACTTCAGCTTTCCATTGATATGCAACATATACAAAGAGGGTAATAAATGATAAAAATATACATGATTAAAAAAAGTGTCCTAACTTTTTGTGAGCAGTTTAGTAGGTCTACTTTTGAAGTCGGAGCATGTTATATTCTCAACTAATAAGCGTCAAAAAGTATTCAACGAAATCAGGATAATACATTATTTAACAACATCTTCCCTTATGTCCGGCATAACATTTTGTCCGGGATGTAAAGTTTTCTTTTAGTTGCTAAAGCTGCATTGCGATTTAGCGTTTGGGCTTTGGGACAGATGTTTTAAGTAAACATAAGACTTGATTATAAATTTGCTTCTAGCCGTGAAAAACCGGTCTTTTGCCGCGTACTGACATTGAAATAGCTTTCGGGACTGATTTTAACACTTTCCACGCGGCTAGTAGGCCTATTAGTTTTACTTTGCATGTATATACAAAACAAGATATTTAAAAGCCTTTCCAACTTTTTAAGTCTCTCAAGAATTACTGAACCAATTCTATGCATGAGTGTACTGAATGCATTTCTCATAATGATTCCAAATATGGAGATGGAATTCAATAATTAAATTTTGGAATGTCGTCTGCAGACGCCTGCTGCGTGGAAAGCGGTAATTATATTTTGCATCTAATCCCAAAACACCTGGGGTATTTCAGATGGGTTATTATAAAGGGGTAAAAAAAGTAAGCCCCCCCTCCCAGTGGCGTAACTAGACTTTTTCATTTGGGGGGGGGCAAGAAGGGGCAGTTACTTGAAATGGGGGGTCTGCTAAGATTTTGTGAGTGAAGAGATGCGCGCGTAGCGCGCGAAAACTTTCGACTTTACAGCTATTTTTTGGATGATTGAGCTACATTTTGGCTCTAAACAAGCTTATACCAAAGAATATGGGAAGATATATGCGCGCGTAGCGCGCGATTTTTTTTCATATGTGTACTTTTGACCATCATAATTCCATGATTCCTTTCGTCAAATTAACCGACAGTGCCAATCTCAACCGACACGATGTCATTATTGGGCGGATTTGGTGTGTACTTTGTTTGTAAATTTCATTTACAGCCGTACTTGATTTCATTTGGGGGGAAAGCGGGGCAGGGGGCTCCCCCCACCGCTGGTTACGCCACTGCCCCCTCCCCTAAAATTAGATTACTTTTGTTTACATATAACTTCACACACAATTAGACGTTTCGAAAAGTTGAAACGATTATGAAAAGAGAAAACGCTTGGCTACGAAGAAACTGTTTTACATTTTCGATATCATGTTTACATGAAATTTGCCAAAATCCAATACAAGTGCCACTTTTTCTGAAAACATCATTTTGAGGAAATGTGACTGTTTTGGGAAAAATAAACATGATATCGAAAATGTAAAACTTTCTATTGGTAGCCCAGCGTTTTCTCTTTTCATAATCGTTTCATTTTTTCAAAACGTTTAATTGTGTGTGAAGTTAAAGACAAGGGGGGGGGGGGGGGGGGGTAGTGTTTTTCTACCCCTTTACCAGCCGGGGTTGAGACCGACTAATACTATTTTTTAAAACAAATGCCAAAATGAAACGTCATCAAGGTTTGTTTTATTCATTATCATGTTTATTGAAGTGTGCCCAGCGTCAAGTTATACTCGAGAGCACCAGAAGGGAAAGTGTGTGAAATCGGTTATAACGTGACATGATAAAAACAAAAAATGTGCTGAATATGTGCACAAATTAAGGCCGGACATTTGTACATCAAAACAGCTTGGGTTCAGCCAAAAGCCTGAGAATGCTCATGCCTGAGTAAGGGATGGCATCCAGATTCGTACGGATTGAAAACCGTAGATCGGAGAGGGTAAACGCACTGGGATAAACGGACAGTTTTGTGTATTAACGGCACGTGGTTAAATATTGACCAACCAATACGTGTTTAGCCATGCGAACGCATTGAACAACTCCCGTGAACGGACAGCCAGTGCGTTTACCCTCTCCGATCTACGGTTTTCAATCCGTACGAATCTGGATGCCATCCCTAAAAGCAGTTTCCTTCAGTATCCATATATTTCATGATCTATAAGCATGCCTTTTGTACTTGGCATCTAATGTGCTCCCTGTTAAAGAGGAATTTCCAACGATATGCAATAGGACTAATTCCTTCACATTTAGGATGAAGATAAACAATGTAATTACAGGAGAAACTGGGTGCTCAATAACAATTGGTAAATATCGGTAAAATGAACACACTGAAATGACTCTATGGCTTGTCAGTTGCTGGAAGGCAACGGAAGCAGTTGGGGAAGGGGGTGGTCAGACCGTCAGAAATGTGCCTTTCCCTTAAATGTCTGCCACCTATTAACATTTTCCAAGCAACACATAGATCACATGTATATGTCCTCGCCTCCTAAATTGGTCAAACTCCCATAGAACATGTATTAAATATGTCATGCCCCTCCCTGAATTGTCAGTAGCTTCTAAATTTGGATGCTTCCCCTAAAGTTAAGTTTGCCAGTTGTGATTGTGCCCAGGTGGAAATGTTCAAAATTCTGCTAAATAATGCAGTCATATAAAATGCCATTTTGGGGACATTTACATGATTTTATGCATACAACTGATACAACAAACATAACATTGTGACACATCATTTGAAAGGGTACAACTTGTTTACTTTTCCAAAAATAAAAAATGTCCATTTAAAGGTGGATGTTTCGATCACTTTAGCTTTTTTTTGCCTATCAAAATATTTTGATATCAGACAAATCCCCATATTTTTCTCATTATTTCTGTAAAATGTTAGGCGTAAGATGTGTTCTATTTAGACAATATAGGCCAAAATGCGGTGAACTACTGCCAAAGGTGGTTAACCAGTGTACTACTCAATGGGAACATTTCATGTGACATTGTGCTTCTAAAATAAGAACCATTGGAGTTATGCAACTCAAATGTTGGAATACGATCATTTTAAGGATGACCCTTCATGTAGAATAGAAAATATCAAGTTGAAAATCGAGCTAGCAATCGGAACATCTACCTTTAATCATATAACCAAATCAAAAGCAGGTTGGGGCGACTGTTGAATCAAACATACATTCATGGAAACGATGCTAGACTTTAATCAAGTCCGCAACGGATTAAAGCGTAACAACTAGCAACACTATTTGAGCAAGATTTGTTCTTAGTCTAAGACGTATGTAGCATTATGCAGTTACGCCATCTCGTTTATCAATGATACCTAGATTTGAAAATTATCAAATAATTGAAGTAATGCTTTTGAAAATAATAGGAGGAAAGACATCATCTCCCCTTTTAGTTTGTTTATATTGTACAAGCTAGTTTGCCCTATCTCTAAAAATAAGTCTGGCTGACAAGATGTTTCTTATGATGTGATGAAAAATGTTGATTTCCCGGCAAGCTACCCCAAATTCCCTCAAAAATGGAAAATGCCCACTATTTCTTACATGTATTTAACCCTCCAAATGCCAAAATTACCCGGCAAGTAACTACCTAATTTCCCATCTTTCTAGGCCTGGCGATGTGTCACACAAACGGTAGGTAACAGAAAAAACAGTTGCTACAATTTGAATTTACTAAAGATCTCCCATATTTATTCACTTAATACCTTCATTCTTGTACTGATTGATATTACTTACAATAATCATGGATACATTCAGTAAGTAATGTAATTATGACATAAACTAATATTTGTAACATAACATTACCATTTGTTGAAGAAAAAAAGATGATTATTAAAAGAAGAAAAAAAGCATAAGACACACAAAAAAACTCCACTGTTTTTTGTCCTAAAACCAAAATGCAATATATTTCTAAACCCTAACTTTTATAAAAGGAAATAGATCAGTTGAAAAAGTGGTCCTAGTGGGAATCGAACAACTTTTTTGCATTTCAAAGCATTTGTCTCAACCATTAGACCAGCGAGGGGTGAACTAGTCAGGAAATGATTTTGATCCCTCTTAAGCCTTAACGGAATAAAACCATAATACTATTATCATCAGCACACAATGTTATGAATAGAGGTGAATACACATGATAGTCTACCCTGGGTAGACAGTCATGTGGGTATTTCCATTTACTACATATAAATATAAACTGATGAATGATACTGTCTGCCACATCAAATGTGACCCTCACATCAAAATGGACATGTTGGAGGTCAGAGTCAAATCTGAGTTACATCAAAATGGACATGTTGAAGTCAAATATTGAGTTATTGAAATTACACCATGTTGAAGGTAATCGGATTTTGTATTCACAAGATATGATTTGAAAAAGCATATTTTTTTCTATTATTTTCTTTATATTTCACCAAATATATTGGCCTCTTTCTCAAAACTGTGTTTGCAGACAACATGTCCCTTTTAACGCGACTGGTCACAAATACTTTTCTATTTGATGCATCATCGTCATAGGCCGCATCACATACAGATCTATATGACACATTGTTTGGATTAGCTTCAAACTATACTCTATTTCTCTTCCTCAATTACAGTGACATAACTTTACAGGCGCAGCATTTCCGCATTTCTTCCATATTTCTACACGTGCGTGTATATGCTAGTGCCTCAAGTAGGCGCACTCATTTATGTACTGCAAAAAGTAAATGACTTAGTCACGTCGCTGTCTCGTGATAGATAAGTAGACTATAACTTATTGTTTGATTAGTTTTCCTAAACATGGCATCTAATCTATCAATTAATACTGCTTTATATGGTATTACACTTTAGATCTCAAAGCGAAATTTGTGTCTTTTTGTTGTTGAATAGAAAATATGTCATATAGCCTAAGATATATTACTGTAAAATATTTTCATTTTGCAGGTACTTCATAATGTAAATGTCACCTTTAACAAAGTATCCAATTTGATTAGGAACAGATCAGCACTCTGCCAGCTGATAATAGTGCAATTTTGTTGCTAGCTAAAAAAACTATCCCTATCAGATTATTCAGTGATGGAAAAGTTATTTCTTCAAATAAAAACCAATACTTATTAGAAAGATGCACCTACTTTCCAATCCAAAATCCGCGCCCTAAATAAAATCCTGTCTATTGGGTTAACCCCCTCTCACTCCTTTAACATGAGAAAAACAAAAACACATTTGACAACCCTTTTAGAGAAAAACCCCCAATAAATCTGAATAATAAATATAATTTGTGACCATTGATCATAAATGACCTTCTTACACCTATAATAGCACATACACAGCCAATCCAGAATTCCACAAATTTCACTTATTGTACAGCTTCAGAATGCTGTAAATTTGACATCGTAAATAACCTGATTAATTACAGCACTGTAATTATTACCCAACTTGGTGTGGGGTGTGTTTAGTAGATGATTATCCAAGTCTGGATGAGTGAGAGGTGTCCTACTGTGAAAGTGGTGTGTATCTGGTGTGTAGGGTAGAGCTCTGCCACATAAATCATCACTTAAATAGTCACTGTCGATGAGTGCTATTAATTCCTTATAGCACTCGCTCGTGCTATAAGTCATACTAAAATGGAATTTAAACCACATTTTGTCCATTATCAATAAAGAGCTGCTTTGCAACAGTAAGTATACCTTGATCCAAAAGGCAGACTAAGCCCACTTTAGGTCCCATGTGTGTATTTATTACTCTGTGTGTCTTATATGACAACCATATGTGATGTGATCAAGCAAAATCAGTCTGAAGTCAAAAATATCTAATATTCAGTTCTTTACTTGATTGTATAGGTTATTTGTACAGCTTCATTTTGCGGGAAACCCCATTTCAAATAGACACTGAATTCAACAGATATCAGCTATTGAAGGGTTTTCAAAACAGTAGAAATGAAATGAAATTTTATCCTTTGTTTGGTTATATCTCAAAATCAATATTTCCGACTTGTGACTGAGTTTGCATGATCACATCACATATGATGCGGTTTATTTCATCAAATATCTGATACATTCCTGGTTCTAGTCAAATGTATGACATGCAAGTAGCTATGTGTATAACAGTTGGTCATGACTATGTTTCTTGAACACAATTAGACTAATCACTCATGTATCTGTCGTACAACTTTAGTAAAAAGATATTCAAACTATAGCTTGAATCTAAATTGCAAAGAAATTGTTGAATTAGATGGATCTGCTTGTGCTGCCTCCCACACTGCATTACATCGTATCTCCATCTGGCCCTTCAGCATGTATTAAGTAATACTTCCTATGTATAACCTTTGGACAGTCTGCTCTAAACATGTTCAAGGGTCAACAACATATCTATTAAACCTTGTACGTCTTCTTGGCCCTGAACATGTATAAAGCAACCCTTTCTAAGCATAACCATTGAGCAGTTTTATTCAATACATGTTGAAGGACTAGAAAAACCTACACAGTTTTGACAGAACAGCGATGATTAAATAATTGAATGAGCATTTAGCAGGTTTACACACACACGATTCAACAAATTATGACTATCACTATTATCTCTGCTGGAAGTTATAAACCCACACCAACAGACTTCCCTGTCCACTGATCTATCAGTTCCTCTGAGCAAGTGGCATATGAGGGGAGCGATTTTTGACAAGTCTGTTCTAGCCTTGTGCTAGCTGATACAAGTGTTATCTTGTAAACGTGTGTTAATTATAGTAGAAGTTTAAGTTGTAATAAGTGGTCAGCAGGCAATTAGGTTGCAATGACGTTCAAAAAGACATTACTGTAATAGTGGCCATTTCTGCGCAGTGAATTTTTCGTGCCTTGCATTTTTCAACTGCTTTGAGTTTTCTCAAATTTGCGATTTGTAGCTGCATTATGCAAAATTAATTTATTCGCGGGTTATTATTTTCACGGTAGCTGGTTCCAGCCCGAAAATAAAGTTAGTGCAAAAATGTCCACTTTTACAGAATGACCAACATTATACACAGCCCTCTCTTATAGATGAGGTGACCTATGATGTCATGTATTTACAAATGGGACACCCTCTGTTGTTTCCCTCCAGGCAGAATATACAGTAAAGTTAATGAAGACAACATGAAATTTCTTTCTAATGAATTGTAAAACTCATTTAGTTTTAGGTTTTTTTTGTGAAATGCGATAGCTTATAGCATTCCTAAGCAAGTTTAAAGACAATTTTGATAACCATTTGCTGTGACACCACAATCTAGTTAGAAAACCTGATCTGGCCTATGTAAACTATAGGAACTCTTGCCCGGTGTGTTTTGTCTCAAACCAACAGAGGGTGTCCTAAATGTCAACAAATGTCACCTCATCTATAGAGAACTAATGTTCAAAATAACTTCTATCCACCAGAATATTAACGTCAATTGACAAAGGCATATAGTGTTTTCCCATGTAAGCTGAAGATGTCATTCACGGATTCTTCTGATACTTCTGTAGAAAGATGGATAGAAAAGAGACAGAAAATACAAGAAAGAAGGAGCAGTAAGTAATTTATTTGAGAAATATATTTTGATACATTGCTTAAAAAAATAGGAATAAATGGAATGTCTTGTATTAGTAATGTTTTTCTATTTGAAGAATCAACATATTAGTGTTGGTTAAAAGGTCCCTATTTTTTAAAGCCAATTTGCGTGTATTTCTTTTAGGCTCCATGCTTTTAGCTCACTTTTATCGTACCATGATATTCCTTCATATATTGCCAAATAAAAGCACATTAAAAAATGAATATTTTTCAAATGTTGAGCACATATAATGGTACTGTTATCATGTGATAACCCAGGCAAATGCAGAAACTTGCTTGATTTCGTTATATTTATTACTCCATTAATTTGACCAATAAATACCTTTTTACTCCATATTTATTCTGAGATGTATTTAGATCTGATAGTAATTCATGATTCCAAAATCACGCACTACACTTTGCATGGTAATTAAACACAAGTACTGTAATGGATTCATTTCTGGCCTTTTAATATCATGAATCACATTAGCAAATGTGATGCGATCTGTAAAAACCCGTCGGATGTCTCAAAATGTGAACTAGGGATTATGGGTAAAATAAAAAAAATAAAAAAATAAATAAATAAAAAACCTTTTTTAAATTTTTTTTAAAGAAAATTAGTTTCCAATACTTTGTATCATCATCTTTCATGAAATGTCACCTTCAGAAACTTACTTAAGTCACTTTAATTATTAACCTTATAAAGTTATTATATTGAATTATGTATATTTTTTGGCCTGTTTTCATGATTTCTTGTTTTGTAGCTTTTGATGACATCACAATCATCATTCACTCATAACTTTTTTTGTAGTGATCGTAGAAAAATGATCGAAACAGTTCTGTAATCAGCACAGTTTTAGCTTTCTTATATATCTCCAATATGAAAAATGCCACCATGTGGGGGGTTTTCACAGATCGCATCACAAATGTGATTTATCCCCTTATTACATAAATGGGAACTTAACTGTGGTTTATCTCTATAGACTCTATTAGTAATATAGAATATCAAACTTACCATTGCTTTTACTTTTCGATTTAAAAAGCGTCATCCGTCTCCCCTGCAAGCCAAAGATGACCTTGACGTGACCTTTCAACTCTGACACTGACATAGGAAAGTCTCCCCTGGGGTTTTCCAACAAGACAGTTCCTTTCGTGCTCTTAGCACCTGCCTGAGGTTTGGCGTTGCATAGCTCAATGTTGACAAACCGACAGAATGGTCCTGGACCATTGGACACGGTGCCCCCTGCAGAGGAGGAATCTGATGAAGTTTGTACATGCCCGCGTACTAAACACAGTTCTAGATCGACTCCTTTTAGCTGAAATTCAGAAGGTGTCATTTTTGTTACTAGCAAACATACATTGATAAAAGAGATCCCAAAATAACAGAATTGTATTGTTCGAATGTCCCAATAAATATGAAATTTAAAAAACAAGGATTTACCCAATAAAAAATGGCATACATACAAAAGTAACAAATTAAGCAGAGAGTGAATAACAGACAACAATTCTATTATTAATAAAAACCTGTTAAAAAGAAATTACTTTTGTTTTGGGTACTTAAATATTATTTAAAATTGTAACAATAAACCCCCTGATCAGACAGACATGAGAGTGAATTAAATTGAAAAAAACCCCAAGAGACTTGTGAAAAAGCAGAAAATAAATGAAATCGAGCAAAAATGACTCGAAAAAACAGGCTGAAAATAAATGAAAATACAGAAATTTGGTAAGAGTGACAATAAGGCATGAATTCCCACTTCATCCTGCAAATTCTCATGCCCTTCCCCAGTTTGGTCTGATTTTGTTACAACATACAAAATATCCTGCACTCACCTGAGTGGTTTCTCTGACAATCTCATCCGCATCATCAGGCACGGGGAATTGACACAAAGGCTGCTTGACTGTAATGTTGATAAAGTCTGCATGGGTCTGGATGACTTGTGCTACACGCTCCGTAGGAGGGTCAACACGATAGAACACAGTGATGTCATCAATGGGTTGAAGTTTACCCTGTAATGAGTGGGTGGTAAGTGAGTTTATGTGGTGAATGTGCACCGTGAAAAGAGGAATACAAATTGATGGCCCTGATCGACTATGTGTTTGTCCTTGCATAATCAAAGACTACTACTAATCCAAACAATGACATGAATGCATTAAGTTTAAGCAACAAATACCTCTCGGGTAGGGTTGGTCGACTCCTCCGCCCCCTCCCCCAAATTACACAATTTTATTTTTAAATACCTAAAATGTTACCGGATTTCGACAAACTAAATATGATTTTCCACTACATTTCAGAAATATGGTCGGTATTCATTTGTACATAAAGCAGGACTAAAGGAGCGCCAGTAGGCCTGAAGGAGAAAGGAAAACCTGAAAAGGCGTGGGAATTTGGGCTAAAGTAGGAAATTTGGTGATTGCCTGAAAACTGGCATCCCTGATAAAGATCCCCCACCCCGCATTTCCATATAAAACGAGAGCATCAATGATGCAGAAGCTCACTACAGCTGAGAATTTGCGAAAATTCATAACTCATAACACATGTCTATATATAAACCACTATAATCTGTCCAGCATATAACAAATGATGCAAAGCTCGAATACATATTATACCTTACATGAAACAAGAATTATATATATATTATTATGCATTCACCGTTCACCGTGTAAGCACATTTGCCCTTCTATATGCTTCGGTTGAGATTTCATAAGATCAAGAAATAGTCTCTTTCTGGTATTAAAACAAAATATTGCCAAACACCTTGGATATTAAATGGTGCGACCTAATGGTAGATGATTGTTCTCTTTTGTAATGTGTGAAGGTTCAATAAATAATATGTACAGAGATGAATAACTTGGGTACATAACAATGGCAAAATACAACACCTATTTTATGAAAATATGCATCATTTAATGAAAATAATAATATGTGTACAGGTCACCAAACTCCCATGGCCCCTGGATCTTAGGCCAAGTAAAAATAAAACTAGTTTCTCGTGCTAACTTTTTGAAAAAAGGAAGATGAGGGCATTTTTTTTCTTCTTCCCAAAATGGCGAATGCCCCTTTTTCGAAAACTGGTTTCGCTTTTTCCAACATGGTGGAAATGTTTTTGCTTCAAAATGGCCGCCACTTTTCTAAGACTAGCTTTATAACCTTAAAATGGATACATACTGGAAACTGCTCGCGATATTTTGCATGTTTATTTTAATATAACTCAAGGATTTATTCTCTATTTTTTCTCTTTCAGGAATAAAAAGCTAAACAAGAAATGATGTGTATTCTAGATTTACAAACTATCAGTGTGATCTCGGGAATATCTTGATAAATAAATCAGTTCCAGCCAAAAACGACAAACAAATGTCCCGAAGACCACACTGGTATTTTAAAACACCAGTTTTACCCACGGTTTATTTATATCATCTGATGATACAGTTTAATTTTTATCATGTTTTGATAATTAACAGTTTGCCTGTTATGTTGTTCTTTGATTTTAACAGGTTTTTTTTAAATATTGACACGTTCTCCATTTACAACATCAGTGTGATCTTGAGAACATTAAAAAAAGAAAAATTAAAAAAATTAAAAAAATTGAAGAAAAAAAACTATTTTTTGACGCGGCGGCCAAAATGGATGCGCACGCGCGGGGAAGAGAAACTACTTTTTTTTATTATTTGGCCTTGTAAATGGTGCGCCACTTTGACTTTGGTAATGCCACAAAAACCAGTTGGCGAATTGGCGTTCTCTTCTGGATGGTTCAATAAGTAACAATAACATTTACCGAGGTGATTGGTTTAGGGGAATATTGAGAATAAGATAGGCTTTCCTCTGATATCAAAATAGTACTACTACATAGTTAACCATACATAGCCTATAGGCATAGGCTGGGGTTTTCGGGAATTAGTGCTCCTGGGACTCGATTTTGTTTTTCGGGCGGGACTCGGGATTTACGAAAATTGGTAGTCCAGATTTTCGAGGAAGTGAAAACGCAATAAAATATACTAAATATCCACCAAAGTGTACTGTACTGTAGATATGTAATTCTGTTCTCTGTGTTGTCTTCATTCATGCATTTATTATTGTCACATCTGCACCGGTTTTAATCAGCTTCCGGACATTAACATTACATATTAAATTCGCGACTCGTTCAAGATTTACCATCAGAATAATTTTGTGAACTACCAAAATGCATAAAACTTTCATAAGTGCAACCAAATGTGCACAATGAAGCGAATTTTAGAGCAACATCGTGCGTATACGTAAACACACCGCTGGCGATGTAAGCGGCGCCATACTCTTGGGTTCCTTTTTTAGTAGGAGAACCGTATGAGGAACAGGCGGGGTTGGACGATGATGTATCATTTATTTTAAAGACCCCTTTTCATTTTATATTTGGTTTATTTTGTACTCACGTCTAGGCTATATCAGCCTTTCGACTCACTCGTAGTCATTTTTTATCTGCGAACGTTTTCAGTATTTTACTTTTACTGTAAATTAACGATACTGAAAGCTTAACAGTGGAAAGAAGTTCCACAAACGCAGTAGCGTGTGCGCGAGTATACACGGACACCAACAAGATTCATGGGGTCATCGCGGACCAATCGGAGTCGTTGGATCAGATCAGCTGTCAGATTTGTTTACCATTTTAAATGATCAATATTCATGAATACGATGCATAATTAATTAAATGTTACCATATATGGCAAGATCATGACTCACGATTCGAACGATACCAAATTTATTTATAGGTAAGTCAGTGCATAGTGTCGCCTATCTATGGAAAATACGATGTATTTGGAAGATAAATCACCACTTTAGGACACAGTTTGCCTCAATAAAGGCATGATTTTTGTACTTCCTCCCTCATCAATAAATTTGATTTTGTTTAACTGAGGGTTAAAGTATATATTGAAGAATCAAAAAATGATGTAAAACAAAAATTGATATCCGCCAGATTTTTCACCCCCATTTCAACTTTGACGAGCTTTATCTCGAAATATCCTGTGCGACTTATGTCTGGTTTCGTCGGAGCGGGTCACATATTATAATAATTATATCATGAATAATAATGATCTCTAACCCTTCCTGTCGTGATTTCTGTAGTAAGCCAATCACAATGAGACAAACACGCATGTACATCATGATACATGCATGCCGTGTGTTAATCAAATTTTATGTCATAGCGTTTTACACGTATTGTCAATACAGTTTTGACAATAAAGAAAATAACGAAAAATTTCCAAGTTTGTCGAATGGCAATCTAACTCATTTTATAACATATTCATGCGATCATATTGTTTCACCATCTCAATATACATTTTCCGACAAATACCACTTGCGTGACCAAGATAAAACCATGTTTCATAGTCGCACTTTCCCCTTGACCTTTACCGTGACCTTTCGCATCGAGTCGCTTTAGCTTACTTGTAGTAAGCTAAAAAATAGACCCCGATTTTCTAAAAAAAATGGGTGTGTTGGGCCCGTATAACTTCTTTTTTTTGGGTAGTCTTATCTTGGCAGAGCATGGTCAATAAGAGTACAATAGGTATCTTAAATTCATAAAGAAATGTGATTTCAAATTTTACTGGTCCTTTAAAAACAGAGCACAGTATCAGACCTAGGTGAAAATATTTATGAATAATGCTTTTTCTTCCAAGCAAAGCCTACCTTTTTCCTAAGCCTCTGTACACGGTTGATGACTTCCCTAGCAACTCCCTCGTCTATCATAGACTGGTCTGGTGTCACATCTAATAAAATAAGTACCTGAAAAGAAGACAATTATCATTACAAAATATCTCCCACATGATGTTATAATAATAAGTATGGATATGAAGAATACTTATATACTTTGGTTTTGATCCATAGTGTAATTGAAATAGTATTTGAGGCACACATACAAAGCTTTTATGATTAAGTGCAAATTGTAAAACTAAAGAACCATGGCGTTTGAATCTTCCCTTGTCATTTGACTAACAACGGGGCATATGAAGTTGGACTTAAATGAGAAACACAAAATCCAAGAAGACATTTCATCAAGAAACGCAATCGATACAAAAACTATACTATAATCAAAATAAATAATTGTCGATCCCAGCGCTCGCGTTCATTAAAATGTTGTGAATGCAATCTTGCGATGTACTCGGGCTCAAATTACAGGAAGGCCATCGAGGCCATGGCCTCCATGCCCTTTGACTTGGCCTTGGTGCCTTCAATTTCAAGGCATTCTTTAGCATATAGTGGCCTCTGGTGCCCTTGCCTTGAAATGAGTGCCCTCAAAGATTTGTAATTTGAGGCCTGGATGTACTGCATTCCAAAACAACAGGTGCACAATGCTGTGCATGTATATTTTGAAGTCGCATAGTATGCGAGGGAATGGTTTGAAATGATCAACAATTATTTGTTTTGATTATATAGTGTTTTGCTTGCTTATCAATTCTGGAAACGAAACAATTTTGCTTTTACCTCATGATCATATCTGTACCATCCCACAAATAGCAAGTACATAACTGTATATTATAAATACCTCTCTATCAGAATGAGCCTCATAGTCAGATTTATCTTTGCCTGTTTCAGCAAATGTGTATGACAGCCTCAGATCGTCCTCTCCAAGCTTGTGTCCATCAATCTCAATCTTTCCACAAGAGCGGTATTTCACCAGCTGTGCATCAGTGAGCTGCCTAATGGATTGCGTCACTTTCTTGAAGTCGCCCTTGAGTCGCTTGCCAAGTAACAAGTGGTCTGGTTCTGCTCTTAATGAGACGCCATACTTGTCTTTATCTTGGGACGTTGTTACTGTGCGAACGTTTAGTTCCTGAAATAGAAACCAACATTTGGTCATTTAGTAGCCTTTCTTCTCGAGAGGTTGTAAGAGTCATCAGTGGTTTAACCATGGTGGAGAGAGCTACCCATTGCGAAGACAAAGTGCATTTCTGCAGCAAAGCATGAGAGTGGCCCATTCAAACTATATTGTATAAAGGAATGTGTGTATAAATGAGTAGTATATCATATGAACAGCACTGTGTGAGATTACATGTAGAGTGTTGAGTGACGCTGTATGAATCAGACCATGGTTTTCATGAGCTGATCATCAGCTATCACTTCAAGAATTGAAGAGTTGTTTTGCAAAAGGGCCTACATCCACTTCTGCCTTTTTACTCATTTTGCAATATTAAATGGATGGCTATTCATTAGGCAAAAAAAAAAGTTGACTTGCCCTTTCAGGGCCAGAGTCAGGGTCGGACGGTCGGATTTTGTCAATTTAAAAAAAAAATTAAACAGGGATAGATACTACAAACGAGAGCATCAATGATGCAGAAGCTCAGCTAGCGACAAGCTATAAATTTCATGTATCCATTAGCAGGGGTCGCATTCTGACACGTCTGCGCGTCCTAGACCTCTCACTTTCTTGTAGTGACGCGTCGGATCTCTAATTGGAAAGACTGCGGGTCCCGATCAAAATTGAAGGGACCCCTTAAATTTGACGATGTATGGAAATGGAAACCTTAAGAAATTCTGTAAATTACATATCCATCCTTTGCTCACAATATAAATTCATTAATAATGTCCGTAAAAATGTAAAATTTTCAAAAACCCAAACTTCAGGACCCCTCAATTTTGTTGGGGACCCCTTAAATTTGTTTTTTTGAAGTCCTACAGGGTCCTGAAAAAAGTCATGAGACCTATTACATTTTTGATCCAGCGCTATCCCTGTCCATTAGTGACAAGCTGTCAATTTCATGTATTGGATAGATTAGGTCCATAATGTATTGGTTGAGCTATGAGGTGTTTTCTTTAAAAATATTTTTAAAACTCAGTAAATCACCCAATTTTATCATTATAAAGTTTTGGATCCAATGTCATTCACACTTGAACAGCTCAAAACATAATAATGTATGCACAAAAATTATCATTTTTTATATGTTTACCGCTTATTTTACAACTTGACCTCAGATGACATTTGACCATAAAAGGTGACCTTAATAGATGACCTTTGACATATGAATGTTTAAATAAATAATTAGACACAAAAAACAATGTAAATAAACCTCAAATACATCATTTTAGGACTCTGATGAGCTTTTACATTGCCTCTAGATTTTATAGTCTGTTATATCCAGTACCCACTGGCATGACTGGCTTGGTAAATTAAATTATGCCTACCTACACTGGCGAATTCTGCAACTTTTCAGCATTTTACTCAGAACTTTCAATGGATATTTCAACTTAATGTGCACTTTTTAATTCTGCCGATCCCCAAGGATAGTTTAGGGGGCAATGTCTTGCTACACATCCCGTAACTCAAGTGCGCATGCTCAAACCAATTAAAATATGTTGTAGCTATACACGATTTATTCTTTATCGTTCAGTAAGTGTACATACTTCAATCTCATTGGTTAACACGTATGAAATCTGATCCATATCGTGTAAACAACAAGTCAAACCACACGATATATTCCCATATCGTCGATTAACTGCGTTACCAGATGGTGCGAAATGATATTACGTGTAAAGCGATTGCTTTGCGTCTGTGGAAGAGTTGCTTAAAATACAAATAAAATGGCGGATGATTTAAATGCAACCGAGTCGATTTCTGTTACATTCTGAGGCCGAAATATACCGCAAAAAGGTCTAACCCACGCCATAAAATAAATGATCTGCATATAACCTAACCAGACATGTTTTGGGCCATATCACATTCGGCATGCGGCCTCATGTGATATGACATGCCAAACCATAGGTATTTTTCCGTATTGTGTGAACATGCAGGGGATAACTCATAGTACGGGACGTGAGGCAAGATATAGCCGTTTAGGGAGTGTTCAGAAATACTTGGGGCCTGGGTGGTGGCCAACTTGCAGTTTTGGGTTTTTGAACTTTTTTGACGTAGCTAGGTTATTCATATTGGGGGCGAGAAATGAGAAAGAACCAACAAGACTTTTGTGAGTCAAGAACTGTGCAATTTGTTTTTGACTTTACACCTACTTTTGGAACGATTGAGGTACATTTTTGCCCCGGTGGTTTCAGTCAACATTGACTTTGGGTACGCATGATCGTTCCAAAACTCGCGGAAAAGGGCGGTTTTCTGTATCATGTCCGCGGACATTCCGCGAACATACCATGTCCGCGGACATTCCGCGAACATTTTATGTCCACGATTTTCCTAAATTAGGGGTGCTTTTTGAAGCTATGTCTGCGACAGGGCTGGAAAAGATGCAAGGTTTCCCTGCAAGAGAAATTTGACAAAGTTGGATTTACCGCTGGTTTAGCGGCGGAGGGGGCGACCCCCCATAGAACCTTAAAGGGCACATGCAATGCAAATACAAGTGGTGTGATTTGAGTCAAGTCTACGAGGAGGGACCAGAAAGCATTCAATATATGTGCTAGTTGATTATGACATCAATTGTGGAACTATTGATAGCTCTGTGAGTACTATGAAAAGAAAATTCCAGGTGACTGGTTTGAATGTATTCATGATACTCACTGATAATCAATATACCACAAATGATGTCATTTGTGGCGTGTTCATTTTTCTGGCCCTGTTTATTGTAATGGAATGTCCCACAAAGACTTGTAGCAGGATTATCATCCCTTTTCCTGTGCCCTTTAAAGGTAGATGACCCGATCACATTTTCGTAACACAGAATTATTTCAAACATACGGAGATTTTCATATCATATGAAAGCTCGTATTTTTCTCATCATCATACTGAAATTTGACGGCCTAAATCGGTATAATTACGGAGAAATCGATGAAATAACGTCGAATTACCGCGAATGGTGGTATACCATCGATATAGTTTGTGTACTACTCAATGGGTACAGTTCACAGCATCTTGTGCGTGTAAAATAAGAACCATTAGAGCTATGCAACTCAAACTTTGGAACACGACTTTTTTAAGGATGACCTTTCATGTAGAATAGAAAACTTCAAGTTGAAAATCGAAATGTGATCGGGTCATCTACCTTTAAGCTTTTTGGAAAATTAAGGTCCAATTGATGCCATGGTGCATCATATTATGGAATATCGGCTGTATAATGCCTAATACTCTAAAAAAGTATTTTAAAAAATAAAAACATTTTTAGGGGGGTAGGGATTTCCTGCGATACGGCAACATTTCCTGGCACAAGGAGCTTGCCGATTTGCCCTCTTTTTCCTGCCCTGGTCCGCGATTTCCCTAAATTAGGGGTGTTTTTTGAAGCTTTGTCCATGTTTTCCAAAAATAAGGGGTCATTTTGAAACCTATGTCCGCGATTTAACAAAATTAGGGGTGTTTTTTGTAGAGGTTTATGTACGCGAAGAAGAAAATAAAATAGAATGTCCTCGTTTTTACGCAAATAGAGGGACTATATATAAAGTGTCCTTGGAATGGTGAAAAAGGGGGGTCATTTTCAGGCAAAATGTCCGCCTTTTAGTACGAAAAAGGGGGTCAAATTGGCAAAATTGTCCGCGAAACACCTTCAAATAGGGGGTATTTCAAGATCCTGGAACAATCATGTGTTACCCCTCTGAATACGAAGAGAGAACACCAGGATTTTTTCATCTGTGTACTTTTGACCATCATAATTCCATGATTCCATTCAATATTATTTAATTATTAACAGTTGTAATTTTATCTATACCAACACTTCACAACAAGGTCATGGCCGAAATTTTATAATACAGTGTAGCTATTGATATACTGTAAAAGCTGAAATTTTGGCGGCGGTTTTATTTTGGCGAAAATTATGACACGCCAAAATAATGTTTTCAACATTCATGCAGTGCATCCAGAAGGTCACCCACGAAAAAACAATTCGCGAAATGTCTATGATATCAAAATGTGCGAAAATATCTGTACACGAAAATATTGGCTTTTACCATGTTTACAGTAGCACACATTGTCTGCTGGTGGATTGACTGATAAACAGTCATTATATTGTCCATTGATATGTTGATTCAGGAGTGTGACAGTAACAATAATTGTTTGTTTGGGCAAGCTTTTGAAGACAGACAGTGGTATAAGGCAACAAAGAAAAAATGTTTGTTTGTCCATAGAGGTCCGAAAAAGGTAGGGTCTGTAGGTTGGATAATCTTTTATTTTTTTATTTTTTAAATATACGGATATTGTATTTGGGAATATAAATTTGGCATGAATACTGTGAATGATAGTCATTCAAACACAAAACACATCACTTTGATAGTATTGAACTTTTTTTCATGAGTTTGTTAGAATTGAAATCCTGCTCGGACAGATTGTCTGTATAAAGTTGCAATATTGTAGTACTGGTTGCAACACTCGGTCAAAGGGTATTTTTTGTAACAAATTTGCAATGCGCAGATACCGTGAACATGTTGTCGGTCGCCGCCATTTATTATGATAGAAAATTTGCAAAAAGTGAAATAACATAGTGGTGATGTTCTGTTAGATATATATACGTGAAAGTATTACTAAACCTATTTTTTCCCGAACTAACAAAAGAAATGTTTTATATTATGTTGAAATCAGCTTACAGCGTACGAAATTAGGAATAAGACGGTCCTTTTGGCCATTTAAATTGCTCAAAAAAAAGTTATTTAAAAAAAATAATAGAAAATAAAAAATAATATGGTCGGCACCAAGGTACACGGTCGGTCGGATGTGGACAAACAAACAAAAAAGTATTCTTGGCCTAAAGGAACTCCTGTTTGTTTTGAATTTGACACAAGCTCAAATAATGATCAACAATTTCTTGATGCACCCCAGGATGCTTCACTTTCATCACATGACCAGATGACCTTCAGTTGTTAATTACTTTAACACATGTGTGACACTGTTTGTTCTGGTGACACTGTTTGTTCTGGTGATATTAAGCCCTGCTAATACTGTAGGGGCGCTAAGCATTATGGGGTACATCAAGAAATCTTCTTTGAATAATGATAGTGATAAATGACTTGCCTTGCAGGTGCTTGCTTGACCTGGACGAGTTTCAAGACACCCTATTTTTTTGGTTAAACCTTTAATAACATTATGATGGATGTTCATGTTAACAACATTTGTCGTGCGGCTTCTCATGCTCTTTATAAGATAGGTCAAATCCGGCGTTATCTCGATCAGCCAACAACTGAAAGACTTATTCATGCTTTTGTGACTTGCCGACTCGATAACTGCAATAGTTTACTTTATGCTCTCCCTGATACGCAAATCTCAAAACTTCAACGGATTCAAAACTCTGCTGCTCGACTTGTTACTCTGTCTAAGATTCGCTGTCACATTTCCCCTGTCCTTCGTGACTTACATTGGCTACCGATCAGATCTCGCATTATCTACAAGATTCTTCTGATAACATTTAAATGTACTCGAGCTCTTGCTCCTATGTATCTGCAAGATCTTATTCAACAATACGAGCCCACTCGCAATCTTCGTTCTGGCTCAAAATATCTTCTTGCGCATGTTTCTTCACCTTCTACTTCATATGGTCGCCGTTCTTTTCAAGATGCTTCTGCTGAACTTTGGAACAATTTACCATATCATGTTAAATCCGCCAAAACTCTTGAACAGTTCAAATCATTGCTAAAAACTTACCTATTTAATGTTAATGTTTAATTTATTTTTGTTTTGTCTTTTGTTACTCATGTTACTGTGTGTTTTTGTTTGTTTGTTTGTTTGTTTGTTTGTGATAGCGCATAGGGACTTAATTGTGTTATGCGCTCAATAAGTATGGTTTTATTATTATTATTATTATTATTATTATTATTATTATTATTATTATTATTATTATTATTATTATTATTATTATTATTATTATTATATTATTATTTTAACGCAAGTGAAAAACGTCAGGAAATGCATCTCATATGTTGTATCGTATCATATCTAGAAGATATGCGGAGTCACTTTTTTAAATGTTTTATCTGTTTTGTCTTAATTGCCATTTTCTGGGCCATTTTTACTTCCTAGCGTTTAGAAACTATTGCCATTCACCATGCTATCACTGACCTTTCGAACGTGATAACAAGAGCCTCATCCTACTGTAGTAGGCTGAGCTAATAGTAGGCTGAGCTAAAAACATGTTATAAAGAAGATTTTTGTCACTATCCTCAGGTATGAACTACCTACGATAAGACACAGGGAAGCATAGAACCACATGTGCCTATAATTAGATTAAGGTTTCAAATCACTGCCTCCCTCTCAATTGGAAGATATTTACTAAATTGGTAAATAGTAAAAACAATGCATGTGGTACCTGAGTGCAATTAGACACTTTCAATACACTCCGCATATTCTAGTTTCCTGCTTTCTGATTGGTTCGATACTACTAAGAGTGTATGAATGCAAACTACTCACCTCCAAGATGTACTTCTCTAGTGATCTTACATCTTCCAAGCATTCTTCATCCGTGTGGATGACTACAATCTCCTTGAGTATTACTAAGAGTGTATGAATGCAAACCACTTACCTCCAAGATGTACTTCTCTAGTGATCTAACATCTTCCAAGCATTCTTCATCCGTATGGATGACTACAATCTCCTTGAGTATTACTAAGAGTGTATGAATGCAAATCACTCACCTCCAAGATGTACTTCTCTAGTGATCTTACATCTTCCAAGCATTCTTCATCCGTATGGATGACTACAATCTCCTTGAGTATTACTAAGAGTGTATGAATGCAAACCACTCACCTCCAAGATGTACTTCTCTAGTGATCTTACATCTTCCAAGCATTCTTCATCCGTGTGGATGACTACAATCTCCTTGAGTATTACTAAGAGTGTATGAATGCAAACCACTCACCTCCAAGATGTACTTCTCTAGTGATCTTACATCTTCCAAGCATTCTTCATCCGTATGGATGACTACAATCTCCTTGAGTATTACTAAGAGTGTATGAATGCAAACCACTCACCTCCAAGATGTACTTCTCTAGTGATCTTACATCTTCCAAGCATTCTTCATCCGTATGGATGACTACAATATGAGTGTATGAATGCAAACTACTCACCTCCAAGATGTACTTCTCTAGTGATCTTACATCTTCCAAGCATTCTTCATCCGTATGGATGACTACAATATGAGTGTATGAATGCAAACTACTCACCTCCAAGATGTACTTCTCTAGTGATCTCACATCTTCCAAGCATTCTTCATCCGTATGGATGACTACAATATGAGTGTATGAATGCAAACTACTCACCTCCAAGATGTACTTCTCTAGTGATCTAACATCTTCCAAGCATTCTTCATCCGTATGGATGACTACAATCTCCTTGAGTATTACTAAGAGTGTATGAATGCAAATCACTCACCTCCAAGATGTACTTCTCTAGTGATCTTACATCTTCCAAGCATTCTTCATCCGTATGGATGACTACAATATGAGTGTATGAATGCAAACTACTCACCTCCAAGATGTACTTCTCTAGTGATCTAACATCTTCCAAGCATTCTTCATCCGTATGGATGACTACAATATGAGTGTATGAATGCAAACTACTCACCTCCAAGATGTACTTCTCTAGTGATCTCACATCTTCCAAGCATTCTTCATCCGTATGGATGACTACAATATGAGTGTATGAATGCAAACTACTCACCTCCAAGATGTACTTCTCTAGTGATCTAACATCTTCCAAGCATTCTTCATCCGTATGGATGACTACAATATGAGTGTATGAATGCAAACTACTCACCTCCAAGATGTACTTCTCTAGTGATCTCACATCTTCCAAGCATTCTTCATCCGTATGGATGACTACAATATGAGTGTATGAATGCAAACTACTCACCTCCAAGATGTACTTCTCTAGTGATCTCACATCTTCCAAGCATTCTTCATCCGTATGGATGACTACAATATGAGTGTATGAATGCAAACTACTCACCTCCAAGATGTACTTCTCTAGTGATCTAACATCTTCCAAGCATTCTTCATCCGTATGGATGACTACAATCTCCTTGAGTATTACTAAGAGTGTATGAATGCAAATCACTCACCTCCAAGATGTACTTCTCTAGTGATCTTACATCTTCCAAGCATTCTTCATCCGTATGGATGACTACAATATGAGTGTATGAATGCAAACTACTCACCTCCAAGATGTACTTCTCTAGTGATCTAACATCTTCCAAGCATTCTTCATCCGTATGGATGACTACAATATGAGTGTATGAATGCAAACTACTCACCTCCAAGATGTACTTCTCTAGTGATCTCACATCTTCCAAGCATTCTTCATCCGTATGGATGACTACAATATGAGTGTATGAATGCAAACTACTCACCTCCAAGATGTACTTCTCTAGTGATCTAACATCTTCCAAGCATTCTTCATCCGTATGGATGACTACAATCTCCTTGAGTATTACTAAGAGTGTATGAATGCAAACTACTCACCTCCAAGATGTACTTCTCTAGTGATCTAACATCTTCCAAGCATTCTTCATCCGTATGGATGACTACAATCTCCTTGAGAGGATATTTACTGGGGATAGTCTTGCGATCTCTCACCACTCTACCAAGCTCTATGACACTCTGCATGCGACACACGGCACGTTCTATCTGGTCATCTATCAGGTCCTCTCTAGAAGTTAACAAAGAGTTATTATAATTATATGGTAATAGCAAATCAAAATTTCTGTTGCCACAAGATAGAGTTGTCACTTAAATAAGTACCAAAATGGAATAAAGCCTTACATCAATAAAGATAGCACTACTATGAGGTATATACTGATCTTGCCCCAGCACCATTATTGTGGGTCAAAACTCATGGCTAAAGAATATTCTAAATCATGTAAATAGTTGCCGTCATAAATACCAAATAGTCAACCGTGTGCTACACAAACCCAGAAGTGATTTCTTACACGTATCAAATTATTCATTCTAATGCTCGAATCATACTAAGGTCGCTTTGCGATTAAATCGCTCCTATGACGAGTTTTACGTCATATAAAAACTCCCGATACATCGATCAAGATATCGCTTGACTGGAAACGACCAGTCGCGGCCAGTTGACTTCATTTCAACTCGAAAGATCGGTCGCTCATGACGTAATGAACATCCTACTTTTTCAACCAATGGGGGTAGGTTATTTTGCCTCTAAATTAGCTTAACCAATCAGCAGCCATAATCCAGGTTGTCGTCTGCGTGACCAAAATAAGACCTGAAAAGGCATGCGACTACCGGCGATTCAGTAGCTCGAGGCGACCTTTGGTCGCACCAAAATACTTTGAGCTAGCGATTATTGGTGAAGCGACCTGTTGCGACCAGCGACCGGCTAGTATGATTCGAGCATTAGCGTGCGTTGAAATTCATCCACAGGTGCACACGGGATTTGGCGTAATTTTGTCCCACATATTGTGATAGCAACTATAGTCTACCTTGGATGAGGCATCATTAGATAGTGCACACATTTGGTGTCCTGACCCTGCGATAATTCCGGATCCACAAGATGACGTAGATTCTGGTACATGTGCTCCGTCAAGAACGGGGTGAAGGGCGCCATCACCTTGGTCATTGTGAAGACGACGCTGAATAATGTGTGAAGTGCATGCTGGCAGTCTGCAACACCAAACTCTCCCTAATAAGATAAGTTAATGTAATTAATGTATTTTTTTTCTGGTGATGATTCGTCTTTTTCATAATATTAAAACGAATAACAGATTCAATATATAAACCATCTTAATGGGACTAGTACGTTTGTGTATTTTGGGGTCAAAATTTCAGTTTCTAATGACAAAAATCCAATCAATATCTTAAAAGAAAATGCTTCCAAGATACATGTCTTTTGAAATCAGCTTTGCATAAAATTTGTTTTTTTCTCTGATTGCTTATTAAATTCAGAAATTTGACCAAAATAGTTGCATGAAATCTGCAAGAATTTCACAAAGATATTACTAAACAGTCACAGAAAATGTACGGAACATTGGCAATTTAGGACCTCTACGGATGTTGAATTTCAAATCAATATTGTAACTGATGTAATTTCTTTTTAATTCAATTTCCAGATCAGAAAAGTTAGACATGAAGGGTCTTCAAGCAGGCAATCAACTAGATAAAGTGATATGTTTACTGTTATTTTTCTGTGTATTTTTACTACATGTGATACGTTTATTTGTCCGTTCATGTCACATGTACACAATTTAAGTTGGGAGATCGCAAATTATCATGACTGCTGAAAATAAAATAAAAACAGAATAGAAACACCGCCGTAATTTGGTAATTTTCATTGGCAAGATAGCGGCTGGTGGCGCGGCAGTTAAATTGACGTTTTTAACCTTTTTGATGACAATTACAACAAAACAGTGTCATCATTGGAATATTTTTCCATTCATTTTTTTATTTATCCGACTTTCATGTAAATGGTAATTTGATTTTCAACACGAGACACGAAGCTCCCATGCGTGACATATGCCTATTATAAATATACACAGGGAATTGTCTTTAACCATGCTTGATGGAATATCAGATCGCAACAGTCTGTGCTGGCCAACTTTCACATCGTCGCTGTTCTGTTAGAACCTTGTATGTTTTTCCAGCCTTTCAGCATGTATAAAGTAAGACTGCCCAATGGTTATGAATAGGAAGTGTTGCTTTATACATGTTCAGGGAGAAGAGCCGTTACAAGGTTTTGATAGATGTGTTTTTAGCCCTTGAACAGTTTAGAGCAGACTGCCCAAAAGTTATATATAGAAAGTATTACTTTATACATGCTGAAGGGCTGGATGGAGGTCAAGATTTTGACAAAATAGCGATGACATGTCACCGTATCCATAACCATGAACGTATAAATGTTATGAACCATCAAGTTTGTAAACCATGTATTCACTTTCAGAAAACTTAGGATTGAAAAGATCTATTTTACTTACCTTGATTCGTTTGCGGTTTGACCTGACATACCAGTTGGTAAGCTTATCTACAAATTTCACCAGTCTAGGGACTACTGTGTACAGGCGATAGGCTGCAAAATGAACAAACCAAGAAAAAAAAGAGGAATAAGTAAGGCGATGGGATAAAAGTCCTCTCAGGGAGTTTGTTGTGTTTTTCAATTTTTTAAAACATTTCAAAACATACTGTTTCCCCTGTTGTTTAAAGAAAACAAGGAAAAGAATATGAGTGAAAATGCTACCGGAACAAAACTGTCCACATTCACATCAAAGTTATGTTTGAAACCAACATATTCAAAACTGTCCACATTCACATTAAAGTTATGTTTGAAACCAACATATTCAAAACTGTCCACATTCACATCAAAGTTATGTTTGAAACCAACATATTTATGTGGCCGAAACCAAGGACTTTTGGTGATTTCAATAGTTATATTGATGCTGAAAATTAAAGTTTAATCAGTTCCAAATTGGTGACAAATATATGTTCAGATAGGCATAACTTAAAAAAGAAGTTGATTCCCAATTAAAACCTTCATATGTGTGTTATTTCAAAAATAAAGTGTCTTTAAGAAAAACAAGAGAGGACTGAATTGAAGTCACATCAATTGTACTACTTGCAGCAGTATTTTCGTAAAGAACATTGTTTTTCAAACATTATGCCTTTTATTGCAATGCAACGTCAATGGGAACCAGTACATAGTTGTGACAGAAATTAGTGGTCATGTGATGAAAGTGATGCATGCTGAACTGCACAAGAAATCTTCTTCCCCCCCCCCCCCCCGAATCACATTACTAACTAACTCACCTGCCATTTCCTGGCGTACAAATTTGACCAGACTTTGTGTGAACGATAGGATCCATCTATCCATAATGTTGTCGGATGGCTGAAATGTCTCATCATTGTGTTGGAAAGTCAACCCTTCTACCTGAAAAAATAAATAAAATAAAACATAAACATTTGCAATGTCTGGATCATATGTTACTCTCTAGGATTAAAATTATGTTTTAAGATTATAGAGAGATCAGACTTTGTATGGTAGGGTCCACTACTCTACTAGTTGCTGGTAGCGTGTGGTTTCCCAGTCTATCTCTTGGCACACCCAGGCTGGCTATCATATGTGCATGAATATCTTAAGATTTTGCAAGCTCACTCCATAGCTCAGTTAGATAGGGACCGGACTGGCAAACAGGCGACCTGGGTTCAATTTCCGGTTTGGCAGTGGTCCCCCCACAAATTTGACCAGTTTTCCTCACCTGATAGTTTCATTCCCAAAAATCACATCCCTGGGATTAGGGTGTTATGATGACATATTGGCTACTTCTAAAGATCGTTAAGATGTTTAAGCATCCATTAACAGATAATGATACATGCTAATACAGTTACTAGGATCATTGCCAAAAGTCAATCATGGGCTGAATATCTGATAACTTGAACAATTTCATGCCTTATTATTTTCAACCTTAATTGCATTAGTTGACCTACCCCTCTAGACGTCCCACGTTCTGCATGAGAAACCTGTAGGCATTGACTTACCCTTTCTAGACGTCCCACGTTCTGCATGAGAAACCTGTAGGCATTGAACCAAGGCAAGAATACGTCTTTGATGATGTCTCTGACGCCCTCTTCTTTGAAGCGCAGACTCTCAGCTCTGACGACTGGTGAGTTGATCAGATATAACCTTTGTTTTAAATACAAATTTCAACATTTTTAATTTAACACTCAGAAGGGAGAATTTTACTATTCTTGGTTCAGAATCAAATAGGCGGAACATTTTGAGGATTTTGACAATTTGCATTATCTATTTAGTTTTGTTTAAATAAGGTCTTTCAAACACAGTCTCATTCATAACTGAATGGACAATTGCGGAATAGCGAATTGCAACAGACAAATCCAATCAGCTTGTCCTGCGTATGCTGAATTATGCATACATACATACAAGCTCTTATGCTACACGAGGACAAAAATATGCTCAAGTCCCTACGCTAGCGCTATATCAATCACATATCTCGTAGCTGCTTTTACGCTAATGAAACCTCATTTGTTCAATAATTAATCGGACTATAACAGTTCTTCCTGTCAAAAATGGTTACCCATAAGTCAAATTGTTATTTACCTTAGTGCATCTGCTCCATATTTATGCACCACTTCCATGGGGTCTGGATAGTTCTTCTTTCTCTTACTCATTTTATGTCCATCTGATGCTAAAACAAGACCATTGACGATGAGGTTCTTGAAGGGAGGCTTGTCGAACAGAGCTGTTGAGATGACTAGCAGGGTATAGAACCTGGGGAGAGACAATTGTACACATGTTAAATTTATGTATGGATTCATATTTCTCATCGGTCTTAAAACAAAACTTTCCCAAGTACCTGACGCGTTTCACTAAAAACTCTTTATATCTATATTACCTTATCCTTGGTTTTGGTAACCATAACTTAATAAACATACTGGACCGTATTCTTGTACGTATTTAAACATGGTTTTAAGCTTTGGATTTTAAACTTATTTATTAACTAGACACAATTCTTTAAACACACACAAACAAGTTTCTTTAAACACACATCTAACAACTCACTGAAAAGTGTCTTACTTTCAACATGAGTATTGGGGTAGTTCAACATGTGTGTAACTAAACTTGTACACCAATTGTATGCCTTGCTTGATTACACAATTGTGCCTGGTGCAAGCTGATGTGTAGATTGTGTAGTCTTAAAAAATAGACATACTTTTGAGGAATTTGGTCGATATCTATTGTAACCCATTTGGGCCACAATAAATTGAAGACCTGTATACAGTGAACGCACGACCACTCTGGGGACGAGATTTGCGGAGTTTATAATTTGTTTTGCTAACCATGTTGTTTAAAAAAATAAACTCACGTTTAAATTAGACACGGTTTTCACCTAAACCCATGTTTAGTACGAGCATACGGGCCAATATGACTGAATCCAGCCACAATAAAAGAACCTAGCTATGTATTTGAATGTTCTCTTTACTTACCACCCTCTTGTCTGATCTATGCCTTCAGCGATGAAGTCTGCTGGGAAGGAGTCTTCAAACTCTTTCTTGTTCTCAAATGGATAATGGACCTGGGCATAAGGCATGCTGGTGAGAAATAACACAGAGAGCATAATTTTGTAATACTATTTATATGTGCCTCCCAAATGGTACAATAAAAGTGTGTATTGAAAATTGTGCCCCAAAAGTTCCTGCATGCGAACGATAATCAAACAATATTGTGCGGTGCAGAAGATATACCCATGTGAGTATGTATGCACAGATGATGCCCTTTAAGTCGGCTGCAAACAACTTTTATCTGTTACCAGTGTTGGAGTCGAGTCCTCATCATCCGAGTCCGAGTCCGAGTCCTTGAAAGGACTCGAGTCCGAGTCCGAGTCTTTGCCAATTTCTATGTCCGAGTCCGAGTCCGAGTCCGAGTCCGAGTCTTTGAGTACTGGGACCGAGTCCGAGTCTGAGTCTTTGAAAAAAAGGACTCGAGTCGGACTCGGACTCGAGTCCGAGTCCCGAGTCCTACAACATTGTCTGTTACGACCGCATTCTACGCGTAAACACGGAAGCGCCGTTGCCATTAGGGGAGTAAAATAGCGCGAATTTGAGCCGACCAACACGCACATCCGATTGGCCCGATTGTATCTATTGCGTCAAGAATGTTACCACCCACACGCTCATTATTTATCTCACATTCGTAGGGAAAGTGCTATACTTCTCTGACGGCGACTATAGTACATTTTTGAGATTGGTGTTTCAATTTTGTGGAGATTACGGTCAGTTCGGGCCTAATTGATTGATTTTTTTATGAAAACAGATTGTTACAAATAATAATAATAATATTGAATGGCTTATTTTATTTTGATCAAGAATATATTGCACTTAAAATTAAAATATTCTTGTATCAAACTCAAAGCCATTCAATATCATATAAATATTGATTAATTACTAACAAATGATGGACAAGAGCATTTGAAATGCTGCACTGGAAAAAGCATTTTACAGAGCAATGAAATAAATGGGGCTCCATGCCATTAGCCTATATTTTCCCTATAAAAGTACTTGTATAAGAAATTGAAGAACTATATATGAGGGCTACTATTTTGGGGAAATATATAAAACAATTGCCCTTGTAAAAGAATATAATTTTACCACAAAGGATTATACCATAAGTTCCATAAACTTTTACATCAAATGTTGATACACTAAACTAAGGATATAAGGTACATGCTTGTATGGGAAGAATAAAAAACCCTCCATGAGGCTTCAACCAAATATATTACATTTATCTCGATCCTTTTAAGCAGTAGTTGCTTAAAACATGCACAAATGGAATGGTTTTTAAACGTTATTGACACATAATTTCATTTTTATATCTAGGGACTGATGTCACTGCGCTATACGCTACTTGCAAGGTAAGGATTGAAAGCGAGGCTCTCCCCTCACGCACTATCACGCCACACTGCGTCGACGGTTTCACACAGGTTTGTGAATCGCATGACGTGGTTGTATGCGCTGATAAGAGGGAAATAAAGAGCCTAGCTTTCGTTTTAAAATGGCGATTGTAGGGTATTGACTGATCATAGTGCTAAATATGAGCCTACTCACAGCACTTTATTACAAATACACACAGTGACAAATAAGAAAGAGACACTTATGTGAATATTAGTGAAGCAAAATGAACCATAAATAATTCAACATAGGTTTTCCAACCACTAACACCAGCTTACCTGCCACTTTCAAACCAACAATCAAATACTTCCCCAATACGTCTCAGTGGAGGGTGTCCAGGCCGCTTGGAGGGGATGGTCAGCTTATCAACGCTATAAAAAACAATATTGTAAATCATTAATGCTTTAACGTAATTAAGAAAAATGTTGACATATGAATTAAGGTTGCGCAAATCACATCACATAATTGCATGAGTTGTGAAATGTTATATTTGTATTCAAATCAAATTGATCAGAGATTGCCCAATATCTACACCTTCAAAGTGTCTAACCCTTACAGCCCCAGATCCCATGAAATCCCACTTCCCAGCATCCTGGTTCCACCTGGCGCTGAGGTTTTTGTCTGAAATAATGGCTGTAAGCTATATAGCTGGGCGAATACACTCGCCCAGCACAGCTTCCCCCGTGGCGCAGTTGGTAGAGTGTCCGCCCGCCAACCGAGAGGTCGTGGGTTAAAACCCCGGGGCGTGGCACCTCTTGTTGTGTGTGCTTTTTTCGCTTGAAACAATTTTTGTTGGAAAATCCACCGGGTGGGTTAGGGTTTTTGACTATTAATTAATCGGCATATTTACTGGCTTGTATCTCCTTACACACACTAGTCAATAGACGTCATGCTGCAAGCCTAGCACTCATGTACAAAATAAATAACCAGCTAGTTGCCATCAATGCCAGTCACTACATCACTCCGATGATACCAAGCAGTACAAGATCATATCATCCAAACAAATTCCAATCCATCAATGCTCGTACCCAAGCCTACAGCTTCGCATTCTTCCCAAGAACTGTTGCATGGTGGAATGCCCTCCCTGGTGATGTCCTAGCCTCACCATCTATAGGGGCATTCAGGGGAGCTGTTGCAGCACATATATAGGCTGCATTATTTTTTATTCGCACTACTTGTATTTATTCGCACAAGCAACTACAGTTTACAGCACTGCACATGAGCTACTCTCCTTGGCATCTACATCCTGACAGAAGGACTTTGCCAAGTATCTACGTAAACGTAAACGTAGTGATTTAATGCTCATTATGATTTATCTATCTTGTAAAGGGTTAAGCATACTTCACAATGCTCAACTGCTGAACACTAGGGTTTGCCACCGCTATGCATGTTATATTGGCTCCGACCTATGTATTTCTATAGCGTAATGAGAATTTGTATCCTGAACACTAATACACATGTGTGAGAGCATGAATGAGTTGTGGAGTATGCTCAGCCTTTAAGTTTGGCAAAACACTACACTCTCACAAAAGCAGATTAGTAAATTTATTTATCATAGAGTAGTTACAACATCACCTCAAATAGATGACATTACACAAAGATTATGATGAAGTATTATTATTTTATCATTACACAGCATTTATTAAGCGCCATTCCATATGATCATAGCGCTGAACAATAACATAGAAATATAATAAAATACATCAAGATAATCTGGTAAAAAACAACGACAGCAAATGCAATATACTGTTTATATCTTTTGTTTTGAGTCAATCGATAAAAATCATGCAAAACCCCAGACGACGATGGTCACGCGATTTCACCGTTCCAATATGGCAACGAGAGGGCGCCATTTTGAAATATTTTTAACAGTCATCGCACAGTTAACGATGAAAATAATTTTAAAAATATCATTTACAATGGAGTTGGTTAGCCAACTCCAACGATTACGTGTTATTCCAATACGAATTCAAAATTTAGGATTCGTGTGACCATCGTCGTCTGCAAAACCCCTGAACCAACAAATGTCCCCATGGAGTACAAATCAAATCTGATTGGATACCTTTATAAATGACTGCAAATCTCAATGGCACTTACTTTTCCCGATGAAGATCCGTGACATTGGATCCAGACAGTTCCTGTAGCTCTTGAATAGACTTACTTTTCCCGATGAAGATCCGTGACATCGGATCTGGACAGTTCCTGTAGCTCTTGAATAGACTTACTTTTCCCGATGAAGATCCGTGAATCGGATCCAGACAGTTCCTGTAGCTCTTGAATAGACTTACTTTTCCCGATGAAGATCCGTGACATCGGATCCAGACAGTTCCTGTAGCTCTTGAATAGACTTACTTTTCCCGATGAAGATCCGTGAATCGGATCCAGACAGTTCCTGTAGCTCTTGAATAGACTTACTTTTCCCGATGAAGATCCGTGACATCGGATCCAGACAGTTCCTGTAGCTCTTGAATAGACTTACTTTTCCCGATGAAGACCCGTGACATCGGATCCAGACAGTTCCTGTAGCTCTTGAATAGACTTACTTTTCCCGATGAAGATCTGTGATATCGGATCCAGACAGTTCCTGTAGCTCTTGAATAGACTTACTTTCCCGATGAAGATCTGTGATATCGGATCCAGACAGTTCCTGTAGCTCTTGAATAGACTTACTTTTCTCGATGAAGATCCGTGACATCGGATCCGGATAGTTCCTGTAGCTCTTGAATAGACCCAATGCACACCATCTCTTCAAAGTCATCACTAACCCACAGTGGAATGGGTGTGCCCCAGTAGCGGTTACGAGACACGGCCCAGTCATGGGCGTCCGATAGCCAGTTGGCAAATCGTTTCTCTTTCACAAATTCTGGTACCCTGCAAGAGTTTGAACATGGCAGTTATTTTCTATTTTTCTGTAAAAATGATAGTTTAGTGGAATTCTTACATCAAGTCATGTCTACTTGGTATTACCAATCAGCTTCTTCACTGATAAACTGCTTGTTTTTTCTTTATCAGGTTCATCAGATTGGATGGCTATATGTCAATATAATTCACCCTCTTTAGTTCTGTACTTGAATGCAAAGTACCTAAATTTCAAATCATGCACATTTAAAAAAAAAAAAATGCATAATGCAAAAATCAAAACATAGATAAAATTGATAGGAGGGTTGTAGCTTACCCCATATTATAGTCAACTGCAAAGAAGAAGTTCAGCACTTTTCCCCGTAACAAGCACATACTTATCGTAAACACAGAAGTGTAGTTCCCATTTTTTAAGAGCACTGCGCGACTTTGACTTGACCAACATGCACATCTGATTGATCTGTTTGTGTCTATGGTGTCATGAAGGTTACCCGCCCACACAAATATTGTTTTGAATGCATGTGCTGAACTTCTCTGCTGGAGGCTATAGTTCCAGTCAAAATTGAATACATCTACCAACAAAATGATTTCTGATGACATTTACGATTAATATTATGCTAAAATATTCATCCACATATTGCTGTGCCACTTGGAAAGGCTTCTATGGATTTTCAGCACTCTGTAACAATACCAAGTGGTGGTTGCTGTTGACTGGCATGGGCTAGAGTTTAATAAGTTCCAAATTGGCGAGAAATATTCTGTTTTTATTTCTCCGCGCACACAAGTAATGCGACGCACACGATTATGGCCACACACACACATGTTTTGGCCAAACACACAGGTCACGCAAATGAGGCACAGTGCGCTTGTGCCTTCATGTGCGTCCATGTCCTTCTGTATTCATACGCTGCTGTTATGAGACTTCACCAATTTAGAACTGATCAAACCATAGTGCTACAACCAGGATAAAATAATAAATGATTCATCCTACATAGTTTTTACCAATATGTCTCCTGATTATTGTCCAACAGCTTCTGCTTCATAGGCTCAACACTGATAAACCAACTAGGTACCGCCTTGTAAATCAGTGGGGTTTCACTCCTCCAACAGAATGGGTAACTATGTTTGATGGAGCTCTGGTCCACAAGACGCTTTTTGCTCTTCAACAATTTGATAATGTTCTTGTCTGCATCCTGTGGAGGGAATATAAATGAAATATAAAAGCCTGATAACAAATATAATATAGATTTTTTTTTTGATTTCAATGATATTCTAGAGAGAAGTTGAAACAAGTATTTTAGAACCAGGAGCTACTTTTTGCACAAACTTGAACCTGGTTCACAGACCTTCAATTATTGTCTATTTGTCTATCACTAGACAGTGACGTAACTGCGTCATTCACTAATTGCAGTACATAAACTAGAAGTATACTCACTCTAAGCGCTGGCGTATACACGACCGCTTTGAAAGGCGGAAGACACATACGGGTGCGTAAACGTTGCGCCAGTATAGTTAAGTCACTGTCCGGAGGAAGGGAAAATAGTGTAAAGAACCAGGTGTTTCATTAAGCAAGATGTTTTTTAGAACCAGGTGTTTTATTTCTCATCAACAATGGCTAATAACCCTAACTCAACAACATCCTACAAAATCCTACTCTACTAGCTTGTAGAGTTAATTTAGCACACGTTTGGCATTGTTCATCCTCAGAAAAAAACCCATGTGCACTGCAGTGATGCTTTGCACTGCCCAAGACATTTTCTTTGGTATTCATACTGGTGATAAGTTTATGAAGCAATGATTGTGCACTCACATACCTTGACATACTGTCCCTCAAAGTCTGTGACTTCTTCTATGAAGCGATGATTGTGCACTCACATACCTTGACATACTGTCCCTCAAAGTCTGTGACTTCTTCTATGAAGCAATGATTGCGCACTCACATACCTTGACATACTGTCCCTCAAAGTCTGTGACTTCTTTTATGAAGCAATGATTGTGCACTCACATACCTTGACATACTGTCCCTCAAAGTCTGTGACTTCTTTTATGAAGCAATGATTGTGCACTCACATACCTTGACATACTGTCCCTCAAAGTCTGTGACTTCTTCTATGAAGCAATGATTGTGCACTCACATACCTTGACATACTGTCCCTCAAAGTCTGTGACTTCTTTTATGAAGCAATGATTGTGCACTCACATACCTTGACATACTGTCCCTCAAAGTCTGTGACTTCTTCTATGAAGCAATGATTGTGCACTCACATACCTTGACATACTGTCCCTCAAAGTCTGTGACTTCTTCTATGAAGCAATGATTGTGCACTCACATACCTCGGCATACTGTCCCTCAAAGTCTGTGACTTCTTTTATGAAGCGGTGATTGTGCACTCACATACCTTGATATACTGTCCCTCAAAGTCTGTGACTTCTTTTATGAAGCAATGATTGCGCACTCACATACCTTGACATACTGTCCCTCAAAGTCTGTGACTTCTTCTGTAAATCTTCCACAGTCATCAACAGGGCAGACAACCATCTCTTTGTTGATAATGCCTTCCCTCAAGCACACGCGGTAATCGTCCTGTGGTAATAAAATGTTATGAAAACTGATAAGGATTGTACAGTAGTTTAAAATCTTTAGATAGCTTATTTCTGTTTCTGTAAAAAAACTTGAACTTGGTGATGACAAACCAGTGAGTGATTGAACTGTTACTAAATTTAGCAGATCCTCACAGATCTTGCTATCTACTAAAGTAGGTTATGTAATTCGTCATAACGTTCATTTTGTAAAGAATAAATGTGGATTTTGATATGTCTCAGCGTTGTCACTCAATTTAGCAAATCCTCACATGTCTTGCCATCTACTATACATTACTGAACTTACCTGAATACAGGCTGATGTACCATGCATGTGCCCCCGTCATCGGTATCATCACCATCTAGCACTACATAACTATAGCGATAAGCAGCAATGGAAATACCCACATGACTTTCCACCCAGGGTAGACCAACCCTGGGTGGATAGGGTTAGGGTTAGAAACTGTCCCTGGGGTGGACAGTCCCGGGGTTGTTTTAGAATGATCCGGACAGTCCCAGGGCTGTTTTAGAATGATCCGGAAAGTCCGGGGTTGTTTTAGAATGATCCATCCTTAGTTTTACCTCCCCGACCACCACCCCCCCACCCCACCCCACCGAGTGTTTGAACATATAATTTAGAATGAATATAGTTTCCAAGGTGTTTTTTAAACAGTATTATGCAGTTTATTCTGTGAGGGCGCTCTACTGTAGACTACCCAGGGTTGGTCCACCCAGGGTTGATCAACCCCGGGACTGTCTACCCTGGGTGGAAAGTCATGTGGGTATTTCCATCGCTGCACATAGATAACAATGGTATTGTCCCTTGAATTAGCATCCAATAACAATATATGGTACTCACTTGTCCAAAGAATGCAGCCTGATGTACCACACCTGTGCCACTGTCAGCCGTTACATAACCATCCAGTACAATTCTGAAAGCACCTGTCTTCTTAAGCTGAAAACAAAATGGAAGAAAATGTTGACAAATAATTGAAATGCCAATAAGTGAATCCCACCATTGTTTTTACAATTTTTATTAATGTAAGACAACAAAAAAGTTGACTTGTCCCTTATGTGCCAAAATCTAGGTCGGTTGGCCAATTTTTGTTTTGTTTTAGGTAAACAAACAGATATAACCAAAAGAACACATTTATTTAAGATGTACTAAAGGGAGGTGGTGTATAATAAATAAAGAGTTATTTAATTGAGTTTTGCTTGTCATAGATTCTGCTAGAATAATGCTTATAGGCAGGCCATTATAAATTGTTAATATTTACTTATATTTTAAAAGATGCTTAAAATGCATCTTTTTTCTTCCTAAAACTTTTAATATTTAACAAATAAGTGAGTAATCAACAATTGTGTATGATTAAAATGCAGTTAAACATAAACAGGACACATTTTGTTATTCATTATAACCAATATACGATATTGAAAATATATAAAGAAATATAAGAAAGAAAGAAAAGTTAATGTTAGTATTTATTAGATAACTGAATGGCCATGCACTTGCCTAAACCAACCGATTGTCTGGTTTAGTATGAGGTCAGCATCATGCGAGATATAAAATGGAAATTGAATAACATAATCAGAACTTATGTTATAATCTCATTATTAAAAGAACAAACAAGTTTCCCCTAGTGCATAAGCTATTACAAGATACGCTCAATTGTGCTTGTTATGTTATAATCTCATTAATAATTGAACAAACAAGTTTCCCGTAGTGCATAAGCTATTACAAGATACGCTCAATTGTACTCGTTATGTTATAATCTCATTAATAATTAAACAAACAAGTTTCCCGTAGTGCATAAGCTATTACAAGATACGCTCAATTGTACTCGTTATGTTATAATCTCATTAATAATTGAACAAACAAGTTTCCTGTAGTGCATAAGCTATTACAAGATACGCTCAATTGTACTCGTTATGTTATAATCTCATTAATAATTGAACAAACAAGTTTCCCGTAGTGCATAAGCTATTACAAGATACGCTCAATTGTACTCGTTATGTTATAATCTCATTAATAATTGAACAAACAAGTTTCCCGTAGTGCATAAGCAGTTATAAGATATGCGATGGGTGTAGCGCCAGCACTTGGGCATATTTTCGAGCTCAAGTGATTTGATGCAGCATATGCACACGCATAATGTAGCATGCGCGCTACTGTCTGTTCATGATTGGATTATAGCAAAACTATTGTTATGTCTAACATTCTCACAGTATACAAGGTATCAATGAGATCAATGTACTTAGTTCACAAAGTGATGATGATAATTAATCTTTCATTCATGGTGGTCAGTCGAGAAATGGAAAATTCATTTCCTCTTCTGTAATTTGAACTTGGGTTTTCTCGAACTCAAAAGTATCATTTATCACAATTTTCAATATTAATTGGATTTCTTTATGCAATCCAAATTCAACGTCCCTGCAATACTTACTTGTCCAAAGTAGTCAAACAATGGTGTGTATGTTTTGTCTTTTAATGTAGCCCCTTTAAATCTGAAACAATAAAAATTGAACGGGTAATGTATGCAAGCCTCGAATTAAGCATATATGTGGAACAGGATCTACTTTGTAACTTTTTTTGACAAAAGTAGCTCCTCCCTTTTCCTGATTTAATAAGAACAACAACCCATTCATTGCCTATGTTAATTTAGACTACAATCTTTACAACAAGGAGCGTATTATAAAAACATAAAATCTTGTACAATTTATGGTTTGAGTAAGCTTAGAAATCTTCTGCCTGTGTTTGAACCAGAGGGCTTGTGATTATGATTATTTATAGGTATGTACAGTTCAACAGGTAGATATTTTTATTTCATAAGTTACATAGTCCTATGTGGGCATGTGTGGCGCAGCGGATACAGCACTAGATTCATAGTCAAAAGGTTGTGGGTTTGAGTCCCGCTTTAGTCAATATGTTGTGTTCTTGAGGAAGGCACTTTACCACAATTACTTCTCTCCACCCCGGTGTAAAATGTGTAGCTGTTTGGGGATAATCACAATCTAAGTGTCTGATAGGAATACGCGCCATTATCAGAAGTTTTAAGATAGGCAGCAATAACCTAAGTGAAGCGAACTGATTCTGATGTATCCTATACTGAGCAGCGGAATAAATGATAAAGCGCTATATAAAAACTAACATCCATAGTCTCTCTCTCATATTCTGACCGATTCTGTCTGACATGCTGTGATAACGATAATGCTTATGTAGCACTGTTCCAAAAACTGACATAGCTCTTTATAAAAAAAGGCAACGAAAAAAACCCATGTTCTACAGGAAAACAGACCTCTCAGGTAGGGTCGGTCGCCCCCCCCCCCAAAAAAAAAAAAACACACCAGGAAATTTTGGTGAATTTTCAGCAATTTTCTATTTAAATGTCAACAATTTCATATTTTTCTGGTCGTTAAAAAAACTTTAAAAAATGGTTCAGTCGGGCCTGTATAACATAGTTTTATTTGGTCGCCTAAAATACAATTGCCACAGCATCAATGCATCATCACTTACTTTTCAAGAACAGCATACTCGCTCTCCTTCTTGAAGAGAGCCGAAAGTCTCGCTTCCATCATTATGTACACATTGCCATCTTTCTTGTGTTTGATCTTCACATAGTCCATGGTTGGGTTAACGCACAAGGCAAGGTTACTGGGTAATGTCCATGGTGTTGTGGTCCATGCTATCACGCTGACGTTAGGGTCATCGTCAAGTGGGAAGCTGACAATGACTGAACAAAGGTCATAAAAACGAGTTTCAAAATCAATATTCCTTTGATTATTATTTTTGTAGTATACACTTAGCAACCAAATTGAGAGAAAACACTGGGAATCCATTGAACTACTGTGTTAGCTTTTTGGTAGTCCAGGGTTGTAAAATTAATGGAAAGTTTTTAAAAGTTTGATTAAATGAATTTGAGATACTCTTGAGATATAATTTAAAAAGAAAACATTTATAACAATATTTCAGTGATTTTAGTTTTACGCATTGCTATATTCAGTTAATTTAGAGTCAATAAGCTTGACATAAATTCTAAGTTATGATGAAATTAATAGAGCTGTGTAGTGTGCCCAGGTCATGTGGTTGACATGATGCTTTACTTCTTTAAATGACTGAATATATGCCTCTAAGAATGTGTAATGTGTGGCAGGGGTGCTCATACTGGTAGGTTGTATGTACACCATGCATATCAGGACTGAACAAAAGATATTTTGGTTTATGTCACAATTTGGCGCTGATTTAACTCCAGCCTGGACGTTGCATTGTTTAATAAAAAAATGTATTTGATTTGTAATGTTGTTACAATTCAGCTGGTTGGCTGCGATGACAATAACATTTAGACCATTATTTATTTATCTATTTATTTATAATATCTTTTTTCTTAAATAATTTGGGCCAACAATCTGGCAACAGTGCTTACCCGCTGGGTCAACAACATCTTTGTAGTTTTGTCCTGACTCAAAGTTTGATAAAGGTGTGTTGCAGGCGGTAGAAAAGGGCATCACCTGTAAATAAAATATGAGACATTGTTGGTGTATTGGGTCTTTGTGTGATAAAGACAGACAAAATTAGCTCAATTTGACATTATGCTAAATACTCACAATAGCATCCTCCCTGGGTCTGTGCCATTACTCACACATCAACATCAGCGCGCATGCATTGATTTGTCTAATTTCTCCTGAACAACACATATCGTCAGCCTGCTTCGATAATTTCCTAACTCATTTTTTCTAAGTTTTTAGGAAACAACAAAAATATGAAAAGTGAGTTAGGCAATTATCAAAGCAGGCTGACGATATGTTGAATAGCACCATGAAAAGTTCAGGTGAATTCCAACAGGAGCAGTAATTGTTGAATAGAATTAGGTTGGAGATATACCATTAAGTGAAATGTGGCTCGTTATATGCCTAATACCAGTTAATATGACCCATTTTAAACAATCTGCCTAACTCACAAGGCTGACTTAGGCAGAAATAAAATTGTGCATTTATCAACACTTTCAATCGGTCAATGACTTAGGTATTATTACAGCATGTGCATAAGTAATGAAGTCATGATTTATGCAAAAAGCTCAATTTCGCAGAAAAGTGAGTTAGGTAATTATCAAGGCAGGCTGACGATAATATGCATTTATTGCTTATAATCATTGCATCATCTAGTCACAAGTTGTTACATGTATGTATGAACCCTTTATCAATCAGTCATGTTTATTAAGATTATACACATTTTTGTACTGTAAACACAACATATTGAAAGTAAACAAGGAAATGAGAATGTTGATAAATAAATGGATATAAATTGATATCAATATTATGTTATAATAGTTATTCAATGTTATCAATTTTTTAGTCTAAAGTTTAATTTATAGTTTTTTATCTATCTTCTTATCAGGTCATGTAGATCACAGTTCATTTTCTCAAAATATGAAAAAACAAAACATTTTTTATACATGCTCGTGTCTTTCTCTACTCGTTGGTAGTAAACATAATGTCACTGTTCTGTCAAAACATTGTATGTTTTTCTGGCCCTTCATCATGTATAAAGTAACACTACCCAACAGTTATGCACATTAAGTGTTGTTTTATACATGTTCAGGGGCAAGAGCACTTACAAGGTTTTGATAGATGTGTTTTTGGCCGGCCCTTGAACATGTTTAGAGCAGACGGCCCAAGGATTATATTTAGGAAGTGTAACTTTATACATGCTGAAGGGCCGGATGGAGATACAAGGTTTTGACAGAACACCACCGATAAAGAAATAATTTGTCATGGAACAAGATAGCCAATATTTTGACAATATTACAGTTGAGCAATGCACAAAAACTCCATTATTAAAAAAACAAGTAGCTTTTGACAATGTCACCATAATCAATTTATCAAAGTTATTGGTTATTTTGGTTTATTGAGAACATCCTGGATTAAGGATTTGTGATGATGCAATGACAAGATTTCAACACGATATAATCACCTATTGCCATCGCCCTGCTATCAGGCCTCAAATTAAAAATTGAAAGGGGACTGCAATTTAAGGCAATTTGAAAGTGGTACCAACTTTCTCCATGGAAATTACATATATGTGAAGTGATGCAGTACATCAAAAAAAAAAGGGGGGGGGGGGGGGGGACTTTGCAGGTGAAGTCAATTTTGAGTTTATTATGTGTGCTCTCAGAGCATTTTCTAAGCTTTAAAATGACACCAAATTGATCAAGGCATTCAGATTTTACAAGTGAAAATGACTCCAAAATTCTTATTTTTTCTTAATTCTTTTCTGTCCGTTTTTCATCTATATCTCGAAAAACACACAACTGTAAATTCCCTTTTAAAGTGCAACATCACATACTCTTAAATAAAGTGAAAATAGCCAGAAATTGAGGGCATCAAGGCAACTAGGTGGGGCATCGAAGGTAATTGCCTTCGATTAATTTCAGCCCTGCTTGCTATCCTATACTCTTCCAGCTAAACCTATATATTATATATGTGTCACCTTGAGTTTGAATGTAACATTAGTGTACTATCTATATATAATCTATCTAGTCACAATAATGTTTCGCTCCGGTTCCGGGACCAGCATTCTTTTTTGTAGAGTGTGTGGGTTCAGATACCAAGCATAACACTTATAATTATGCATCCATACGATATTATGATGTGATCACTAAATATGCACTGACCTCACAAGCAGGGTCAGAAGTTTGTTAAAGGTTGGGAGAATCTATTTAGGTTCTTCAAAAGGATTTTGTGAGAATCTATGGATTCGCCTCCTTTCAAATGAAGAGCTAGACTGATTATCTACGAGAATCAACTTGGATTCTCGCAACTTTACCGAGAATGTCTGCCCCTTCACAGGTGAAACAGAATACCATCATTACTCACTTTGAAACCTCTGTAGACAAGACCACTGTCATAGAGCTGCTTAAAAACCCACCAGACGCTCTCCATGAACCACGGATACAGAGTCTTGTAATCCTTCTTGAAGTCTATCCATCGTCCAAGACGATTCACAATGTACTGTGTAAGAGATGTACAATATTAAGAATCAAGGACGATTCACTATAAACTGTGTAAGAGATGTACACTGTCTCAATATTAAGATTCAAGGATGATTTACTATAAACTGTGAAAGAGATGTACACCGTCTCAATATTAAGATTCAAGGACAATTCACTATGAACTGTGTAAGAGATGTACAATGTTGACATTTTTGTATTAATATGCAAGCATATGGCCATGGGTATTAAAAGCCCTCAATATTGAGAAAAAATGTCAATCATAAGATTTTTCTGTATGATGTATTATGATGTCATTTCCTAGTGAATAAAAAGACTAGTGAAAATAGTGTTTTGACAGCCCTGACACATGTACTGTACCCTTTGTATCAATCAGTAACTTTAAAACAATGATATGTAACACTATTGCACCCCCCCTCACCATCGCAACAACCAGTCACATCACCTAATTCCCAATCACCAGAGTATCACATGACAATCTCACAGCTTTAATCATTGTTATTACACCCTCGAATATTGTAACCAGTGAAATCACTGAAAGTAATATGTAACACTAGTGCACCTCCTTCACCACCGCAACAACCAGTTACATCACTTACCTCCCAATCACCAGAGTATCACATGGCAATCTTACAGCTTTAATCATTGTTATTACACCCTCGAATATTGTACCCAGTGAAATCACTGAAAGTAATATGTAACACTAGTGCACCGCAACAACCAGTCACATCACTTACCTCCCAATCACCAGAGTATCGCATGACAATCTTACGGCATTCATCGTTGTACTTATCGATGCCCATCTTGGCTACATCCTCAGGTCACATCACTTACCTCCCAATCACCAGAGTATCGCATGACAATCTTACGGCATTCATCGTTGTACTTATCGATGCCCATCTTGGCTACATCCTCAGTCACTTACCTCCCAATCACCAGAGTATCGCATGACAATCTTACGGCATTCATCGTTGTACTTATCGATGCCCATCTTTGGCTACATCCTCAGTCACTTACCTCCCAATCACCAGAGTATCGCATGACAATCTTACGGCATTCATCATTGTACTTATCGATGCCCATCTTGGCTACATCCTCAGTCACTTACCTCCCAATCACCAGAGTATCGCATGACAATCTTACGGCATTCATCATTGTACTTATCGATGCCCATCTTGGCTACATCCTCAGTCACTTACCTCCCAATCACCAGAGTATCGCATGACAATCTTACGGCATTCATCGTTGTACTTATCGATGCCCATCTTGGCTACATCTTCAGGTCCAGTGATGCCCAGAGTCTTGTCGATTTCATACTCCTGTAAATCAAATAAACCAAACGGTTATAATGTTAGTCATTTTGCAAGGGTTTAGCATCTCAAGCTCATCACAGGTTTATCGCAGATTAGGCCCCGCCAACTTGATCTTTAGTTTCCCGTAACATTTTTTTTTCAAAACAGGGGAGGCACCCATTTCATTATTCATTATTTTTACGACTTTCATTATTATACAAAATGTGGATGTCAGACGTATTGTTATACACCACTGCACACCATCATAGAATGAAATGGGTTAGTTTAGATGTATGTAAGTTACAGAAAGGCTATTCTGGTCAAAATGAATAAACATTTCACTTCATTTTAACATCCTCAAACAGTTTAGACAATGGAATGAAAACCTTACACAAAGTAAGTGCAGACCATAGCACAGATACCCACTACCACTGACTACGGTTCAGACTTAATGCGATACTCTGATAAAGCCTTACATTTAAAAGCTGCTTGAAAATGTCAAACTGTCAAAACAGTGGTCGCACCGTCGCATATTTTGACAGTCACCTATGGTGAAACATGAACAAATAAAAAAAAGTCTCCAAAAAGGCCGCAAAAAAACACAGAAAAATATGCACTAAAAACTCAGATCACATAGGCTGTGTGGGCTGACAGCGTAAAGTCTACCGAATTCTGCAACGCGGAATACCGCATGCTTCATGAACACTATGTCACGTTTTTAGCCGGGTTAGGATTATATTATTTATTTGTTTCTTATAGCAAAAATGATGCAGTTCACCCAAAAAATTATCAAAAATAAATAATATAAATGGTTTAGTGTTCAAAACGAACGAAAATTTGAATTGTATTTTATTTAGATGAATTCGTGCACACCGCTATGTCGTAGATTGTCGTATTTATAACAGCACGTTAGATTGGATATATACGCATGTAGATGTAGTCCATCAATTCTGAAAATATATGCGCGTCGCTACTTTATCGCTATTGTCTTGTTGACTAACTGTGGGATACGCGAGGGTTTAGGTTAAAATGACAACTTGCTGACAACTTGCAACAGCAAGCATTTTGTGCTTCAGACTGGGCTATTAAAGTACAGTCCGAGTGTTTCTTACCACTGGCAATCCATGGCAATCCCATCCAAATCTTCTCTCCACATAAAAGCCATTCTGATGGGCATAGCGCGTCACAATGTCCTTAATGGTCCCTGCTAAGATATGACCGTAGTGGGGTAGTCCAGTTGCAAAGGGTGGACCGTCATAAAAAGAATATCTGTTGGATAAAAAAGAATTTAAGAATATTGATTTCTAAACTTAATTGAATGTGGATTGTGGAATGTTAATTGTTATGACATTTACGACACATATTCTGATAAATAAACTTGTAAAGATTTAAGATTAAGAATCGGGTGAGACCAGGAAAAGGACTCCTTCACAAATAGAGTTGTGAATTTGGGAATAGTCTGCCATCAAAGACAGCCAACGCCACAACACTCATCAGCTTCAAAAACGGAGTAGATGTGACAAATACATACACTACAGCGCTGGAGCAAAGTGGCAGCAGCAAAATGCTGCTATGAAAATGTATAACAATAACATAGCTTTATATGAATGACATTGCAGTGTATATTAGGATAAGTTTGGATGGGCAATAAGGCTTCACGCCTTACCCTTAATAGCCCAACTTCAGGTGATCATCCCCGTCAGACACTTTTGCCCAAGGGGGGGGGGGGGGGGGGGGGGGGGCGTTTTCACCTAAAATTTTCGTAAAAGGTTACCCCAAATGTTTTCCAAGTCAGTCACCTCGTGAATTTCATGTAAGTGGGGGGGGGGGGTGAAGTCAAAAAAGTTCGCACGATTTCACACGTGAATTTTTTTCGCACGGACACAAAATTTCCCAGTCCAAAAAGCACTGTAGTCAATGTTTTATGAGTAGTTTTACTATCATTGATATTTTAACCTAAGAAAAACGCAATGTTGATTATAGCGTTATACTATCATCTAACAGACAGGGGTTCCAATTCGCCCGTATCGCATCGCAAAATGTGATGTAAAATTGAGTAATTGCGCCTCAATTCTATAACTTCCATCGCAAAATGTGTGATGCATAATTGCTTTACATAAATCCATGATGAGACTTGCGTATCTACGTAAACAGTAAAGGATATTCCCTTACCGATCCAGTGTTGTTGTTTTTTCGATTTACTTTCTAGAAACGTTGTCGTACATATAATTGCTACCCTGAATCGCTATTGCACATGCAGGGAATTTACTTTCTAGAAATATTGTCATAATTTCCTTCGAGGGGATCAATAATTGCTACCCCTGAATCGCTATTACGCATGCGGAGCAACACTTATTTTTATTTACGTCGCACATGTTTGATGAATGGCTAGGGAAAATCCTAGAAAAAACAGCTGCTGTTTACATAGGCAATTTGATGATGATGACAATGGATAAACAATACGGGTACACGTTACACGCCCATATAGAATGACTGGTGTCACGTAAGAGAAATTACATTACAAAATTATGAAACTTCTCTGCCAGGAATAACTTGAACTAGAATTAATATGCTGTCATGCAGGGAAGACAATCGGACTAAAAGTAAGCTTATTTAGTTTTAAAATCATGTTTTTTCCGGGGCCTGGTGAAAAAGGAACAGCTGCTATACAAAGCATATTTTGTATAGCAAAAAACTGTGATGCAAAGTTTTGGACTTGCTATGCAAAACAAACTTTGTGAAGCAGTTTCTGCTAGGCAAAAAAAATCCCAGAATTCGCTCTCTGCTAACAGACTATTTCCTTTCATTTGCATTAAATCTATTACCTTGGTTTGCCTTTTGACTGCTTGAGACAGGTTTGAAAGGCATCCAGTTTCTTCCATAACTCCAATATTTTCTCCTCTTCTGCTGGGAAACTGAAGTGGTCTGGTACAGGCTGCACCATGTCGAATCTGTGGTAGAGGAATAGTTCTAATAAATATTTAATAGAATACAATGTGCAGAATCCCTAATCGGTCAACCCTAACCCTGCACCGTCTTCAAAATAGCACGAGGGCGCTGTTTGTCAAAGATTCAAGTCCGCATACCACGGCGCTGTGAGATCCTAATTTTTATTATTTTCACTAATTTTTTATACGTACCCAACTGAAGGTTTAAAAAAATGTTTAACTTTGGTTGGGATGGACTTAGCGCACATGTTTACATTTGCTGGGATTTGCCTGGGAATGCAGTAAACTGAACACTTCACTGAGACTTTTTAAACTTCAAAGATATTGGACGATTAAACCAAAACACTGAGAGTGATGAGAGAGCTCAAATTTTGGATTTGTTCATTTTTTTTGTATGTCGATAATACATCCATCTGTTTATTTTTATTTAAAGAGGCCCCACAAATCACACACCCCCTCCCACCACCAAAAAAAAAAAGGTAGGCCTACATTCTTAATCTTACACAGTTACATGTACACTTACAAAAAAATCCTTCCTATCCTACCGTTCCATATTAAAGTAGACTATAATTGATCATCACTAAATAAAGGCTACTTACTAGCTCTACCTCTAGTTAGTCATTTTTGAATTTTGTAGTCTAACTCTAACTTCTATAAGTCTATCTATCTCAATTTGAAAAAGGAGGTTCAGTGCTTTCTCCAATAATATAATTGTCAAAATATTATTATATGGTATTGGAAACGCTTCTGCGGGTAATCTAAATGTGAACTGACAAATGAATGATGCAACCAACATGCAATTGCAACAGGTTTAAAAAACCCAAGAAGTAAGCTTATTAAATCAAATTCATAAATTTGTAAATTGTATATTATTATTGTTATGACATAAATAAGTATACACAACTCATCATCATCAGTAACATAACAAACAATAAATAAATAAAATGACACACCGTAATCCGTCTACACAACCTACTTTTATTTAAGGGTAGATTTGCCAAAATGATAAAATCTACAACGGCCTAAGTAAGGCTCACAGTCACATCCACGCGTGTGTACACGACAGTCTGGCACGGAAGAAGTGAGCGGTGTTGAATGAAAATAATTTACACGGCAAATCTACCGAAGACTCAAAGCACACACCGATTCACGTGGAGAAAATAGCCTAAATAAAGGCGCTCTCAACAATTCTCAACTGATTTACGTGAGTCGCGGAGTGCACACTAAATACAGAAGTTACTCTATGACATCTACGTAATTGATTACACTCTTAAACATGCTCAAGCGTTTTATGCTGCGTAGATTTCAAGGTGACACGTACCGCAAAATATTAGGAAAGAGTTTGATAATCATACCATGTGGGTTCAAGGTCAAGGTTCAACAATCGGCTGCTAGTTCATGAGTTTCAAAACTTTATGTTTGATTTTGATCTAACTTTTAACTTTATTCGTGGCACACTCTAAGTCTAATTGCTAATGAATCCTAACATAAACTGCCATTGATTTGGAGGTATTCAAGAGCAATTCATTGCCACTAAAATCAGACACTAAAAGTGTATTTTAAATGCAAGTGGGCGTATTCAGCCTGGCAGATGAGATAAAACATACTAAAAATAAATAGTTAAAATAGTAAGCTTATTTATGTAGTCATGGCAGCTGGAAGAATAATGACCAGAAGAGAAGTATTGCTTTGTGTGGCTTTGATGACATTTGTTATTTTAGTGCAAGGTAGGTATGATTTTAAGATCTACAAGTCTCATCAAAAATCAAAGAAACTATAAAATTCGACTGTTTTTAAATAACAAATAAGATAAGTTGACAGTTGTAAAACTTGTAAGTGAATTTATTAAATTAATTATCTAGCATGTCTACTACTACCAGTCTAGACTAAAGCCTATATTATAAATAAGGAAGATTGCTAAAATGCTAAATCTTGTCCGCGAGTGTTCTCCGAGATGCCTTGACTTTCAACTCTTATTTTTGTGTACATTGATTTGAATGGAATGGGACATGGGTACATTGATATAATATTGCCATCTGACATTATTTTTGCAAAATATTTAATTACTATATAAATTATGGAATGGAAATAACACAAAAAAGAGGTCGGTTGTTACCTGGGTTGCTATGGATGCATGTTCCTGTTCTCGAACATCACAGAAACAGCCTACAATCTTGTTCAAAACCTGTTGGGACACTATACACGTGCGCATCAAATATCTTTCAAAATTAGTAAAAAGCTGTCAGTTGAAAGTATGATAGTCAAAACAAGTTTATGTAAAGCTGCCATCCCTCTCAAACCCCCCCCCCCCCCAAACCAATGTTGGGGCTGATATATATAACACAGCCCGTTGCTGGACGATGCTTTATATGGACCAACATTGAGTTTAGGGGGAGGGACCACCGTTTCACAGGACATGCAGGAAGTGTCCCAACAGTTTTGAACATAATTGTAGGTCAAAGCATGTGCACAGAACATGCCAACATTTGGGGCTGTTACGGAGACAGTCTAGCAATTGAGGACCTGAAGTTAGGTCTGGGGTGCAACATGAGCTTACTAAATTTACATCTAGGCAATTTGTTGATTTCTTGGTCTCATCCAATAAACAAAAAACTAGGCAAAAACTGCTTGGTCGTTTATTAAAGCTGCTTGACACATGGCAAGTCTACTAACTATGCATGAAAGAGTGATGCTTGCAGTCACGCACCAGTTTTATGCGTTATGCGACTTTATGCGCTATGCGACGGCCACCACACATCATGAACGCGGGCCGCGCCACAACGGACCAGTTAGAAACACAAATAGGCCCTCCAAAAGATTATCATGACACCTCAGTGCTACTACTGTGGCTTAACCCTAACACTTTTGGAATGGAAATGTTGAAAAAAATATCCGAGGGTGGAGATGGGTGAAATTTAGCGAGAAAATCCGGACTTGCCAACGACAGGATTCGATCCCGGGTCCTCCAGCATGGATGACGGGGTCTTAGTCCCCTAGGCCAGGGAGTCACGCGCCCGCAATTAACAATTCCATGTGCATTTATCACCTGGTGTCAGTGCCCGGCGAGATAGACTGCGGTGACACGTGCCTCCAGCATAGTTTTCAAATGGGATTTCATGAGGTTCAGGGCTGTAAGGGTTATGCCAGAAAACTGGAATGTCTTTCATATAAAGGCAAACAAAATATAGTTGTGTTGCCCTCTCACAAGCCTAAAATCGGGAAGGACGGCCGGCCGGATTTTTAAATTTTTTTATTTTTTATTTTTACCAAATCAACGATTTTATACCTATTATTTCAGTCAACATGTGTGAAGATACTAAGGAAAACGCTTACTGGATGTATTTTTCACAGATTGGAAGATCTTAAGAGAAAAAAAAATCTTGAAAAAAAATCTTGCGAAAAAAATAAAATTGAAAAAAATCTTGAAGAAAAAAAAATCTTAAAAAAAAGAGAAAAAAACCCTAACCCCCTAGGGACATGAGTTTTTTTTGTGGCAGGTAACAGACCCGGGATGTAGGTAGATTATTATTGATTTGATTGATTATGTTCATTTTTTGTTCAAATTCAACTATAACTATCAATATTTAGTGGGTAGATTATTATTGATTTGATTGATTATGTTCAATTACACACTGAATGACGATTCTAATAAAAGAGCTCTCTTCACACAAAAAGTGGCCAGAAGGTGAATTTGAAAATGCCTGAGTAGATTGGCCATAATTTGAAAACGGAAGCTCTAAATTGGATAAAAAACAAATCTTATGGCACAAGATTGCTGAACATGATTAAACTAGTATTTTGCAAACAATGTGTCAGTGATTTCACTTACCCTATACAAAGGGTGAAATACCCTTCACTTATGAATTTCACCCTTCAACATTTTTCTGAAGAGCGAAAAATATTGAACATTCATTGTTTTACTGCCCAAAAACGCTGCTAAATCACACGTTTGGCCATCATTTTTGTTTTTCACCCTCGAGAAAATAACCCAGTGAAAATGATGTGTGTATAGTTTTCATGGCCCCCCAAAAAATCATGTTTCACTTTTTTTGAGACACCTTGTATACTGACTTGCTGGTAAAACAATTCAATTGTGTGAGATTACCTGCCCGACTGGCTGGTTGAACAATATCTGAAGTTCCAAACCCTGTGTGTAATGCCTCCAAATTATCTGTGATTTGATGACAAATGGCAAGCTTCTGGCCATCTTTAAAAAGGCTGCCACTTATAATCAAATTATCTTACCAATTTGTGATGGTGGTGTATTATGTGATGTTGCTGAGTGTTATAGATGATTGCACAACTCTATTTAAGTGGCTTTATTGTTATGTTAATGACCCTTGCCATTACCTATATAGTCAGACGCATTAAGCTTGTTTCATATTAGTATGCTAATGGGCGAGGTTCCTCTTCAGGCCCTATATAATTATCATCTTGTGTGCAATCAAGAGTCATTCCATCATCCATGCCAATTGGGACAGGCATCTCACCATAGGTCATGGATTTTGCTCATATTTCACTCAAAGGTACTTTAGGTGGTTCTATAGAGGAGGTCGAAAGGAAAAAATTCAAATTCCATTCCGTTCGGTCGGGTCGCTATGGTCTTACAAAGTTCAACAACTTTTGCTAAGAATGGGCTATTTCAATGTTCCGCAGTTTAAAGTACCTACTTAGAAGGAGTTTTCCTCAGCAACTTAAGAACTTGTGAGCTTTGTTGTGGGTTTTGGTACTGTCCAGCCTGCTCAATACTGAAAAATGTGAAAAAATTAGGTTTTGCGCTGTGCGCTTCGTTTCAATTTTTAGGGAGGTCAAAAATGGCCCGTCGAGCTTTCGGACATGACTTACTCAAATGTTTGTGGGTGGATGGTGCAGCCTCTGTAACATTAAAGACCGTATTAGTCATGTTAATGTACTCACTGGTGCCCAACATTAACAAAAATACCAAAAAAGACCGAATCACATGCCCCCCCCTCCAGAAAATTGACCCCCTCAAAAGTGGTCCAGCCACAAAAACGTTGTAAATCGGTCCAAATTCAAGGTGAAATAAGTTGATGCGGCCACCTTGTTTGCATTATGCAAAAGAGTATGTTTAAATGTTATTAGAAATGTATGTTTCGTTTTGTATTTCTGATGTTAATACTATCAACGAGACGACACAAAATTGGTTGAAAAGTTCGGAACCTGGCAAAAATTATGAGTTTGGGCTCAAATGATGATTTCCAGGGGGCATTTTCTCAAGAACTAGATCAATTGAGACCATTTTTAAATGAGGTCTGAGTGTTGTCCAGCCAACCAATAACTGAAATATGTAGAGATAATCAGGGTCACAAACTCTATTTAGGATTTTAAGGGGGTCAAAATGGTTTCTCGTCATTATTGGTCTTTTGATGTATGGGATTTACAAGTTTTCAGTTGGGTTTTTTATCATTAGGCCCCAATAATGTTAAGTGGAACTATTTAAAACTTAAATTACTTGCTTTTGTTAATTGATTTAAATTATATTAATTAGCAATCATGATATTAAGCTTTTTTAGACTAGATAAGGTACCTTGCACATTATAGTTATTTTTTAGGCTCCCTGGTTTACTCTGATCTAATGCCTGCCTATAAATGGCAATTTTTCACCAATTTTTAATATGGAGACCTACAGTTAAACAATCTGGATAGTAACTTATTATGTGGCATTGTTTTAAATGCCCAAACTGTTATAATTAATAGATATTTGGTCGATTGTTTGCTTGCCTTTATTAGATTATAAATCCATATAAAATTTGGAATAAAAAACAACATGAAAATTCGCCAGGATTCACGTATAAATGTAGAATACGTATTTCACAAATCCTTAATTAGTTGTACTGTTTAATTAGTGACTTTAATTAGTTCAATTACCAATTAGAATACATGTACTAACTACTAATATTGTATTAGTATTCAGTCATGTGATTAACAGTGTTTTTTGCACATCCCAGCTTCTTGTATCAACTGTAATTTGTATTATCACTATGTAGTTCACTTTTAGTACTAAATGTATAGGGAATTTCACACGTCCTTCCGTTACCGTCCTTCCGTTACCGAATCTTTAATTACGTTTGGCTATGTTTTAAGTAAACGCAATGACAAATTTCCAAATGAACAGTGTCAAAGTATTGCCAAAACCAGAGGGATCTCATAAAATAACATTAAAATAACATTGACTCACACACTTCAGAGCGTTTTCGTAATATATGGCGGTAGTGAAAAACCCGTGTCCATTTCACCGTCCTTCCGTTACCGCCCTCATTAATATGCATAAGTCGTAAACGAAAGACAATTTTGATGAATTTTTTAATGGATAACAAATGTTTTAGCTACACTTATATGATTAAGGTATAAAATTTACTTCAACAAATAAAGTTTTTCTGAAACAAGAGTTTGCAAGCTGAAAATTGTGTCTGATTTGTCCTTCCGTTACCGTGGAATTGGCCCAAATTAAAAAATGTCACTATAAAACTTTTCTCAAATATTGACAAATAAACTCTCTTGGTGGGCCAAAGTTACCCATCAAGGGTCAAAGTATCCCCATTCTACGGTATCCATCCAAAGTAGAGATCAAGTTTGAATGCATGGGGTTCTTGACATAAAGATAACCAACCTGAACCATGGTCTTGAACTGGGTAGGCTTTTAAAGGATCATATTTTTATTGTTAGCCGGGTTTTTAGCCTTTAGCTTTCAATACAGGGTGTATAAAAAAAAGAAAATTAGGTCACTTTTTGATGATGGTTTAAATCCTTGTTAAATCACTGAAGCATGACCAATTTTTATTTCAATGTAAAGTACAATTGATAAAGATAAGATCCTGAAAAGATGAGAAAAATCCATCATTAATTAAGGAAATTGTGACCTATTAGGTAAGGCAGTCTATTTTGTAGTATGTACAATGGCCATTCACACAGTAACAGTAGAGTAACATGAACATGCACACTATTTATGCCAATTCTACTTCTTATCATGCTAATGAACCATCCATCTACAGTGGGTTCGAGAACTTTTCTAATTTGCACAGAATATGCATGCATCTGATTTGTGGATTAGTTAGCCAGTTTTGATTTGTGCACAATTAAATGGATTACCAAACTAATCTTTGCTGTTGACTGATAGACTACTTTCTATGTTCATAATTATTGAAATGTAAACCATGTTATTTACTGGTCTATACATGTAAATCCCATTGTACAAACCAGTAAATGACATGGTTTACGCAAATTATGCTTGTTTTCTTATTTTTCATCGGATTGATGTCATATTTTCAGGATATCATAATAATTAATTGGGCTTTACATTGAGACATTGAGCTTTACATTGAGACATTGAGACATTTGTATCAATTATTACACCGTCATGAAAAAGTGTCCTATTTTTTTTGATACACCCTGTATTGCACTATTACAACCAGCAGATGAGCTTTTGGATTTAGCAAAATAATTGATGGGTGCGATAAAGATTAGGATGCTGCATTTTGTCTGTGTATAGAAAAAATCTCATTACCATAAAACATCTATAGACCATTTCAAATATAGTTAGTTGCGAGATTGGTAATTTTCCTCTCCACTGAATAACGATAGCGTGGTAAAGAGGTGTTGATCACCGGCTTGCAACAGAATAAAAATCTGCATCAGAATAGATCTGTACACTCTTTTCCATAATGACCAACAATGAGCAATCCTGCACCTTTGAGTTCAAATCAAGATCGAAGAAGTTCTGAATAGCAGGTCACTTGGACCAGGTTTTCTGACAATACGAGATACTGAATAGCAGGTCACTTGGACCAGGTTTTCTGACAATACGAGATACTGCACAAGTTCGAGATGGGTTCACAGCTGATAATTCAAAATTTGGATTTTCTCTGGTAGCTACATGTATTGTTCAGACTGAAATATTGGCTGTAATTAAGGACTCAGTGATGACACAGTCTTTGGCTGACATATTTGTCTGTATGTGGCTGTTTGCTATCCTAAAAGATTGTGTGGTAAAAACTAAAGCATTAAAATATGGTTTATACGGTCGACATACATGTGTAGACATATTTTTTCTGAAACTTTTCTGAAAGTAAACAATAGACTCTTTTTATACAGATCTACATAACACTATTATGTTTGAAAAATGTATAAAGATGAATTCTATGGACACAGGAACAAAACACACAAGATAATTATAAAGCGATAAAACAGTACAATACTAAGGCAAACAATGAGAATTGCTGTGCACTAAAACAAGTAACAATATTACAGCACAACCCCTAGCCGTCTCTCTACGTATCCAAAATGATGGGTGTAGCAATTCAGAATTCAATAACCCCTTCTAACACATTTTATCACATTCTTTATTTCCATTAATTTCAGCAAATACTGATACAGCCACTGTACAGGTTGGGAAAACTACTTTTCAAGGAACCATTTCGCGAGCACAAGGTAGCAAGAATCCAGCCTATGTATTCCGAGGCATTTACTATGCATCAGCGCCGACAGGTAAAAACAGATTTGCCCCACCTGTAACAAGAAGATATGCAGCCGGCGATTACGATGCAACAAATTTCGGGCCGCTCTGTCCTCAAGATGTATCGTTTACCATGAATGCCTTCAAGACACCACTACAGACAAAGGACACGAGTGAGGACTGTTTAAGTCTGAATGTATACACCCCAAGTTTGGACCCCAAGAGGCAATTGACCGTCATGGTTTGGTTTCACAGTGGCGGCTATAATATCGGGGGAGGAAGTTTGGTTGACGGAACATCTTTTGCAGCCTATCAGAACGTTGTGGTGGTGACTGTTAATTACAGAATAGGCGCGTTGGGTTTTCTGAGCACAGGTGATAAATTTGCGCAGGGCAATTGGGGTCTACTGGACCAGAACATGGCGCTCTCTTGGGTTCACGATAACATCAACAAGTTTGGTGGAAGCAAAGACCAAGTCACCATATTTGGCGAGTCTGCTGGAGCCATGTGCGTGGCTTTACACATGCTGTCCCCACTTAGCTCTGGATTGTTCAAGAGGAGCATTTCTCAATCCGGGGTTGCCATTTCACCGATAGCAATGACGGATAGACCACGTAAGTGGGCCAATGCCTTGGGAGAAGCGCTTCACTGCTCCACGGATCAATCCAGGAAGCTTATGGAATGTTTACGAGACAAGTCGGTGGATGAAATCGTATTTGCTGATATTGATAGGTAAGAATTATAGTATAGATTTAAATTGTTACTGTACATTGTAAAATTGCAATACCTATACCTGTATTCAGTGGCGTAACAGCCAGGGGGGGGGGGGGGGGGGGGGAGGCAGGGGGGGCACAGTGCCCCCCCCCCTGAAGGTGCTCAGCAGGAAATTCAAACCTACCCACCAGGAAAAATGGGGTGAAGGGAAAAGAGGAAAAGAAGGGGGAAAGGGAAAGAAAAGAGAGAGAGAAAGGAAAAAGGGAGGAAAAAGAGAAAGGAAAAGGAGAAAAAAAGGGGAAAGAAAGAAAAGAAGAAAGGGAAAAAAAGAAATAAAGGAAATTGCGCAGTACAAAAAGCACAAATTTGTTGACTGTTTTTTTTTTTGTACTGCGAAATTTTGTGACCGTGCGATATTTTGTGACTGTGCGAAAAAAAATTACCGTGCAATTTTTTTTGACCCTACCCCCCCGCCCCCCCCTCATCTTAAGGCGATTGATTCTTACAATTTTCAACTCTCTTGGCCAAACAAAGAAGATAGTCTGTCTCAGAAGCACGCCTGCATTGGTATGTGAAATGAGCTACGGCTCGTAGGTCTATGCGCTGAGGCCTAAAAAAAAAGTTTTTTTTTTTTGTTTTGATTTTTTGTTTGTTTTGATTTTTAGAAAAAAGTTTAAAAAGAAGTTTTCTGAAGCTTGGATTAGCCAAAAAGAAATCGCATATCTCATAGCCTATTTTCTAAAAAAATGAAAAAAATAGCACAGCACTTACCTTATTTGCAAAATGTTTCTGAGACAGACTATCTTCTTTCTTTGTTTGGCCTTTTTAAAGGAGATTGTTAAAGAATTTAGACCTAGGTTGTTGTACAGTAATCATTGCAAATAAACATTTTGCATTTTTCAGACAAGGTCACGATGGACTCATATTCACACCCGTGGTAGACAAGCACTTCTTGATGAGAGATCCGTTCTTTCTGCTGACTAGCGGTCGTTTCTCAACCAATGACTTCATGATAGGATTCAACCAAGATGGCATGGGTTATCAGGTGATGGAATCCAGAGGACCCTCAGGGCTCATGGAGGATTTTACGTTGGAGAAATTCAGACCAGCTGTTATGCTCATCGTAAGTTTAATCACGAATGTACTCAAATGAGACTAATGGCGGCAAGCTTGATGTTTTGAGTAGTCCTTCATCCATGTGTTTCCACCATCTGTGGTTAAATGAGGCTAAGGCTCAAGAAAAAAACCCACTTGTTCTTTGGGCCAAATGGATTTATATTTAAAAAAATGTCACTGTCATGAGTCATGACGATGTTCGCGCATCAACATTAGCACTTATTTCCTTTATGATTGTTTTTCCATGAAAGGCTTTAACACATAGTCAAATTATTAATTGAACGAACATCACGCACGCAGCACAAAGATGTTCGTGCCCGAAATTATCTCGCTTCTGGCTATGCGCGCTTCACGCAATGTACGCAATACGCTGCTTCAAAGTGTTCGTTCAATTATAAATCTGACTATAGTGGAAAGTATTACCATAGTGATTGATGAGACCTCCCCACATTCTCAAGCAAGTGGCTGAGCACTGAAACAAGTCATTGCTACAGATGTGGTATCATTGGAAAGATGAACACATCAGTGTTCCATTAATATGCAACATAATAAGAACATATCATGAAAAATACAAAAATATGCAATTGAGAAGAATTTCCCAACTTTATTTTAGAAGTGGTTTTACATTTCAGCTACACAGCCATTTTGTTATGCCAAACATCATGGTTACTCTGCTGCCAGAACCAATAGGTATTATATATATCCAGTATTGTATGCTGCTGCTGCTTTTAGCCATAGTCCTTCAGAGAACCGTCGGCATTCTCTTGCGTCTACAATCTCTACTGGTACTGGCAGCTCCGTAATCATGATGCCAGGCATAAGAAAATGACTGTGTACATCCATTGACCTATAATTAAGGGGTTTAGATGCTCAAGAAGTAGTTTCACATTTCACATTCATTCCATTAACCTATCAGTAACTGCATCTCCCCCATTCAGCTTCAAACTCTGGCACCTGGGGACACCAATGACATCGCTGATGCTGTGACGGGTTTGTACAACCAGAATAATCAGATGTCACCATTGCACACGTTCCTTGAAGCGTTGGGTGATAGCATTTATGTGGCTCCTGCCGTTGCCACTGTAGATGCTCATAGTGGTGAGTACTGCAACTGTTTACAATTAGGCGACAAAAAAAAGAAACCCTATTCTACGGGCCCGATCGACCCATTTGTTTAGAAATTGGTGAACATTTTTTTCACATGCTAATGAATACCAACCCAAAACATTTTTAGCTTGTCAAAAAACAGCTAAATGTTTACAGATTTTTGGGATTTGTTACCATCATTTTGAAGGGAAATCAAGAAAGAAAGAAAAAACATAAACCTGACCGACCGACCTGAGAGGTCTGTTTTTTTGTCGCCTAAACAAAATGTTTTGTTTCCTTTCTTGAGGTAGTGATGTCAGTATATATCCTTGGAACAATGTTATGGCCTATTTAACCTCACACACAATTTGTAGTGATACATGTTTTTGTTTCTTTATGTCTCCCAAGTAACATCAGGGAGGCATGTACTTCTAGTTTCAAGAAGGTTTGAAATCTCATTTATAATCATTATATTGACTCTGTTTTTTTATAAGGTTATTTTTTGTTCATTTTGTTAGTAGCACTTTGATCAAGTTGGAGCGGTACTTTATACAATAAATGTTGTTTATAGATGTATGTATGTTGGTAGGGGTGTATTCTTTTTGTATGGAGTTTATAAAGAAGTTTACTGTCATAACTTTATACATCCTTACAGCTGCACGGGCTAGGACATACATGTTTGAGTTTCGTCATCGACCATCTTTCTCAACAGCACCTGTGTGGGCAGGAGCTGACCACGGCGACGACGAGTACTTCTTGGGAATGGCGTTCTTAGGAGAGGATGTACGCGGACAATTTGAATTTACTGAGGAGGAGAAACGATTCACCCACATCATGATGTCATATTGGGCCAATTTTGCCAAATTTGGGTAAGAATGAAAGAATTATTGAGATTTTCATTATTCAAACCAAATAAATTGTACTCACCATTGACAGTTTTGTGTGTCATGGCATAACAAAATGATGGCTTGGCATCTATCTACACACGTCATCAGAATGACCTCTTCTGACCTGTGCTGCTTCAGCTTGAGGGCACTGTTACGGGGATTAGAGGGTCGTATACATGACTTAGAAAACGGGCCCCTCTTATCTATTCATAGCGTCGGGTGTCTTCCGCCGAATCCAAAGGACCTTGCGAACTGCGTCTCACCCAATATTTTTAAATACTCGTAGCTCATTAATAAAAGATAAAAATCCTCATAGCTTGACCAATACATATGGCCTCAATCTATCCAATTTTATATCAAATTTGGATCTTACATGCCACGTGGGAACCTGTATATGTCAAAGGGTACATATCAAGGTCATAACATAACAATTGATATTGATAAGGCCCTATTCCATCTAAATCATAGCGTGTGTGACACAGAACTCAAATTACATGTAGCATGGAAAGGGTCAAAGGTCATCTGAGGTCAAGTTGTAAAATAAACTAAAAATATCAAAAATTCCCATTTCTTTTGCATACAAAGACCAAATGCAACCATACATGCAGCATGGGAACCTTCATGTTAATGAGGTCAACGGGTCACATCAAGATCAAAGGTCATCTTAGGCAAAGTGGTAAAATAAGCTGAAAACATAACAAAATGATATTTCTTTTTGCATTCAAAGACTGATTGCATCCAAACTTGGGTCAGGAAGTTCACTTGTCTACCCTTAAAAACTGACAACCTATTTATATGGCCTCACACCACCAATTTAATCACCATTGATTACATGCTTAGAGATCAAATTAAAGTCTGATTTTTTCAGCTATCGAGCTACTGGTTTGTTCAAATCCTTGTTTTCTTTGAAGATACTGATGTCTTCCATCAAAAGAACACCAATTTGTTTTGGTTGACCTTCATTTTCCCCCCAACGGGACGTCGAATACTAGTACACTCTCCAAATTGCTGTCTGCTAGCTATATTGGGTGCATTTGTTCTAGAAGAGGTGAAAAGAGAAAAGTTGTGTCAAATCTTATTATTACAGAAAATACCAGGGTTCTTTGGTTAAATATTGAGTTTATAGTGTACAAATCACAAATAACACAAATTTCTTTCATATTAAGAGCACTGTATACCTCTTCTGTACATTTAAATTAATGGTTAGAGATGGGTCTATCTTGAATTAAAAACACTGATTGTGATGGGCGCTAGCAAAAAATTATTTGGAGGTGTGGTATCATATCAGATCGCGTCTGTAATTTTACTTTACTGGATGGAACTCAATTAAAGGGGTACTAAGAGATGTTTAAGATTTATTTTTTGTTACACCATTTACTTCAATATTAAAGATAATCATTATAATTGGCCATTGTTGTTGTTTCTACTCACAAAAATGCAGTAACATTTGATTATGATTAAAACAATGTTTAAATATGGTCATGTGTTTTAAGCTCGCCTCCTTTCGCGTTACACACGGATTTTGGCTTTCGCGACATGATTTTAACTTTACACATTTATATTTGCTTGTATACCCCCTGAGGTAGTAAAAGTATACATTTTCTGAAGGGAAATTGCATGAGGGAACCGAATATGCTATTCAAATTATAGTACGACCAAGAACTAAAATGGTATGATCGGAAATGTTCGGAAAAATATCAGAGTTTTTTATTTTCAATTTGAGATCCATCTATTTTTTATACCTACCCCTATCATTATTTACTTTACATATTTGAATTCCTCATGAAATTACCCATTAGATGATATATATTTGTCAAAGTTACTACGTCGGTATGGTAATTATACCGGCTAGTGAATATCTCCAATTTTTATTTGATATATTTTTAGAATTTTCAGAAATATTTGTTTAAGGATGAACCCTTCCCTGATATAAACTGCATTTCTGAATTCCTCTAGTTACAAGCTTTCCAAAAATGTATACTTTTGCTATCATAGGTTGAAAACTTTTCTGTTATAGTCATTTTTATAAATCCGGTAAATTGAGGCTGATTATTCATGTTGACTGTGTAGCGAATAGGAAGAAAGCTGATGATCATGGTCTTATCCATAATTAATTAGTTGTTACAAATAGTTGACAAGTCTGTTGAACCACATACTTAAAGACTACTAAATATCCTTTAAAATGGGACCAAAATGGTGTTTGTAACATTAGGGGATGACTAGTTATTGTAAAAAGAACAAAGCATGGGATTATCCCCATTGAGTTTGTACAGGCGACACCCCTTCCGGCGGCACCCCTTCCAGCACCACCCCTGGTCCCCAAACATCAAACAGCTGTATCTCCCTTTCTGTATTAGCTATACCAATGCCATTTTGCAGGCAGATAGCTTGTTATTAGGGCTTTAAAATGATACCAAATTTGTTGAGATAGCTTATGTGGTTTTAAAAATATTTGAGGAAAATGACAGCAAGAAACTAAAAAATGTAACGGCACCACCCTATTGGGAGGCGAGTTCATAACGCGTGACCATATGTTGAAATATCATCGCTATTTATTGAAACATTTAAAAAAACCTGCCCTCTTTGTTATATTGTATGTAATTTGAATCGATAAAATGTTGTCTGAGCTGGATGGAATAATTTAAACAACGTTTTATTGCACAAAGACGGCTGTATGTTTGTGTATGTTATACAATTGTAAAAATGTAAAAATTGTAGAAATCTCGGTTTTTATCCTAATTGAGAGCGCAGCCTTCAACATCTCTTAGTACCCCTTTAAGTGGATTCTTGTGGCCTTAAATTTTTATTTTTATTTCCTTTTCAGTGACCCTAATGGTAAACCAGGTCGTAATGGCACTCTGGTGGACATAGGCAGGCTACCCTACTGGCCTCGCTATTTTCCACGCGAGAAACTCTACCTCAAGCTGGACACGGCACCCTCTGTTGGTAAGAATATAAAGCCGGATAAAATTGGATTCTGGAATAAACTGTTCTCTGCAGCCAGCGAAAAGAGAAAAAGACACGAGGAGTTTTAAGATTACTAACCAATTTACCTGACTATTTGCTTAACACATTGATCTAGGAACTTTGATCTAGGAACATACCTTCAGCAAACAAAAAGAGAAAATGTGACCAGTCGCGTCAAAAAAGACATGTTGTCGGCAACACAGTTTTGAGATTCAGGCCAAAATATTTGGTGACATATAAAGAAAATAATACAAACATATATGTTTCTTTAATTCATATCACTATAATTCATAGTGATTACAAAGTCTGATTACCTTCAACATGGTCTCATTTCATAGCTTAAAATGTGCTCTTTCAAGTCATACCAATAAATCAGATTTGACTCAGGCCTCCAACATGTCCATTTTTATGTGATGGGTCACAAATGACAACAAGAGTTATGTTACTACTAAAGTAATATGCTTGTAACATTTGGCTAGTAATTTTCAGAACAGAAGTATGGTTTAACATCAATTTGTCATTTCAAGTGATCAAAAAGAAAGTTTCTCCGTGGTTTGAAGCATACATTTCGAGGGCTCAGAAACACAAGGCCTTATCTCCATTTTGACCATTTTGAGAAAAAGACTACTGAAGATTTTTAAACACATTGGGGAGATACAGATGAGGCCTTGTGGTACTGGCTATAACTTTGAAAGGGGTTGTGTTATGGAGATAAGGCTGTGTGCTATGGAAAGAGAATTTCTTTCTTAACATTTTGATACCAAAATCTCATTTTTGAAAAAATGGAGATGAGGCCTTATGTTTATGAGCCCTCGATTTGTTTATAGGTCAATAAATGCTTTTAATTATAATGTTTCATGAAAACTAGAGAATTCAATGCACCCGCCCTGATATTGATATTTGAATGATGGCACCCATAAGCATCGTAGAGGGAGTTATTTGCGCAAATGTATTGATTTTTCTCAATTACTCTAATTCCTTTAACTGACGTTGTAACTTTTTGGTATGAACGTTTATTTAGCACCGTCAAGTTTTCTATGCAATTTTGTATTCACAAATATATTTATGCCAAATAGTGCTCTCAAAGATCATTTGTTGTAATCATAGAACTAAAAGACCTTCCTATTTCAATGGGCTCTCAAAACTTAGAAACTAATTTGTGAAAATAAACTGTTGGCAGCAACAATTTATTACTGCATAGATTTTCTGATTGCAGACCAGGATACTAGTCAACTATGTAGACCCATTTTATGCCCATGTCACTCTAAAAACCCAACACTCTACAAATGAACATTTAGCGAGGCCCGATGCTTATGTTACTTAAAACTATGCTACAGTAAACCCTCTCCCTCCCAAGACCCGTAACCCCTTGGCGTGAGAGGTATCTTTGATGGGTATTGGTCACTATGTCTACATTGTATGTAGCCTACAGTGTATCTGAAGTGAACACTCTATTTGAGTTATTGTCGGCCAGAGAGAGAGAGAGTTATTCGAGATTGACAAAGACACAAACAAAATTCAAAGTAGACTATAAGAATACATTTGTTGGTGCGTGTTTTTATCTGGGCTTATTATGTATGGGCATGATTAATGCAGGTGTTATCGATGTGCATCTTGAACTTACCATCTGAATGTTAGTGGTGAATCTTGAACTAATTAATATTTTAGAAAGATGATTCTATCGTGAATCTTCACCATTATTTCAACTTCTTCCATATATTACTATAGAACAAACATAATACACTGAGGTGAATCGTCACCCCTAAAATTGCAGGAAAGACCTTATCTTGACCTATTTTTTTCCAGAAGGAAGGTGAATACAGGTGAAGGCTTGAGGAGGGTAGGTTCAAGATTCAAATCGATGCCTGCATTAGGAATCAAAACTTATGTTGAAATAACAAAAATGGACACATTTTAATTTTGAATTGTACTGCAAAACTACTCTGCTACTATGGCTGAATATATCTCTAGATTTGTTTTGAAATGATTCCCATCAGATACCCATGGAATGATTTTCTGTGGCATTTAAATTCTAGCAACTTCTGTCAGATCCTTATTATAATTCCCCAGATTACTAATTTTTAGAAATAGCTGATTAATTGTTTGATCCAATATTATGTTCTGTACAGTTCTCTTGAATATATCGAGGGCTCAGAAACACAAGGCCTTATCTCCATTTTGACCATTTTGAGAAAAAGACTATTTAAGATTTTTAAACACATTGGGGAGAAGGGGCCTTGCGATACTGGCTATAACTTTAAAAAGGGTTGTATTATGGAGATAAGGCTGTGTGTTACTGGAAAGAGAATTTCTTTCTGAAAATGTTGATACCAAAAAAATGGAGATGAGGCCTTGTGTTTCTGAGCCCTCGATATCTAAGTTATTCTTATCGAAATAGGCCTATACAATGTACAGTGATAAATGTATAGATTTATGTAATTTATGATTTAGTGATTCCATCCATTAATTGTTTTTAATGATGTTATTGTCATGCTCTTGTAAGGCCAAAACAAAGTTTGTTTCTAGTAGCGGCCGCATTTGATTCTTTTTTTTTCTTCTTCTTTTTTCTTTTTTTCCTGGAGCACAAATTTTTGTTAAACCTTCTGGTATGATGCAGAAAAACGATATGATCAGTAAAAAGAGAAACAAGGAAAAGGGGGGCTGCGCAAAGCCAGATATGCGCAACTGAACAACAAAGCGAAACTCGCGGGCTGGCAAATCCTAACTTAGGATTGGTCCAAGAAGAAAACAAACAAAGGCCATCTGAAAAGCCGTGAACAAAAACGCGCTGGCAACCCTGTTGCACGAGCAAATCAGAATTATGTTGACAAGCAAAATAATTCTCTTAATATATGCAACTCTCCGCATATAGATATAAGTTATTGTGCATTTTTTTAAAATTGTGTCCAACATGTTTCAAGATTGAGAACTGCAAACACGGAAATGAAAATCCGCAGCGAGAATCACATTTTAGCGAGCATAAGAGTAACAAAAATATTTCAAGTCAAGAAAAGAAGAATCAAAAAACAAATAAAAACTTCGCATTTGACTTTTCAGACTTGCTACTGGAAACAAACTTTTTTTGTAGACTAACATGTAGTGATTGACATTTTATGTATGCAGTGTTTTACGATACAAAGAATCTTTCATGTAGGATAATAATTTTGACACATAAGAGCCAGAGGGTACTTGACACTTTCCATGCGGCTATTATGTTACCATGGATACAAAACAAGATTTTTCAGAAACCTTTCCTAACTTTTAAAGTCTATCTCAAGATTTACTGAACTAATACTAGGCATATTTGTACTTATTTCAATGCCTTAGACATGATGATGACATTCAGAAATGTTGACATTTTTGATACATTTTGTGAAATTTTGAAATGTTGTCTGCAGACGCCTGCCGTGTGGAAAGTGTTAACTTATTTGCTGGTACTGTGGGTAAGGATGCTTCTTTACAAATCAGAATCACAAGCCACTTTGTGAAGAAAGAGCTTAGTGTACCAGAAGCCAATATATTCATAACCAGGAGCCCCACTTATAAATTTGACATCATTAACTGTCGATCACAGGCCATATTATCAAGATGTCTGGTTAATATTTTCGGCATCCATTAAGTCAAAATTAGTGTTGCATGTAATTTGGAAAGGTCACAGGCACTTATACATGGCTTTAAAAGGGCTAAGCAGATCCTGATGCTTGCCTTACATCATCCTTAGTACTCCTTGGTATATAAATATGTGACATGGTCTACCAAAACCAGACACAATTGGGCAAGATATCAAAGTTGAGTTAGTAATTGATTATTAAAGTAGAGATCTTCAGCTTTACAATGGTTTTTTTTAAATCGGACTTCCCAAAGCGGAGTTAAATAATTTTCAAGTTCGTCTTGATGAAAACTCCAAACTGAGATATCATCCTTTAAAGATGTACTTACATTACAATGTACTTACATGTACAATGTACTTTAAAAATAATAAATAAATAAAAATTGCCTTTTTTGTTGTTGTTGGTTTGATTTTTTAATCTAAAACTTTCACAATAATATTATAAACACTCTGAAGATTAATTATTTACAAGAAACTCAAATTCCCAAAATATCACCCCCATTAGGTTTTGGACTTTTTCCCAGTTCGAAGCTCTGCCCAATTCTGTCTGGTTTCAGTAGAACACGTCACATATGTTCTTGAAGATCCTCAGGCATCATTTGCAGCAATCATCCATGTATCAAAATTGTACTCATAATTGAGTGCCCCTTTCCACTCCTCCACCAGAGAAGAGGTGCCCATCTATGGCTAAAATATATGCAATTTTTCCTTGTGAATAATGTTATGGCTCAGGCATCGGTGAAAAAACCCTGTTCTACAGGCAAACAACCTCTCAGGTAGGGTCGGTCAGTAGTGGTTTGGGTGTGTTTTTTCAAATTTTTCATGAATATTTTCGTGAATTTTCAACACTTTTTACATTTTTCAAGTAAAAAAATCCAATAGTAAAAAAAGAAATTTGTGAAAAGAAATATCAAATTCAAAAAATATAAAAAATGGGCTGGGTGGGCCTGTAAACAGAATATTTTTACCGATGATTATTGATATATGATTTTGACAAAGTATCCATGCAGATTATGCAATGGTACCGATAACAACGAGTGGTTTGAACTGACGTGATGTGACATAATAGCTTTAAAGCTCATTGTGTATAAACTGGCATTAAGTTAGCCTGTTCAAGAAAAGATAACATTATTTACGTAGATAACATAGGCCCGTATTCTCGTATGTAGTTAAACACGGTTTTAAGCTAAACACGTGTCTAACTTTGACTTTAGACACATCGTTTAACTAGATGTAATTCTTGAAAAATTGTTTAACTTAAATACTCGTCTAACTCACTAAAACATGGGTAAAGCGTGTTTAACTAAACTCATATACCAACTGCACGCCTTAAATAATCACTCAACCGTGCCTGCTGCAAGCTGACATTCAGATCGTGTAGTATTAAAAATACACTTGCTTTTGAGGTATTCGGTCGATATCATTTGTAATCTATTAGGACCACAACAAAAATAAATACCTGTATACAGTTACGCACGACAACTCTGGGGACAAGATTCGCGGAGTTTAAAGTGTGTTTTGTTAAACACGTTATTTAAAAGATAAACTCGCGTTTAAGTTAGACAAGCGTTTAGTTAGACACAGTTTTAAGCTAAAACCGTGTTTAGTATGAGACTACGGCCCAATATGTTTGATTGTATTCTTTGGATAGATCCGCCATACAAACTAACTACACCTAGCAACAAAAGTCCCTGACCAGGTGCTTTGAGGTTGGCTGATTCAAAATAGATAATCGGTACAAAAATCTGTGCTATCTGGATGAATGGGTCTGGAGTGAGCTGTGAAGAGTGAAAGTCTTTGCTATCTTTACACACACACCAACATTGCGTAATCACACACAAATCAATGATTTCCTATACCAAGTGCAACTTTGCTGTTGTTATGCGCGGTCATTGAAACCGCCATAACTTAAAAAGTATCCATTCGATTTTGTTGAATGAGGTATCAAACTGCGGAGAAGAAATTTACTCATTCAATGTATATCTCAGATTTTTACTACCAATTATAGATTTTGAATTCGCCAACCTCAAAGCACCTGGTCAGGGACTTTATGTGCTAGGTGTATATTGAAATAAATGTGTGCAATTGAACATGAACCAAAAGATTCTCAAACATTCCATTGATACTACTTAAAAATGTATTGATCAGCACTGTTTGTAACATAATTTTATATAATTTGTTTGATATTTAAGATAATTGATAGTGTTTTTAATTACTATTATGTATGTGTGTGAAGATTATAACAGGTTTTGTTGTTAAAACATCAGCAATATTGTAATTTATAAAATGTACATGCAATGTATGTATCTGCAATAAAACAATGAAGTGATTATCATATAAAACAATATGTTTACTCATAGTGTCTGTTACCCCTATGATATTGTACGTTACCCCTATGATATTGTACAACTATAGTCAGCGTCATATGCTATGGACATAATTCCATCAATGCGTGGGGGCGTATACATGAATACGCGTACGTACGTAAACCCGGAAGTGCGTACTGGGCGCTTTCAAAAAATGATCGCGCATCTTGATTGGTCAATTGTGAAAACGTCACACACATGCAAGTATAAGTTGTTCACACATTTCATGCATCTGGACGCAGCTCCAGGAACAACAACAAAGAATTTGGAATAGTGGTGGTTTTTTTGGGGCATGTCTAAGCTATTTCACATCTCAGACAGTCTATACTTTGCTTTCTATTTTCAGATTGCCCTTCTCTCTCTCTCTTCTCTTTTCTTCTTGCGCCGACGTACCTCAGACATTCATTGTCCTGACAGCATAATTTAAGTGAGATTTCCCCGCTTTCCCTCTCTCTTTCTCAAAAAAGAAAGAGAAAAAAAAGATGGTTTCTCTCTCATTTATCAAAATGTTGAGTTCTTCCCCTAAGTATATACAGACTGCAATTTTTTTTTATATAATTGTAATTTCATTTTTAACCCATTATTTAATCATGTAATGTCAAAATCTTTAAGATTCTGTAATAAGTGATGTATTGACTACCAGAATAATTTTGTTTGGTGTTTATATTAGTCGAGAAACGACTAATATACTGTATTTGTCCTGTTTCCTCTTCTTTCTTCAGCCATGGGACCTATAGCTCCGTAACCATTGAGCCGATTTTGACCATATTTGGTCCCAAGTACCCTTATGTGCACCACTACTCAGGTTTTAAAGCACAAGAGGTCAAAGGTCACACAGGGGTCAAACGCGATTTTCACTTAAAACGTCCTTGCTACTTAGAGAAATGACACAGGATGCTGAGAAATGTTCAACATGTTCCTTTGGACAGTACGCATGTATAATAGTTCGGTTTTTAAAATCGAAAAATATTTGGCGTCAGTAGGGGTCAAAATGTAAATTGTCACTCCAATCACTCAAAATGCTACTTGTCCAAGAGGAAATGACTAATGATTGTCAGAATTAGTCAAAAGATTCCTCTCATCCATGTTCATATAGGGTCCTTCTCCACTAAAAATGACATGTCACACGGGGTCACTAGAGGTCATTGAACTATACAGGTGAAAATCTTAAGACATGCTCCGATTTTGACGGGACTACTTTTTTCTTGTGCGCATTGATCAGCCAAGCAAAAAAGTCAATTACAAGTTTTGGGTCAGAGGTCAAGAAAAGGTCTTCTTTATATTAGTCGAGAAACGACTAATATACTGTATTTGTCCTGTTTCCTCTTCTTTCTTCAGCCATGGGACCTATAGCTCCGTAACCATTGAGCCGATTTTGACCATATTTGGTCCCAAGTACCCTTATGTGCACCACTACTCAGGTTTTAAAGCACAAGAGGTCAAAGGTCACACAGGGGTCAAACGCGATTTTCACTTAAAACGTCCTTGCTACTTAGAGAAATGACACAGGATGCTGAGAAATGTTCAACATGTTCCTTTGGACAGTACGCATGTATAATAGTTCGGTTTTTAAAATCGAAAAATATTTGGCGTCAGTAGGGGTCAAAATGTAAATTGTCACTCCAATCACTCAAAATGCTACTTGTCCAAGAGGAAATGACTAATGATTGTCAGAATTAGTCAAAAGATTCCTCTCATCCATGTTCATATAGGGTCCTTCTCCACTAAAAATGACATGTCACACGGGGTCACTAGAGGTCATTGAACTATACAGGTGAAAATCTTAAGACATGCTCCGATTTTGACGGGACTACTTTTTTCTTGTGCGCATTGATCAGCCAAGCAAAAAAGTCAATTACAAGTTTTGGGTCAGAGGTCAAAAAAGGTCAATATGGGTCGAAATGTAAATGTCCCTAAATCTAGAATGATTGCCGTGTCCAATACTGGCATGTCGTGTTTATATCCGTATAATGTCATATACGGCATTCCATCATCAAATTTGTAATAGAAAGTATGATTGAATGCAAAAAAAATAATATCACAAAGCGGAAATGGAGTTAGATTTCCATTCAAACATCTTCGGACTCAGTACTACAAAAGACATCAGTAGTGACAGAATTAGCAAATCATATAAATGATTAACAAATTATTTGAGAAAAATGGGATGCACATATAATCTTTTCTTATCATAAAAATGGCCAAACTATGGCACGCCCCAGAGGACAAAAACGTGTTGAGACTAATATATATTCGTGATCTATGATCACAGATCATATCTCTTTCTTCAGCCATGGGACCTATAGCTCCGTAACCATCTACCCGAATTTGACCATATTTAGTCATAAGAATCCTTATGTGCACCACTACTTAGGTTGTAAAGCATAAGGGGTCAAAGGTCACACAAGGGTAACTAGGGGTCAAAACGTGATTTTCACTAAAAACGCATTTGCAATTTAGTGAAATGACCTATGATCGTCAGAATTAGTCAACATATTTCTTTTGACCGTACGCATGTATAATAGTTCGGTTTTTTAAATCGCAAAATGTTTGGGGTCACTAGAGGTCAAAATGTAAATTTTAACTCATTGACTCAAAATGCTACTTGTCCGAGAGCAAATGACTGATGATACTCAGAATTGGTCAAAAGATTCCTTGGATCCATGTTCATATAGGGTGCTTCTCCATTAAAAGTGACATTTCAAACGGGGTCACTAGGGGTCATTGAACAATACAGGTGTAAAACTGAAGACATGCTCTGATTTTGACCGGACTACTTTTTTCTTGTGCGCATTGATAAGCCAAGAAAAAAGTAAACTATAAGTTTGGGGTCAAAGGTCAAGAAAAGGTCATTAGGGTTCAAAATGTATTTTTTCAACTACTTCAGGGCTGAAATTTATAAAAACAATTATCAAATATAGTACAATTTAAGATATTATGAGGTTATTGCCCTTTGACAACATATACCAAGGTCAAAACCCTCGACTAATATCCGTGATCTAAGATCACAATTATCTCTAGTTTTATCTGCTTTTGCTTAAAAATTATGGTAATTCTACTAAGTCGTGTAGAAATGGGATTGGGCCACTTTCAACATAGCATACAATCTTGTTTGTAGACATTTAATGGTTAAGGTATTATGCAAGGAACATTAAGAGAACTACTTAATTATTTTGCAAATAAGTTTTATTCCCATTTCAATACAAAATGAATCAATACAATTAATAAAAATCAAATAAATTGTAACTTAATCAATTTCATTGATTCCATGAATTATATTGCTCATTATTCCTCCTGACATGGTACCATCCTGAAACCACCGTAGACAAGATATGGAGCCAATCTGGTTCTACAGGTATCTTCCATGTGCTAACCACTCGGGAACCGGTGTTGTTGATCATATCAAGGTAGTGACTATGGTTAAGCATTTATGTTCCCATGTATAAAGATAGGTCCAATCAAATCCCATCACCAAAGATTTCTGCCCAAACAAGCATTTTCTGTCTGTTATGTGGGCGGTCATATGAAGTGAAGTCTAGAGAAGGATTATTCCTGTGCGCATTATGGCTGATGAGACTGGCGGTCACTCAGCTATCCATATAGGAAAGATTAAATGAAAATATCACACATACATTTTTCCTGCCGCCCAGTTAGCCATTGAGCATATTCTAGTCTTCTTGGAAATTCTGCTTCGAGAAGATCCACTTGAAATGAACCATTGCCTAACAAGAGCGCTCTATTCCTATGTTCATGGTTCCATTCATGATGTTCATCCCAGTGGTTTAGCCAAAGTAGCCTAGATGATTTCATGACTACCTTAGACGATTGATCATATCTCTTTTTTTTTACTACTGATCTACATGCAACAAAGTTTATTAAGGGGGGGGGGGGGGGGGGGGGTGGGGGAAACACATTTTCTCAATGTTACCGTAGACCTACCGCTTAGAGTTTATATCAAATTAAAGCTTAAAGTCAAGAAGTTTCAGAAAATGCGTGTTATTTTGATCTGGTTGCCATGGTTACCATGCAAGGCCTCTGATTGGCTAAACACAGGAGCAAACGTAACTAGAAAACGAAAGGTCATATAACCATGGGATTTGGACCAGATGTTCAGCACAAAAGGGGCTATAAAACCATGGAGCCCGATTTTTAATATCTGTTTTCAAATTTGAATTACGATACAAAATTACCTGATTGGTCGCTTCACGGTTACCATGGCAACCGTATAATAAAAAATCCGGATCCATGGTGTCATGCACACTATACCGATACATCATCTACCTAAGTATGGTGTATGTGCAACATTTCGTTTTCTAGTTACATTTGTTCCCATGTTTGGCCAATCAGAGGCATTGCATAGTAACCATGGCAACCAGATCAAAATAACACATTTTCTGAAAGGTCTTGACCTAAGCTTTAATTTGATATCTAACACTAAGCGATAGGTCTACGGTAACATTGAGAAAATGTGTTTCCAATGTTGGGTCAAATCAACCTAGACTGCCCCCTTATTAAGAAGCTAAGAAAATTTGTGGAGGACTTCAAATACCTTGGAGCCGGGATGAACAGCACTGAAAAGGACATCAAAACACGCAAAGCAGCTGCATGGAGAGCTTGTGGCAAACTTAGTCAGTTATGGAAGGCTAAATCACTATCCAGAAAGCTCAAAGAAAGACTGTTCATAGCTACAGTAGAATCAGTCCTCCTTTATGGATGTGAGGCATGGACAGTCACCCCAAAGCTTGGTAAACAACTGGATGGATGCTACACTAGGATGCTAAGATCTGTGTTCAACATCAACTGGAGTCAGCATGTGACGAATAAAGACCTGTATGGGGACATGCCAAAAGTCTCGGACAAGATCAGAGAACGCAGAACAAGATTTGCTGGACACTGCTTCAGGGGGTCCAAGGAGCTTGTACACAAACTCATACATTGGATACCAAAGCATGGAGTAAGAAAGCGTGGCAGACCAGCCCTAACCTACATTGACATACTAAAACGTGATACAGGACTGCAGGTGGAAGAAATCAAGACAGCTATGTTGGAAAGGAAGATCTGGAGAGGCATCGTGGTTCGGAAAAATCATCCGCCATAAGTCAAGTCAAGAAAATTTACAAAATGGAAACAAAAATTACTTTGAAATTGTTTTAACCATTTTTTTCAAAATTGTATAATTCTTTTTGTTACAGTCTGTATCTTATGTACACCAAATTTGATTGCTAAATGCTTTCAAAAGCAGCGCACTTGTATACATAAAAGAAAACGCACTTAGAACACCACAAATACACCTTTCTGATTTTGATTAAAACCGTTGTCTGACGCAGCAGCTCTTTCCTAAGAAAGCACTGGCGAACAGCTCTATCAATGCTCGTATGAAAATTATAATAGAATAGAGGAAGTACAAACCCCACTAGCTTTACATGTACACACACGGCAAGTACAATGGTTATTTCGTTAACCATTAACACTCAGCTGCAGCAAAACCATTAACACTCAGCTGCAGCAAAACGGATGGATTGACAACTAATAATACAAAGGAAAGGAAAACGAAAAAAGAAGAAAGAAAAGTCTACCAAAAGTACAAGCTTGAGCATGGAAATTAAGAAAGTCTTATAGAAGTCACAGTTCCTGCGCAAGTGTAATACCTTTACCTGGGCACTGGGCTATTCCATTTGAAATCCATACACCCCTATTGAAGACATTAGTTTAATATTTCCCACAGGGAGTGTGAATTTCAATTGGGGTTACCTGCATTTGAAACCTACACTCCATGTGTGTAAGACTAAGAACATGTCTTCAATAGGAGATGTATAGATTTTAAATAGAATAGCCCATTGTTCGTATCAATTTATGAAAGCCAGTCTCTAGTCAGTTATTACATCACGAGGATTTCGAATTAGTGGAATTGGTAACATATTGGAGGATACATGTTGTTTCTGTATAAACATTTCGAGAGCACAGAACGGTTCGGTTCTTGAGAGCTGCAGAGGATAGCGACGCGTAAGACGTATGTTTGAGTTTGGTAACGGATTGTATTCTCTGTATGATGACACTATCTTTCAGGATTTCATGTAGAAACCATCTTCGGGCACTGATTCCGTTATTTCTCTTTGTCAAACGACATCTATTTGACGGATGTTTCATCTAGAATGGACATCCTCACCGCATACCGATTTTCGTTATAATCATCTCAAGTAAAGCCGTTTGTTTGATCAATAGGAATCACTGTCATCATCGTGGCTATCTTGTCACATCTTGGCGTCTTTTCATCTTCTTTGCTTAATTTATATGAATTAAATTGTGCTATCAAATCATAGCACATCTCATATCAAAAATCATAAACATGGTTTAGTTATATCGTTATGTCAATTAACTGCTAGTTTAAAACACGGATAACCTGTAGACCTTTCTCATCTATACCTATATGACTGTTCCATCATTCTTGTGTATCGTGAGGCTATATCACATGAAATCGGGAAGTCCGTACCTTTTTCATCAGATTGATACACTTTAGATAAATATATCTTCGCTTCAACAAATACAACTACAAGTGATTCGATTGGAGACTGAGAGACTCTTTAATTGCTGTTGCATCTTTTCACATCATGCACCTACCACCACCGCCTTTTACAACAATGATAAACTGATATTTAGCTTCTTCAAGAACGAAAGCTAATCAAACCCGATATTTCTGCACATCCCAAACAGTAACATAGTGTGGTGACATGGTAATTAGTCATTTTGAAAGATATTTTATTTAAACGCAATATATTAAAACTACGACTTTATTATTTGTCAACAAAGCAGCCACTACTTGTGTCCCACTCCATATGATTTAACTATACACTTCGCACTTGATTCATGAAACATTGATCATGGCTAGTGGTGGCACCTTCGGGACACACCTGGCAATTGTCATAATATTAACTATTTTCGGCACCAGCATGTTGATAAAGAATCCAGCGGTGGAAGCCGGTTTATTTGTGAAGCCGCTATGGGAAACTCCTGATAATGGAACTCAACCATGCCGCATTGAAGAAAAATACTCCAGTCATGAGGGGATACTCACGGGGATACTCCTTGGTGGAAGTGCACATCACTACTGTAGTATCGAAGTAACCACATCGCAGGAATCGCCCACGCGTATAGAATTACCAGTTGGTAAAGAATCTATGTTTCTTTATATCGAGAGACTAGGGGGATTGCGTGACTGTCAATATAGGTATGTGGTCTTTAATAACCAAATTGAAGTATGTACTTCCGTTCTTCATCAGAAATGTTTTCACCTAACTGTACAAGGTAATGTCAGTATATTAGTCAGTGGAATATCAGAATTAGAATCCAGTTCTCATGGGTGTCCAGAATCTTATGATTTTACCTTGACCAGTCCAAAAGTAAATCAGACAACAATTTGCAGTAACGTAAAGGGTTATCATGAAAAATTCACATGCAATCTTGACGATAGTAAATGCAGACTAGACATGCTAGATTATCCACAATATTGTAATGTCACGCTGCGTCACGGGGATATACTACTTCATTGCATTGATAGCATTGATAAAGAGTTAATTGCATTTGTAGTGTACCCGATTGGTATGTCAAGCTTAGATCTCAGTAGTAATACTATAGTAAGTATCGAATACAATTCATTTCAAGATATGAATAATTTGGAAACTCTGGGTTTAGAAGACAATCATTTGACTACCTTGAACACAGATGTATTTGTTGGATTGTACGCACTTACTGAACTTCTACTTTACTTTAACCAGTTGACTGAGCTTCAAGTAGGCTTATTTCGAGATTTAAAAAACCTTACACATTTGAATCTATATTACAATAACTTGGTAAAACTTCCAGTTCAATTGTTTGAAGGATTGAGAAATTTGAAGGAACTGAACCTGGCTAGAAATCATATAATCGCTTTACCGGTAGGCTCGTTTTGGGGATTAGATAACTTAATTACGCTGTACCTGAATTCAAACTATAATATAAGCATCGATAATAACTCATTTCAAGGTATGAAAAATTTGAAAGTAATGTATTTGAATCATAATTATTTGACCACCTTAAATACAGATGTATTTGTTGGATTGAACGCACTTACTGAACTTTATCTTTACGCAAATCAATTGCTTAAACTTCAAGTAGGCTTATTTCGAGATTTAATACATTTGAAGAAACTGTCCCTGATAGGAAATCAAATAACCGCTTTGAATATAGGAATATTTAGTGGGTTGAGCCTCACTCACCTCGATGTAGGGTATAACCCTTTTACCAAACTTTCAAATGTTTTTAATGGTTTGATAAAGTTAAAAGACCTCAAAATGATGTACAGTAGCTTGAAATCTCTTCCCTGTGGGCTATTTTGGGGATTGGACAATTTATGTGAACTGGATATGACTGATCACAATCTTGTCACACTGAATTCTGATGTGTTTAATAATCTATTTCATCTCAGAATCCTAACACTTCCATATGGTCTATTGACAACCTTACCTGGTGGTGTATTTAAAGACTTAAATAATCTGGCATTTCTGCGGTTACATAATAATAAATTAAAATGGTTAGATGCAAATGCCTTGCTAGGATTATATCATATAAAGTCTCTTGAGTTAAACAATAATATGCTTACAATGCTTGATCTTAATATATTCAAAGACGCGGTGAATCTCACTTACATAGGCTTATCTGCAAATAAGTTGACAATATGTCCGAATATCGAATTTTTAGCTCGCTTAAGGGCAATTGATCTGGTTGATAATACATTGACAAGTGTAACACAAGAATGCGCCTCTACCCTCTCCAATTCTTCTTTGGAGGTGTTTGCAAGTCATGAGATATGTGAGTGCTATATGCCTAAGGGTGTTCACTGCAGTTCACACAATGCCAGATCGCCATATCTCACATGCCATAGACTTTTATCAGATAGGTATTTGGCGGCCATGATGTGGATAATTGGTTTGAATGCACTCGGCGGAAATATATTTGTTTTGATTTATAGAAATAGATATATTCAGAAATACAAAGTAAATGATTTATTATTAAGTAATCTTGCCATGTCCGACTTACTCATGGGTATATACATGATGATTATAGCATGCGTTGATATATATTATGGTGAACACTTTCCCATGCACTCTGAAACCTGGCGAAATAGTATCTCCTGTAGATTAACTGGAAGTTTGTCAATAACGTCTAGTGAGGCATCTGTGTTGTTTGTAACCTTAATAAGTATTGATAGGTTTATCAATATTAAATTCCCTTATTCTACGAAGAAATTAGGTAAACAGTCAACAATTATGATTTCTGTATTGGTGTGGGTTTGCTCATTAGCTTTGGGTATAGTCCCATCAGTTCTTAGTGGAAGAAATTTCAAGTTTTATGATAATTCACATGTGTGTGTTGGTCTGCCACTAGCTTTGACCCAAACTTTCTCAAATGTACAAACCGGTCATATTGACATCCGTTTTAATGATAATATAGGTAATTGGCAGTATGGTACCTATACAACTGTATCTACAGGTTATACCAATGGCTTATATTATTCGATAGCTGTTTTCCTTGGATTAAATTGCTTTTGTTTCCTGATAATCCTCGGGTGTTACATAGAAATAGTCAGTGCTGTTATAAAATCAGCAACAGATTCCGGACGAACACCTGATATGAAAGAACAAATCAAACTCACTACAAAGGTAACCGGTATAATTGCCACTGATTTTGCATGCTGGTCTCCATTGGTTATCCTTGGAATTTTGGTGCAAATAAGGGTCATTACACTACCCCCTTCCGTATACGCTTGGTCAGTAACATTCGTTCTACCTTTGAATTCGGCAATTAATCCATATTTGTATACTGCGGCAGAAATAATGTCGAATTATCGAAAGAAAAAACCTGGCAAATCAAGTTCACAATTGGTTACTCAGCAAACGTCGACAAAATAATGACATCAAACAGCCAGTTTATTTAGACTAGGGGTTAAAAAAAGTTTCTATTTCTTCATCTCATCTCAGTTAGAACTGAGCTTTCGTGACAACCCGAAAGTATAGATAATTTTACAAAATTAAAATTTATGTAAATGAAACCAACTTTGAGAATCACATTAACGAATCGTGTTATTGGAATTGAATGTAACTTTTGAAAGTCGTAATATCGAAAAACTACGTTTTTATAAACGTCATAATGACAAATTTTAACTCTGTTCATCAATTTAGCATGCTTTTCTCGTCAGTTTGCTGAGTTACATTGAGTGCTTAAAAGCGGTATGGTTGATATGTATGAAAATGTTTAACGCGGGAAATCAGATCAATGGTATAGTGTTCCACCCATTATTTCTAATACTGGTTACAGATGAATAAGCTTCATCATGCCTTGAAATGCTGCTTTACGTGAGAATAATGAACACTTGACGCATACATGTCATGTTTTTCCTATTCTTTTATGTGATAATTAAATATTTATTTTATTTAGTATCTGGTGTCATTGCACAGGGTGTATCAAAAAAATTAGGGCTCTGTTTCATGACAATGTAAAGCCCAATTAATTATTATGATATCCTGAAAATATAAGATCAATCCGATGCAAAATAAGAAAACTAGCGTACTTTGCGTAAACCATGTCATTTACTGGTTTGTACAATGGGATCTACATGTACAGACCGATACAGTAAATAACGATACACCCTGTAGTAGTAAATATAAAGCTTATGCTATTTACGGAATAAACCATATTTGTAAACTGTATTTGATCATCTTCGACGTGTAAGATGTTATCATGATGTAACTTACACGTACTGTGTTACCTAGAGAAGTATTATCTTATCTTAAAACCAGTTAAAATGCAAATATGAGTATATTTATTGGCTTGCCTAGCAAGATGGCATTATTAGCTATAACCTAAATTGTGTTACATTCAAATTGGGTATTCGAAACGGGAGATACGTGCATTTTCCCAAATTCTGGGAAATTAAATTCTGTTCCAACTTATCTAGGGACCCTATTGATGTAAACGTTCAACGCGCGCCTTTTTTAGTAACCCTAACCCCCGAGGCACCTTTTCCAAAGAAAAAAAATTCGCGGCCAAGTAGCGAGGGGGAAAAGTGGCCCCACGCCCCTGGGGCTCGAACCCCGGACCTCTGGGATCAGAGGCAGACGATCTACAGCTAGGCCACCGGGGGGGGGGGGGGGGGGGGGGGGAACCATACATGGTGGAGTATATTCCGCCATGTATATACCCTGGGGCCATTATTTCATCGAAAAACTGCCGAGCCGGGTGACACAAGCACACCGCATCGTAGTAATTCGTAGTACTCAAGAGTGTTAGGGTTAAGTCAATCAAATTTACGATAGGGAAAGAGTTTCTATTGTCTTTGCGGTTATGTGTTATGTGTTGAAAAGCATCCAGACAGGGGTTCGAGTAACAAAGAAATCTTAAGCAAGATGTAATTGACATTCATCATTATGTTTTATGTATATACACTATTCAGCAGAGAATATTTATTTTATCTATATAACTACATGAAGCATGTAAAGACAAGAAGTATTCTGCAAGTCCAACGGAGCTTCCGTTTACGGTTTCCAAATGTTCAGAGGATTCCGTCAAAATGTTGCATAAGACAATCAATGATTATGGAACTGTTTTGTTCTATTTATCAAACTTTGTTTATTAATATAGTTTCAACCGTTAAACAGTTTGTTGTGCTGTATGAATAACTAATATATATAACAATAGTGTTAACATCCACCAACTTGGAACACTTTGAATTTCGCGCTTTTTCGTAAATATGTGGTAATTCTGGCGTGGAATAATAATAATGATATAATAAAAACGCATTTTATAGCGCCTTCCATCAATAAATTGACCCCAAGGCGCTTTACACCATGATAAAAACACAAGCAAATTGACCTAAGTATACAGTCTTAAAAAGTACGGATAAAAACATTAGCATACACAACATAATATTATTACATACATTGGAAAGTATCATGAGCACCAATAATAACATGAGATGAAATATGCACTAGACACAATATAATGTAAATATACAATCATAAAAAAACTACAATTTTAAAAGCAATAACATACACAACATAATATTAATACATATTACACAGGAAAGTATCTTGAGCACCAACAATAAAATGAAATGAGATAAACTATGCAAGATACACAAGAAGTAAAACGATCGGACGTGCATGCAAGTGAGTAATTACAGCCTCCAATTGTCAATGTCCTTGATCTGAAACAAGTGCGTTTTAAGATGACTTTTGAATTGAGTAATGGTCTTTACCTCACGAATTCGAAGAGGAAGCCGATTCCACAACATCGGGGCGCTAGTTGAAAAAGCGCGAAAACCATGTGACACTGTTGAGTACCGCGGAACCTGTGCCCTGGCACATAAGTTCAGATAAGAACACAGGTGCACTGCCGTGAAGTGCTTTGTATGGCAGTAGTAAGACTTTAAACACGATCCGGTGCTTCACAGGGAGCCAATGCAGGGACTCAAGAACAGGACTTATGTGATCATACTTCTTCGTGAGCGTCACAAGTCTGGCAGCCATGTTTTGAATTCGCTGCAGTTTTGCTATCTGAGGATCAGGAAGTCCAAATAAGATCAGGAAGTCCAAATAAGATGCTGTTGCAACTGTCTATGCGGGATGTTATGAAGGCATGCACGAGTTTTTCGGTTACTTTCTTATCTAAGTAGTGACGAATTTGCCCTAACTTGCGAATGGCAATCATGGCAGCACGACATACATTATTAATGTGATGGTTCAATTGCAGACCGCCATCGATCACAACACCAAGATTCCTGGCTTCAAAAACAGTCTTGATTTGCGAGGAACCGACAGATACATGCTCCAAAGGAACAGGTTTAGTGAACCGAGAAGAGATGTGGATGACTTCCGTCTTTGCATCATTTAAGAGTAGCTTGTTCTCAATGGTCCACGCACGAATGTCTTTTATGCATAGCTCTAACTATTCCAACTGAACTTGTCTCTCGGACGCCGGAGATGTGATGTATATTTGAGTATCGTCAGCGTATGTCACACAATTCAGTCCATGTGCAGCTATAATATCTTGCAGAGGTCCGGAGTACAATACAAAGCCCAGTGGGCCAACAACTGATCCTTGCGGCAAGCCTTGCTCCAAACGTTGAGGATCCGAAACTGAATTGGCAATGAACATTTCTTGGCTTCGATTTGAGGTGTAGGAAGCGCACCAATCGTGAACTTTTCCTGCAATTCCATACCTTTGACTCAGACGTTCAAGGAATATCCGCTGATCGATAACATCAAATGCACTTGAGAAGTCTAAAAGTACCAGCACGCCCTCCTTACGGTCGTCGACCGCGCGAAGAAAGTCGTTAGTAACCCGCAACAAGGCTGTTTCCGTGCTGTGGCACCTACGGTATGCAGACTAACTCTCTCGATGACCTTCGATATAAAACTCAAATTGGAGATAGGTCTGTAGTTTTTAAAGTTCTCCCTGTCTGCATTCGGCTTCTTGATAAGTGGAACAACCCGTGCACTTTTAAAGGTAGCCGGGAACTTAACATCTGATAGGAAGCATTTATCAGCCTAGTGATAATGGGGAGCAGATTCTCCAGAAGCTCATTCTTCAGCAGCCATGTGGGGATTCATTCATTCTTTCATAACTGGTTTATTAAAATTGATATAGCAGTACAAACACTGAATTGCATCAAATTAACAAAGAAATACACACAATAGAAATACATTATAGTTATGATATAAAAGACCATTAGATTATAAAATATTGCACATAGAATTAATACATCAAAAATTGAAAACCCCGAGCCCGCACACATCAAACAGTCACGCATACACCACTCAAACTTCAATACTCACTTAACGAAACACAACCTTCAAACAAAATCAGTACACTTACACCCTCTTTGAACTCATAGACACACACCGGGCACCCCCTTGGAAGAATGCACCATATGATCACCATGGGACTATTAAAAACAGCATGAGCTTCAGATTAGCTTCAACATGTACACCAAGGAGCTTAGTCACCTGCATATTTCTTAGAGGAACATTAGCTATGGTAAGAGGGGGCTCATTGACAACATCCTTCATGAAGGCGACCCTTATGGTTGCACACTTTTTGGGATTGAGCTTCATATTATTTTGTGCTGCCCAATTTTCAAATTGATTGAGGTGCTGTTGCATAGCAGAGGGTTGAGATGGTGTTCTATTCTCAACCATTGTGAGATCATCCACATATTTTAAAGTAACAAAGGGTGTATTAATGGTAGCATCATTGACATTAACAACAAAACCAAGGGGGGCCAAGTTTAGTTCCTTGCGGCACACCCCCGTTAAGCGTTCTCCATTCACTTGTGCACCCGCGATAACGAACACATTGCTCTCTACCGTCCAAGAAACTGGCAATCCAGGTTATCACTGATGGTTTTACACCCATGGAAATTAGCTTGTGCATAAGGATATTATGGTCAACTAGGTCGAACGCTTTGCTAAAATCTGTTATTACCACTGTACTCAAACGACGTGGTTTATCAGCATTCCTATGGAGTGTATCAAAAAGTCTGAGTAGATAGTGAGTGGTAGCTACACCTTTGCGGTTACCGTACTGATTGGGATCAATGCTGGTGTCAATGTCTTCCAAAAGCCACTTGGCCATGAATCCTTCAGCAACTTTAGCGAAGTGGTCTGTAAGGGACACTGGTCTTAACTTGTCCCATGTTGCAGGTTTCTCCTTTGGAATGGGTACCACTACTGCTCTTTTTCACTGAGGTGGAACCACCCTTTCAAGGTAAGACTGATTGAGAATGTTTGTCAGCGGCTTACTGAGTTCGTACGCAAACTCCTTCATCAGACGCGATGAAACACCATCAGGGCCACCTGCTTTACCTGTCTTTGTCTTTCGCAGCATGCTATACACCTCATATTCGTGAACACAAGGAGGGGGTGTGGGTCTGGTCTGTATGCTGGCAGATCCTTCATGCTAAGTGGATGGAACTTACTGGAGATGGATACAAAGTGGCTGTTAATGTTGTCAGCAACAGCTTTAAAATCAGTAGCATCAACATGAGGCTGTGGTTGGATCAACGCCTCAGATTTAGTCAGGTTAGTCATGATTTTGATCTGCTTGTACCACCATTCAGCAGGGTTTGCCAGTTTGTAACGCTGAACCCGATCTCGGTAGTAGTCTTTTCGGCTTTAGTTATAGCGTACTGAACTTTATTGCGAAGCCGTTTCCACTTACTGGATCTAAGTTCTTTATGAAAAACTTTCTGGCGCTCTTTGATGAGGCTTTTGATGTAGCTCGTGATCCATGGCTTGTGTTCGTTGTGGAGTTTAACAGACTTGGAGGGCACATACTTGTCAATGGCATTGTGCAAAATATCATAAAATGCATCGCATTTCTCACTTGACGTTAGTTTGTCAAAGACCTCAGACCACTCACATTTTTGAATCCAACTCCCAAAGGCTCTGATGGACGATTCTTTCATTGGACGAACAACTCTCTTGCGAGATTCATTTGTCCTCTACAGAGAAGTGATATTTGGGGACTAAAGAACATGACTTTGTGGGGGAATCAGTAATGAACTTCCTAACATCGTCCACTGTGACATGCTGAAACTCAACGATCGTAGAGCTGCAAGTCTCCGGAACCGACACAGATATTTTGTCTTTCGGAGCAGCTTCAAGTGTCTGACGGATATCATTGATCTTTGACGAAAAGTAGGTGGCAAATTTATTTGCAAGTTCCTTATCATTAGCACTGTCCGGTAGTATTTGAGGAGAATTTCCATTTGCAATCTTATCAACGACTTTAAACAGTTGACCTTGGCTACAATCAGCAATTTCATATTTAAGATAAATCCCGTTTTTCTGCAAGAAGGAGACTTTGATAGGTCTTACACTGTTCACGGAAAATTTGCTTGTGAATTTCAAGTCCCGATTTTACCCAGGTTCTTTCGCATTGCCGACGTTTGCGCTTAGCATCACGTAGTGTATCTGTAAACCACGGAGCATTTGGACGCAGATTTATTCGCCGTGTTACCTCAGGAACGTGATTGTCAATAGTCTCACGGAGAACCTGGTCATACTGATTAGCGAGGTTGTCCACATCCAGTTCTAGGGATGTGAATAAAGTAGAACGAAGGATGTCCGCCCGCAGGTTATCAAAGTTGAAAAAAAGAATGAAAAAAAAGAAGAAAAAAGCTCTTTGTACTGGATCGAGGCGGTAAATTAAGGCCTCACAATGCAACTTCCATAGAATTAATCATAAATAACGATGTCATAAATGCACCTCTATATTATTAAGTAGTTAGCATTAATTGTGTATCTTTGTAATTCATTTATTTATGTATTTAGGCCCCACGGCAAAACTAGTACGTGAAGCTCATGCGTATACGTGAATTGTACGTAATACTTATGCGGAAGTCGCCAAAGTAATATATACATAATTCGTACAAACACCAATGGAAATCAAACTGAGACCAATGTTTCTATAATGATAAATGCTTGTACGTATGGCGATGCAAAGTAGTCCATAGCATTAATCATAAATAACGATGTCATAAATTCACCTCTATATTATTAAGTAATAAGCTTAAATTGTGTATCTCTGTAATTCATAGGTATTTAGGCCATACTGCAAAACTAGTACGTGAAGCTCATGCGTATAAGTGAATTGTACGTAAGACTTATGCGGAAGTCGCCAAAGTAATATGTTGCATCATAATTCGTACAAACACCATGGAAATCAAACTGAGACCAATGTTTCTATAATGATAAATGCTTGTACGTATGGCGATGCAAAGTATTTCATAGCATTAATCATAACTAACGATATCATAAATTCACCTCTATTTTATTAAGTAGTTAGCTTAAATTGTGCATCTCTGTAATTCATTTATTTATTTATGTATTTAGGCCCCACGGCAAAACTAGTACGTGAAGCTCATGCGTATAAGTGAATTGTACGTAAGACTTATGCGGGAGTCGCCAAAGTAATATATTACATCATAATTCGTACAAACACCAATGAAAATCAAACTGAGACCAATGTTTCTATAATAATAAATGCTTGTACGTACGGCGATGCAAAGTATTACTGTGGACGACTATCAACAGTCTTACGTACAAGTCACTTTTTCGTATGAGCCATTTATTTTTGCAGTGCGGTCTTAGTTTCTTCGATATTGTTCACAGCAGCTCACAGGATCCCGCTGTGCACGTAATTAACAGTTGGTTCCGACCGGGACCCACCATAGATAAAGCATGGTTTGATCGCTACCGGTTTTTGGCCAGGATTGAGTAACTCTACCCTTGTATAATTCATCTTTTGTGTACCATGTTGTATATTCAAAACCTAAAAAATGTAGCAAACAATATGTGCAATTATGTTTGACAAGTTGTCAACAATGAGATTATCATGATAGACAATGACCTCAATTTAAAGGACACATACAGTAAAGTGTAGTACTTATATGGACAAATTCAGTGACATTCACTGGTAAATGTTAATACAGAAAGAAGAAAGAAGAAATCAAAGAAAAGGGGGAAAAGAAAAACATCTAACCCAGGGAGGACTTGCACACCACACATATACATGTATATGTTATGCCTCGCCATAACAACATCTGCGTCCAAGCCAGAAACCGTATTGAGTAAAGAAAATGTGTGGTATCAAATCAGTAAAGGAATTCTAAAGTACGTATGTTAATATTCTTGTACGTACGGCGATGCAAAGTATTACTGTGGACGACTATCAACAGTCTTACGTACAAGTCACTTTTTCGTATGAGCCATTTATTTTTGCAGTGCGGTCTTAGTTTCTTCGATATTGTTCACAGCAGCTCACAGGATCCCGCTGTGCACGTAATTAACAGTTGGTTCCGACCGGGACCCACCATAGATAAAGCATGGTTTGATCGCCACCGGTTTTTGGCCAGGATTGAGTAACTCTACCCTTGTATAATTCATCTTTTTGTGTACCATTTTGTATATTCAAAACCTAAAAAATGTAGCAAACAATATGTGCAATTATGTTTGACAAGTTGTCAACAATGAGATTATCATGATAGACAATGACCTCAATTTAAAGGACACATACAGTAAAGTGTAGTACTTATATGGACAAATTCAGTGACATTCACTGGTAAATGTTAATACAGAAAGAAGAAAGAAGAAATCAAAGAAAAGGGGGAAAAGAAAAACATCTAACCCAGGGAGGACTTGCACACCACACATATACATGTATATGCTATGCCTCGCCATAACAACATCTGCGTCCAAGCCAGAAACCGTATTGAGTAAAGAAAATGTGTGGTATCAAATCAGTAAAGGAATTCTAAAGTACGTATGTTAATATTATATTCATGTTTATTGCAATTATCATAAGAATCTGCTAATCACTAAAGTATATTCTCATAAATCAATAAAATAGATGTATTAGCACTTTCTTGTCTCTGGTTCTTTTCAAATCTGTGTTGATTTCTTTAAGGTGGGTGTCCTGACTTCGGTTGTGGTATACCATTATGGCCATGTGTTTTGAACTCACCACCCAAAAAGGGTGGTGGCGTTGCATTTTTGGTGACGAATCATCCATCTCTCTCTATTAACTCAACAACTAAATGTGGTAGAGCTATGGTTGAGGTGTCATGTGAAAGCCTATTTATCTAGCTACATTGTGATAATAAATCAGGTATTTCTATAAATGTTTGGCTGAGATATGATTGATTATGTTGTGAAAGTCAGGGGTGGTGGCGGTGGCGGCGGCGGCGGTGGCGGCGGCGCTGTGTGCAATCTCTATGGGGAATATAGAAAAGGTTCCCAATTCTACGTTCAATTTACTATTACTCCTCATTCCTGTATGGTAAAAACATGATTTGGCTCTCATTTTATAGATTATTTTATATTCTATAAGATTCTGTTTCAACAAATGTGACAACTATTGTGCAACAATTGTAATCATGAATCGATTGCGTTGTCCTTGGCTTTTTCCCTATTCGCTACACAGTGAACTTGCCCTAATTCATCGGTTTTACATACATGACTATAACAAAAGAAATATTTAACCGATGATAGCAAAATTATACATTTTTGGAAAGCTCTCAAATAGGGGAATTCAAAAATGCCGTTTAAATCAGGATAGGGTGCATACCAAAAAATATATACTTGTAAACTCTAATAATTATGTAATTTAAACGTTTGTGCTCATTTACTTCTCGATATAGTATATTTCGACACGTTTACCATAAACAACTATTATGTTCTGATGGGTAATTGCATGAGGAACTTAAATATGCACAGTAAAATTATGATTGGGATAGGTATCAAATTATTATTGAGCTTAAATCAAAATATGAAAAAAATCGATATCTTTTGAACATTCTTAATCACAACATCTTACCATTAGATCTTATCTAAATTCCAATAGCATATTTGGATTCCTTGTGAGATTACCGTTCAGAAAATATATACTTTATATGGGGTAGAACAAATAGTTATTGCGATATGCTAATTCGAATCTCAGATGGTGTAAAATGTAAAAATCTGGACATGCAACGGTAAGGGTGGCGAGTTCAAAACACACGGCCTTATACCATCTGGGGATTATTCATCACACCTTTCCGCTTCAAGCATAAAACCAAACGTCTCTCAGACATAAACATTCTGCAGGGGTAATGATAAAGGCTTTCATTTGATACCAAATCTTTATTTTTATCGGAAAATATAATTTGATCGGGTAATCAGAAACAGGCCAAGCATTTGGAGGGTCGTGCAGGAGGTTCCATGCTAGAAATACGGAAATTTGTGACGGATTACCTGAAACCTGGGAAATTTATATGTTATGCCTCGCCATAGCTACATCTATATCCAAGCCAGGAACCGTATTGAGTAAAGAAAATGTGTGGTACAAATCAGTAGAGGAATTCTAAAGTATGTATGTTAATATTATATTCATGTTTATTGTAATCAACATAGGAATATGCTGTTCACTAAAGTATATTCTCATAAATAAATAAAATAGATGTATTAGCACTTTTGTCTCTGGTTCTTTTCAAATCTGCGTTGATTTCTTTAAGGTGGGTGTCCTGATTTTTATTTTCATTTTATTTGTTTCATCATGTTTCTTTTCCTCTTGGGGTACGCCATGAATGCAGTCTTTTTCATCATTTAAACCTTAAAAAGTTGTTCAATAGGTGGAGGCAAAATATATTTCCAATTTTACTTTGCACATTTTACGTCTCTCAAGCCTAAACATTCTGCAGGGGTAATGACAAAATATAGGATTTTATTTGATACCAAATCTTTGTTTTTATCGGAAAATATAATTTGATCAGGTCCTCATTTAATATAGATTTACATGCTACCATAAATTAATAATCAGAAACAGGCCAAGCATATGAAGGGTCGTGCAGGAGGTTCCATGCTTAGTACTATAACAAATTAGTTGAGAAATCACTGTAGAAATACGGAAATTTAATACGGATTACCTGAAACCTGGGAAATACCAAATACGATATTAGTAACTTCTTGTTACACAGAAAAGAAGCTTCAAAAAAAGTATTTTTTGCGTAATCATACATTTCAATAATGTAGTGCAACTGACGGATGCAGGAATTCAAGTATTTCAATATATAACATATATTGAAAGTATTTGAGTCCATTCCAAGACCGTTATAACAGCTTAAGCTTGAGGTGAGAGCATATTTGTTACCTGGTCAGTTACTTATTTTGAGGACTGTACATTTCACAAGTATCTCCCAATAAAGATCACCACTTTGGTATGTCAATAACAACAGTTTCTATCGGTTTACTACATTATCATTTCAACAATAGATAGTTATTAGTGAAGAGAAAGGTTTTCCATGATGATTGTTTTTGAATATAAACTGCTCAAAAAAAGTTCGGAAATTGTTTTCAATCACAAATTTTCAAATATCTCGGGATATTTCCATACTGTGTTGCATATCAATGAAAAGCTGACGCGTTCATCTTTACAATGATAACCAATGTGTAGCAATACCTTGTTTCAGTGCCACTTGCTTGAGAACATGGAGAGATCTGAATCTGAATGTGTCAAAATCAACACTATTTTATGCTAAAAAGTCAAAAGAGCATCACTCTATACTGTAGTCTTCACGGAACAGACGACAAAGATAGTCTTTTGAGCGCAAAATAGTGGGGAATTTGGCACATTTTGAATGCGACCTCCCCACTTTCTCAAGCATATGGATAAGCACTGAAACAAGTGATCGCTACAAATGAGGTTTCGTTAGAAAGAAGAACACATCGGCTTTATGTTGATCAGTCAGCTAGCATGTCACACAAATGGTCGCTATTTTCTTTTTCAACCATCGCGTATGGCCTCGCTCGGCCAACGGACGTTTTTGCAAGGTTTCAAATGAGAAGAGTTTTAAATTTGTTATTTTTGTGTCATTTCAGGTAAAATCTCCACTATAAACTCCTTATTATGGTTGGCAAGGCTTCAATCTTAATCAATACAGGCGATTTGATCCTTTAAAATGATGTGTAGGACCTCACTGAAAACAATATCGCAATTTTTCTGCAATATTTACATTGAAAAGTGTCTCCTTAAAATGGGCCATATCTCGTTAAAAATGGTCACAACCCGACTTACGTTAACAGCAATATTAAAATATAATCGTGTTCTTTTGTGCGATTCTACTTTATTATCACCCCACACACCCCTAATTAAAAGAGCGTGTTACTCATCTGTACACTTCATAGCAATGTTTAATTTTGTTCAAACATTTTACATGCATATTATTATACACTATACACATTTTCATTCACCAGATATCAAGAGTAAGACTTGTTTTGAAATAATGTTGGTGATACTGTTTTATACATAAACAATGAATATCATTATGATATTGAAGTGATTATTTGTTTCACTTCTTAGGTTTATGATCATTACTGTGAGTTTTTTACATCCGACAGAAATATAAAAATGATGATCACCCAAAATGATGTTACTTCTGAACATAGTATTATTACTCGGGTTTTAGTTTAACCTGTAGTGACTTGTAATAATATAAAGATGGAAATAACATGAATTTCCAGAACATTTTGGTAGTTTTTCTACCTTTAGATCTTGTAGATATTTTTATACAAGTGTGTACTTCTATGCCACATTATGTATAACTTCATTCACATCATCTTTTCGACTTTCATGTGTTTAACACCTATAGATGTTATTTCAACATTTATCCTGTCATAAGAATATTTTATGAAACATTGATCACTCTCATAAAAAATATTGTTTACAAAACAGGTTAATATAAACTCACTTTGTTCCCGCGGTATTGACATCCAATTGGATAAGATAGAAATCATTACCATGATAACGGCATAATGATTCAAATGTGAGAGATTTGATCACGCCTTCCTCTGCCTGACGAAAAAAACACCAACAAATCTATATAAAAGGCAAAACAAACAAAAAAATTACAAAGTCAAAGACAAACACTTACACTTACTAAAATACATCCACAAACAAAAACACCCCATAAATGTTTCACACATCACAACCCACTAAGACAAATAACAACAAACACGAACCAAAACAAAACAAAAACAGTAAACATACAAAAACAAAACAGAACTTAAACGAACACATCTTGCATTTTGGTAGCAAATGAGCTTAACAAATCTGGACCTTTTCCATTTAGAAATAGCATCAAAGTGTATTGGACAAAACCAACTGATATAAAACATTGATTAAATATTGCAAGAAAATAGATTGAATAGATTATTGGTAACAGCTTGCCACAGCTGAACAACCTGGATGTACGTGTGACTACAGTCATGGTAGATTATATTATACATTTAAAATAAATGTTATCAAACATAAAAATATTGACATAAAACATCATGATCATGACATGACCATCATTTGCTTAAATCATGAGGAAGTCCTTGGGGAAGGTGAAATCCTAACAATGATTTAAAACATGATATCATCAATCAATTATGAAAGAATCTCTAACTTTCAAAGAAACATGCCATTTCTTGGTTAACATTATCTTTAAAAATACCAAGCATAGCAGTCAAAGCTTGATTTGGGCCACATTCAATTCAATGCAATGTATAAGAATATGGTATGCGCTCAAAAACATTAGCGTGACTTGGTCTATTGATCCAAGATCAGAGGCAACTACAATACAATTACAAGTACCGTCATAAACATTCTAATGAAAATAGCTTCATGGTTTGACAAGTTTTACACACCAAATTTATACCAATTTTGGAAATATCAACAAGTCATTTTTGAATTCAATAGGATCATTTAGGTGATACCTAACACTTTAAGCAAAAGAAGTTTCAACTATATCCAAAACATAATTTTATATTACTGTAATGGGCAAAAGCCTGAACACAAACAATTATTTGCTGGCAATTTTGTTAAAGATACAGTAAATTATAAGGCCTGTCCAGGAGACCTGTATATCCAAACAGTCAATAAAAAGAAAGAGGTTCTGTTTGTGAAAACCTTTGTCATGCAAAAACATTCAAAACACAGTATATTGATTAATAAAGATATGATTATGAATTGACACATTTATGTACAAATAGACCCTACTTTTGGTGTACGATCTTATGTCAAAACATAGACAATTCCTTTTGTAGGAAATGCATCTTTTTTCTTTTTTTTTCTTTCTTCTTAACATTTTTGGTTTGCAACATATTACATCAAAATACATTATTAAGCTAACTTAAAAGATACCTATAATGATATATTACAAATTTATAATAACACTAAAGACGATGTACATTTAACCATTGAAAAAATAGCAAGACAAAACAAGACAATACATGACATGACCCGACATGACCCGACACGACATGGCATGGCACGGCATGGCACTACATGACATGACATGACATGACACGACATGCCACGACATGCCACGACATGACACGCCACGACATGACATGCCACGCCATGCCACGCCACGACATGACCCGCCACAATATTACCTACAACGACACGACACGACAATACAATACAAGACAAGACAAGACAAGACAAGACAAGACAAGACAAGACAAATGGGACAGAGATAGTTTCTTACATCACTTGTTTAGTATGATACATGTATACACTTTAACATGAGTACTTTCAATCATATTATCTTATATATTAATATTTAGAAGTACAATTTCATCATTAAATAAATCCTTTCCATTTGTTTTCAAAATTGCTCACTTGATTTGTTTTGTAGAAATAGCTTTTTTCATCTTTGATCTTTGAGTCAATGATACTTTTTAATATCTCAATATCAGGTTTACTTTTGATAGACCCATTTTGAAACAAATGCTACTTATAGTAGATTCATAAACTCTGGCGTATTGGTTTCGATTTTGGACCTCGTCCATTGGGCGTTAGAGGAACCCATTTTGACCAATGATGAAACAGCGGTACTTTTATAGATGTTATTATTTGCGTTCCATAATCAAATGCTATTCATGCTATTTAAAAAAAAAGTCTATCCATCTGAGACCGATCTTCCAACCACGTGACTCAGCCGTTCCATTGACTGGGAGAGGAGGCTATTTTCTGACAAAAATATCGATGGAATCAGTAGAGTGAAAAACGGCCACAATAAAAAAAAAATTATGTTACCCACCTACTTTTATCATCATAACCCAAGCCTTGTGCCATGAGAGTCAGTTTGATTGACGTTGCAAAGACAGGTAGCTTTCCCTTCCCAATTTCTCAAAATGCTTTTAATTTGGCAAGCACTGGCTGCATCTCATCTTTAATGGTCTTATTTGGTGCCATTTTAAGCTCTACTGTACTACAGGCCTCTATCGGAACAGGTACATGTAGAGTGATAGACCCCGATGAAGACAACCTTTCATTTTATAAGTCAGAAAATAAACTTTATTTAGTTTGTCAACGTTCAAATTGTATAATATTTGTTTGAATATGAAAATCATACCTTTCAATATTGATACCATATCATTGTAAGTGTATTTGTTTCTTTCTATACTTAACAAGGAAATCTGATTGATTCGGACATGCAGACAGAACATAGGGATACGGAGATTCATATCATTTTACAACCATTTTATCTTACTACAGGTATTATAGGCCCGGCCAATCCGAGTGAAAATATACATTATGTTGGAAACATTACAAGATAGCAAATAAAAATTAAATGTGGCCTCCTATCCTACAATATGCTAAATGTTAAAAAGTCCATCACTTTCGATCTTTTTCAGCTTTGTGATTCTATTCATATGCCGAAATCACAGGTGACGATTATGGTAAATGTTCAAAGTCCATCACTTTCGATCTTTTCCAGCTTTGTGATTATATTCATAGGCCGAAATTACAGGTGACGATTTTAAAGCCTTTTGATTTCAGATAATGCGCAAATGGTTCGATATTTGTCTCTCTTTGATGGTACACTAGACGTAGCTGCTATGTGCATGTGTGTGATGAGAATACTATGCGTTGGAACAGTGTTGTGTGTGTTTGCTAAAGGCAGCTTAGTTGTGTCAATTCACATTATAGATGAGGTTCGACCGGAGGTTGGAATAAAATGGGATCCTTCGACAACTAGCAAATATACGCCAGAAGACAGCACATCTTATTTTTACTCATCTCCCCTGCCCATCCGAGCACCAAAGATCGCTCTCAGATGGATAGACTATAGTGTGGCTTTAGTGAATATAGCTGATCATGTAGCTTTACAAATCACGGCAACCAAATACTTAATCCAACAGCTTGAAATATGTTATCGCCTTTGGAAGCGGTCACCACAATAATAAAAATCGACCATCATCGACCTCATATAGTTTTCAAAAGAAAAATGTTATGTTTGTCAACCTATTCATAATTTAGTGGATAATAAAGTTTCACTTTTTATTATTTTCCTTTTTTATTATGCACGTGACATAAAGAAAACATTGAACTAAAAATACCCGTTCCACATATTAATTTGTGAGAAAAAACGAATTAATTCAATCATCATCTTTTGTATAAACCAGGTACAAAACCATTTGGCCTAGATGGAGAAAAAGTTTTATCAACCAAGATACGGATTATAAACGTTACTTTATGTATTTCTGGCTTTGAGACCACCTGAATACCTTTATCAATTTATCTGAATAACAACACATCTTCTTTATCAAAAATATGCGGGCAATTGACAACACCTGTTTGCAGGCAAAGTCAATGCAGATCATTTTTGCCGCAAGTTCCCAGTCACCAGGTTTAATAATAGTTGTTCACCCTATCTTTACATAGTGGTGAATACGTCACAATAGTACAGGCACTGATGATGACAAGGTATTATCCATGCATATTACGATTAAAATTCGGGTGCCTCCCCTCTTTTGCTTTTGTTACCTGTGACTGAAATGGTGAATCGGCCAATGTCTGCGAATCAACTATAGTACAGTATAACACATAATTAATCACTACATATTTGAGTGGTTCGAAAAACATAAAAAGACATCCTTACAATCAACTTGTATGTTGATTTTCAGTGTATCATTTATCCATAATGCAACATTTTTCCAAAAACTATTTATTATAGGGCATAGCCAAAACATATGTTCAATAGTTTCTTTCTCTAGGCATAAATTACTCGGAATAATACGATGTAGCAGCTTAAACTGGAAGTATCTCATTTTTTCCTCAATCGTTACTTTGAAAGGAAGAGACCAAATATTTCTCCAATTGATTTCAAGTGGGAGTTTCAGTAGACGCTCGTAATATATCTGACTTGATGGTATTGTCATTTGTTTCAGATTAAAGATGTTTCGTATACCACGGAATGTTAACTTACTAATATTTGGTTTTGTAATAATATCTTTACCTTTAACATTATTTATATCATATTTAGATGCTTTTTTTAATATAATTTTCCATTTATATGGAAAGCTTTTTATGATACCATAATACGATTCAAAGTCAATATAGTTTCCATACATACAGCATAATTTTGAAGCTTTTTATGATACCATAATACGATTCAAAGTCAATATAGTTTCCATACATACAGCATAATTTTGAATAAGATAAGAAAGAACCTTTCTCGTCTAATATATGTTTAACTCTTTCGATACCAGCTTTAAATGCTGTTGTATGAAATACATTGTTTACTGGATTAGTTAACAATGCATTATTCCAAAGTGGCATGTTATAGATCTCATCAAGCTGTAGATCTTTTTGATCGCAATCTTTGAACTTCTGCCAACCTAGAATAATATCTTTATAGAACTTAGGAAAGTATTTCGGAAATTAATCTTCATTCATATTTGTTTTCAATATATATTCAAGACCTCCCAGCTTATCAAAATAATAATTTGGTATATCTTTCCACGGAGCATTTTTTTCGCTGAGGAAACGCTTTAACCACATTACTTTTAAAGCTATGTATTATAAACATCTATCATACCAACTCCACCTTTATCAGTCAGCTGTAGAACGGGGGCCGTTTCAATTGAGGGCGCTCTATTTAGTGACGCACTGCCGTCATTTTTTACACGGCGATTCATTAAGTGACGGAAGTCCGTCGCCCGCCGGAATGCAAACAAAAAACACTTTTCAATAGAGGGCGGGCTTGAGAACGGGACTGCGTTAGCAAGGGAACGGCCTCACGTCACAGTAATTTTAAAAATTCATAAATAGCCGATTCTGCCGATTATAAACAACGAAATAACTCTCTTATCAAAGAGATAACCGTTATAAAGGCATCACTTCTAAATACTACGGGGCTTATATGTAATGTAAAAATTATCACTCTTACACTAAAAATTCTATAAAATGGTGTAATCTCGTCTAGAAAATGGTGGTCTCATCGCAGCAAACCGGTCAAAAAAGACATAATTATGGCTTGTGTCGTGTGATGTTGCGGTTAAAGGTTAAATTAAATCATCTAACTGGATGTCGCAAGGAGTTCTGATACCTTATGCTGCCCTCAACTCGATGGATAGTTACTTTTTATGCAGATAATTGGGTGTAAAAGGGGAAAATTCAATCATTGCGCAAATTGACGGGTGTGCGTTACCTTGGTTACGTATACCCGTCGTTTTAGAGCGCCCTCAATTGAAACGGGCTCCCGTTCTACAGCTGACTGTTTATCTGTTGATGCAATCATGACCGAACGTTTGATTTTATCTGGTTTTCCACTCCATATAAAGTTATATAGAATTTTGTTTAAAGCAGATAATGTTTCATTTTTAACAGAAAGCATTGACATTACTTACGTCATTTGAGAAATGCCAAGGCTTTTTTAACAAGTAATACTATCCCCCTGAGTGTTAAATCCCGACTACGCCATATGTCCAATTTATCTTTGAGTCTTGACATTCTTGGATGTACATTACAATTATAACATTCGTTCTGATCATGACCAATAAATATTCCTAGGATTTTAACTTACTTACATTTAGTCCGGATAGCCTACCAAATTGGTTCATAAGCTCAATTAGGTGACCTACAGATTTGTCATCGGCCAGACAAAAAGTAGAAATGCATCTTGAACATCAACTAATACAAATATGTGGATGCATTTACAGAACATAAATGCAATCGCACATTGATCTATCCAAATGAACAATATAAGATAACACTTTTCAATTTCATCGCTATCAAAAAATGGTTAAATAACAAAATCTAGCTGTTATAAGCTATGTTACATGAATATTTGTAAATCATGGCAGATCAATTAAGGGGGCTGTGGACTCTCAGGTACAGTCTTCGTAAAACTGCCGTAACTTCTTCAATATTCATTTAATCTTTATAAATGTATACACATTTTTGCAGAAAAGGGTTCAATGAATCCAACCATGATAATGAAATTGACCATTTTGGAAAAAATTATAAAAAACACGTTTTTTGACCCATTTTAGGTTTGGAAAAGATAGCTCAAAATATATGTTGTTACATTATGTCATACTAGTTTTATGATAATCCTGATAACATTCCCCAGGAGCGGGTTTTTTTGTTTGTTGAATAATCGATTATTTTTTGAGTTACAGACCAAAAAGTGCCAAAAAACGTGGGAAACGTGGGAAAAATATATTTTGAGTTATCTTTTCCAAACCTAAAATGGGTCAAAAAACGTGTTTTTTATATGGTCAATTTCATTATCATGGTTGGATTCATTGAACCCTTTTCTGCAAAAAACTGTATACGTTTATAAAGATTAAATGAATATTGAAGAAGTTACGCAGTTTTACGGAGGCTGTACCTGAGAGTCCACACCCCCTTAACATGTATGTTATGTATTGATACAATTACTTCACATTGAATAAAGCAGCGCCCTTCAATTTTCAAATTTGATGTTACATTAATTGTTACACAAAATGCGTTTGAAACATACATAACATAATAAATATCAAACAGTAATGCTGACAAATCACTTAATGAAGCAAATCACAGTGAAAACGAAAATACATGAGAGTTATTCAGTGTCCGTCAAATTGAGATGTAGGCTATTGGAAACAATACATGAAGTTAACATATATATACTTAGCCGAAGATGCCGATGGAGCGATGTCCTGCATGTTTGTAATAAACATACCACCTTCTGTAGCAGTTGTACATTGTGCACCTCATACGCGTCTGATCTCGGCAAAAGTAGAATACATTCATCATGTTAATTAGGACGTCAGGGTACATGTGGAAATTGGTAATGTTATCACTAGAACTTTGAAAGATTTTCAGCAGCTCATTTGCATCAGCGGTTATGACGTTTGCGAGGTGTTGGTTGCGTATCAAGGTTCTGGCAATAAAATACCATCTGCCTTCTGTAGGCAGGAAAGCTCCGTCAAGGTTATTATCTCTTGGCCGATCTTCCATTTGTTGACTGTGACGCCAATACCTCCGTAGTAATCTAAGGAAAGGAGGAAGAAGATGGCGTACCTTCTTAAGCGTGTCAATTTCAAACAATCGTGTTAATACAAAATAGCGCTAGGAGGATATCCAGGAAGCGTGCAGAGGGGTATCGATGATGAACATCCTCCAGGTCAAACAATAATAAAAACACACATATGTAGGAGACGAGAAGCTCGTCACCTGCATCATTCTGAGCCGTGATTGTGAATTGTTCCAACAGGTATTTACTATCTATGACGGCATCATCATTGCTAAGAGTAAGAGTGTCATCAAGTCCCTTACGAGCAAAACATGGAGATTGATTTGGAGGAGATATGTTGTCATCATCTGGGGTGGTTGACGGCACTGCTGGAGAAGCACCATGATGCACAACAGTCTCCATTGACAACAGTCTCATCCACATGAACACTCTTTGTCTCCGATACAACTGGTTGAGGAATGAATGGACTCTGAGGAATGACTGGAATCGGAGGAATAACTGGAATTGGAGGAATGACTGGACTCGGAAGAATGACTAGACTCGGCGGTGGTGAGTTCACTGTTGGGTGCCGGTCTGGTGGGTGAGGGCTACCTTTCACCGTCTTACCACCCACACCGGTTACATGGATTGTTTCCGGTGTCCTGCCTGGGATCATGACAATGTCAAACTGGACCTCCTCACCTTCACACAAGCTCGGTTTGATTTTGTTTGGATCATTCTTTAAGATACCAAACCTGTGGACAAACACATCCTCTTGTGTATCGCCTTTCGTAACAAACCCATAACCATTCTTGACGTTGAACCATTTCACAGTTCCAATGATGTGGTAGTCCAAAATATAGGAAATGGCGGCATAATTATGATAACTGAAGAATCTGATGAAACAAAAATCCGAGGCTAAGGGTCGTGGGCCACCCTGACCAAGATCGCTGAATATCTCGAGCCCCACGTTGCCAATGTCGCGGTGTAGATTATTTGGGTGTTACGGAAATGTTATGATGGAATAGAAGAAAATAATACTGAACATGAATTCATGAGATGGAAGTAACTATTACATGTTCATTAACGAATAAAATATCACCCGGTTAACATGAACTGCCTCCATAGCTCAGTGGTTAGAGCACTGGTCTTGTAAACCAGGGGTCCTGAGTTCAAATCTCAGTGGGGGCTAATGCTTTTTGATTGATTGATTTGATTTGATTTTTAAACTCGTATAATGAGATTAAAAACATACACACGATAGACATTTTCATTTAATTATTTGAACGCAAGGGCGTCCCTCCCCAAAGGGGGGTGTGACACCCCCACCCCATTAATCAAATCTGTCGGTAAAATCTACCCTATTCCTCAAATCTGTCGGCACACATGAGCTACCGTCGGTACATTTGCGATTTTGACCATACAAATTCTGTTATAAAAACTTGTCGGTGGGGGGTACTTGCAGTAGCGTGCGCAAAGGTGGGTGTGGCCTGTTGTGTGGCCGTTGATTGGCCATTTGTTGTTGACTGTATTTTTTTCTTTTTACTTAGCGATTTTTTGACTGCGATTATTTGTGAGTGTGCGAAATTGTTTTGCGATTAGTTATATCGTTTTGCAAAAATCCAATCCGAAATGCCGAGTATGCTTATTTGGGTACCATGGTATAGCTAGAGGTTTACTCTATCCATACATACCAACAAAAGTACAAACATCCCACGCATGGCGTCACCAAACATGGCCGACCTCGAAATCCCGTCGTATTCGCTGGACAGTGAAATAATATAGGCCAAAATAGAAATCTTCGCCCAAAAAGTTCCAAATAACGGAATTTCACCCGTTTTTTGCTTATAAGTGAGGGAAATGGTGTTTCTTATATATATAGGCCTATGCTATAATATTTAGGACCATACAATTAAAATATTTTTCAAAATAGCGATTTAAAATAATTGCAAGGTGGCAACCCCCCCCCCCCCCCCCCTCCCCTACTATCGGACTTTGACGGCTTACCATACCCCGGGTAAGGCGGCACCCTCAATTTGTTTTCGTCAAAATGAGCGCAGGGGATGTGAAAGCGATCACCTAGAAGCCCTAGGTCACTGTTCTTTGCGTTTTAGCGCAATCGGCGACCACCCTCCCTTAAGAGGATGGGGATTTTAATGCTTATCTTAAAGTTTTAGGGGTATTGAGAGATATGTTTGGGAGTGCGCCCTCAATTATCCTGGAAATCAGTTATAGTAATAGTAATACTTAGGCATACTAACTACCATCTGAAACAGTTTACCAACATTCGCCGTTTATCATATGAAAGCTAAGCATTTAGTCTATCAATATGTATACAGTTGTTACACCAAATTTTAGAAGTTCATGGTCAATAAGTTGGGTAAACACATGCACGGTTTTTTTTGAGACACCCTGTATGTAACACTCTGATAGCTTAGTGGAACAGCCCTCGCTTTTAAAGCCAAAGAGACACGGTTCGATCCCCGCAGTCGTCATTTTAAATATATTTTCTTTAATTTAACCTGCCGTAGATGTTAGATTTTTGTTTAATATCTGAGTTATATTCTCAGTCAAATCCGCCAGTAGTTGGACCATGTTGATTTTTTGTTGTTGTTATAAATGATAGATATTATATTATTATTCATGGTTAGAAAAACGAAATACGGGTAAAGACCTATTATTAGCTTTCTATATGAATACATGAAGTATGGGAGTTTTATCGTCGTAACAAAGTCAAGTAGTTACAGATTATCCGTGGTCTTCGCTATCTCCAACATGTCTTGATATATTTGAGACCAATTTATTGCAGGAAACAATATTACCAAACACTGTGACAAATCTGAATTTGTTAGGTTTTGTATTTACTCTAAATTTAGAAGGTATTTTGCACACACAAATATATCACTTTTTTTTCGGCCTTAAATTCTTCCAAAAGTAAGAAAATGGAAATAAGAATTATATTAAATAGGTAATTTACCTACACATACAGGCTGTAACAAAAAAAGTTATACAGTTTTGGAAAACATATTAAAAATATCTCCCGTTAAATTTCTGTTTCGAGTTTTAATGGCCTGCGAGGGGAATTTTCTTAGCTTTTGAATAAGCTTTGTTTCATGACAATCGATGGTCAGCAAGCAGAGATATCATCAATTGTCTAAAGTAGTCATGGAATCACATGGGCCACTTTGGTTTAATCAATGGTAAAATCACTGGGATGAATATGAATGGAATCGAACCAGGAACATAGCAGTAGAGCGCTCTTGTTAGACAACAACGGTTCGTTTCAAGTGGTTAAAAGTATTACAAAGAAGGTTAGGACTTTACAAATATAATTTATTTATTTTATGAATTTATTTATTCATATGAAATAAAACTATTTGAATTTCTTTTTTATATTGTTCTCTATAATGTTCGTTGTATGATACCCTACCATTTAATTTATACAAGCAAGATTGTATGATATTATTGTGAAACTGGCCCAACCCGATTTCTAGACGACTTAGTAGATTGGTCATAACTTTTAAACGCAAGTAGTTAAAAAGTAATTTCAAAATAATCCATCCCCGCCGGGCTCGGACAGCATTTTATGGTAAACAGCGTAACGCTGTTTTTCATTTTGATTGAAATTACATACGATATTACATAGAGGGCGGTTTTTTTACAATTTTCAATAAAATTAAATAGCGATGATATTTAAACATATTTAAACATTGTTTGAATCAAGTTTTGCTGTTTTTTGTGTGAGTAGAAACAACAATAATGGCCAATTGAAATGAGTATCTTTAATATTAAGTACATTTTGTAAACCAAAACAATTCTTAAACATCTCTTAGTACACCTTTAATAGTTTTGTAAAGATAGGGTATAAGTAGAATTAGGCTAATTTTATATACATTATCATGATGTTATTTTTAAGTATGGGCTCCTAGATTAGTTGGCCATTAAGTCAAACACGATATAATGGATTTCGAGTTGTGGCATTAAAGATATATCCATTAGTAGGACCAAGGGAATTATAGTAACGAGTATTTGGTCCATAACTGCATTATTATTCAATTCAATGGATTAAATAAAGTTGTGAAATTTATTTGAAGATTTTCTGTTTCTGTACTTTGTAATTAGGGCTTACCCCTGTTCAATTACAATCCAAGCGAAAGGGGTGCAACCAGAAAAATTGTAACTTATTTTGGTAGAGATCTGATGACGATTATTCGTTACCACCTGCCCTAGAATGCGCACACGGGGGTGTCTGATGTGGGGGGGGGGGGGGGGGGGGGTGTGCTCCCCTCATAAGCTGGAATTTGTATTTTTGAAACTCCATTCATGCAATTTGGTGAATAATTGTAATCAAAATTTAGATAAACTACTTTGGCCCATTCGAACACCAATCACACTGATTTTGGGTCGCATTTTGACCAAAATTAACTAACTGTTCAAGGATTGTTGTTTCCCGTTGACAATTTTTATTGGTAAATTACATCGTTGTTGATTTGCGCTTATTTTAGAAAATTTTGAAAAAATGACACATTCATATAACACATTTTGTATGGGTCACTGATCATATAAATTTATAATCATAAACATATGCATAACATCGGGGGTGATTACATATAGGCCATCCAACCCTGGTCAAATCTTATAGGAATTAGGGGAGTTAGCCCCCCTCCACCGGGATTTACGCCTATGGCCATGGATTGGATATACTCATCTTCACGTTTTGGGAAATCTTGTGATCTCCACATTTGTAGTGTAATTTCTAATATTTTGAAAAGTGTGACGTTTCTAGGGTTCCAGAATATGCATACTAACTTGTTTGCAGTCCATGGTTTAAAGTGAATTTAGAACTTCGCCAAAATATGTTGCAAATTTTTGTGAAAATATGTTGCAAGTTTTCCTGAACAGCCTGTATATTATCGTTGTGAAGAATTTCATTTCAATTTTGATATAGGCCTAATAAAGTTTCTGAAACCATTTCAAAAGACCTACAGCCGACGAAAACCCCCTGTTGTATGGGAAAACGAACCTTTCAGGTAAGGTCGGTCAATTGGGAATTATATTGTTGTTGTTTTCTCACAAAGTTGAGCAGAGAGCGGGGTGGGTGGAATTGCCGCCGAGTCAGAAACTTGGCGTACCCCAAACCCAAACCGGCCCAAATCGAGCTCGATTACCGACAGTGCACTGGCGGGAAAGAAATGTTAGCTAATTTTCAGAAATTGTATAGGCCTATATTTAATATTTATTTTTAAAAATCAAACATACGCAAACAATTTGTCAAGATTTCTGTCGGATGTAAAAAACTCACAGTAATGATCATAAATCTAGTGAAACAAATAATCACTTCAATATCATAATGATATTCATTGTTTATGTATAAAACATTATCACCAACATTATTTCAAAACAAGTCTTACTCTTGATATCTGGTGAATGAAAATGTGTTTAGTGTATAATAATAAACATTGCTATGAAGTGTACATAAGAGTAACACACTCTTTTAATTAGAGGTGGGGGTGATAATAAAGTGGAATCGCACAAAAGAACACGATTATATTTTAATATCGCTGTTAACGTAAGTCGGGTTGTGACAATTTTTAACGAGATATGGCAAATTTAGGGAGACACTTTTCAATGTAAATATTGCAGAAAAATTGCGATATTGTTTTCAGTGAGGTCCTATACATCATTTTAAATGATCAAATCGCCTGTAATTAATTCAGATTGAAGCCTTGCCAACCATAATAAGGAGTTTGTAGTGGAGATTTTACCTGAAATGACACAAAAATAACAAATTTAAAACTCTTCTCATTTGAAACCTTGCAAAAACGTCCGTTGGCCGAGCGAGGCCATACGCGATGGCTGAAAAAGAAAATAGCGATCATTTATGTGACATGCTAGCTGACTGATCAATGTGAGCCGATGCGTTCTTCTTTCTAACGAAACCTCATTTGTAGCGATCACTTGTTTCAGTGCTTAGCCATATGCTTGAGAAAGTGGGGAGGTCGCATTCAAAATGTGCCAAAATGTGCCAAATTTAACCTCCACGCGGACGTTTCATCTAAGCACGAAGTTAATCGATATTTATCCACGCTTTCTCAACATGATCTTCATCAATACATTGACAGACCTACGCATAAATCGGGTCACTCGACCATGTTATTTGTCGTGAAGAAGACAATCTACTGATTTCATCCATTGTCTCTCCAAATAGGTATGGCTCTGACCACCATATGGTAGAATGCACCATTAACAAAATGAAGCCGATCCCAGAAAGAACATAATTAACTATATAGAAGGAATTTAAGAGAGCTTGATCTAGACGTTTTCAAATCAGACTTAGCTCACGAACTTTGCGATCTTGTTTATCAAGAAGACCCAAACAGGCAAGCTACTGAGTATAACATTAGGATTCGCAAAGTTCTTGACAAGCATTGTCCAGAAAAGACTCGCGTTCATAGAACCATAGTTAATCCTAAGTGGTTTGATGACAATGTAAGATCAGCAAGAAGAGAACGTCGCAAATATGAAAGAAAATGGCGTAAGACGCACAGTGAATCTGATTATGTTAAATACTATGAGCAAAACAAGGTTGTCAATGATTTGATTGTTCAATCCAAAACCGATCATTTCCAAAACATTCTGACTAATGCAAATGCAAAGACAATGTACCGTACTCTAAGTTCACTTTTGAATAATAAGAATCGTGCGTTACCTACGCGAAGCTCAAATGAAACTCTATGTAACAACTTTGCAAATTTCTTCACTGGAAAGGTGGAAAAAATAAGATCTAATCTTGATGTGCAATATATTGATAAATCTACAAATATTAGTTAATGTGATATAAATAGTGTGTGTAATGATCAAATCTTAACTGAATCTGAAGTCAACTCAGTGAAGTCATCTATTTCCGACAATATGTGCAATAATGTTCCTGTGTTTGAGAATTTTTACCTTGATTTTTTCAAAAATCCAGGTACTCTATCTCTGCCGTTTCTTTCATCATCATCATCTTCTTCTGGCAATATCTACAAAATGCTTCTTCTCCTACAGTTTACATGCTACAATCACCAGATTTGGTCAGTAGGATCCACTATCTGATCTACATATAGGGTCTTCACAGTTTGGGGTCAAAGGTCACACAGGGGTCACTAGGGGTCAAAACGTGATTTTCACTGAAAACGCATTTCCAATTTAGTAAAATGACCTACAGTACAGCTCGAAATAGAATGGACAATGTCATTGCAATGTCATTGCAATGTCATTGCAATGTCATTGCAATGTCATTGCAATGTCATTGCAATGTCAGTGCAATGTCAGTGCAATGTCAGTGCAATATCAGTGCAATGTCATTGCAATGTCAGTGTCCATTCTATTTCGAGCTGTACTGTAGGATCATCAAAATTGGTCCACATATTCCTTATGACCGTACGCATATATAATAGTTAGGTTTTTAAAATTAGAAATCATTTGGGGTCACTAGGGGTCAAAATGTAAATTTTCAATTCGATTACTTAAAATGCATCTTGTCTCAGTGGAAATGACTCATGACCTTCATAATTAGTCAAAAGATTCCTTGGGTCCATGCCCATATAGGGTTTTCAGCGCTTAAAAGTGACATGTCATATGGGGTCACTAGGGGTCATTGAACTTTACAGAAGTAAAAGTTAAGACATGCCGGGTTTGTTGCATCTTATTGAGATTAATAAGCCATGAAAATAAGTCAATCATATTGACCAGGTCAAAGGTCAAGAAGGGGTCACGAGGGGTCATTGAACTTTACAAGGGTAAAAGTTAAGACATGCCCGGACCGGGTTTGTTGCATCTTGTTTGAATTGATGAGCCAAGAAAATAGGTCAATCATATTGACCAGGTCAAAGGTCAAGAAGGGGTCAAAAGGGGTCATTGAACTTTACAGGGGTAAAAGTTAAGACATGCTCCGATACTGGGTTTCTTGCCTCTTGTTTGGATTGATGAACCACGAAAATAAGTCAATCATATTGACCAGGTCAAAGGTCAAGAAGGGGTCACTAGGGGTCATTGAACTTTACAGGGGTAAAAGTTAAGACATGCTCCGATTTGGACCGGGTTTGTTGCATCTTGTTTGAATTGATGAGCCAAGAAAATAAGTCAATCATATTGACCAGGTCAAAGGTCAAGAAGGGGTCAATAGGGGTCATTGAACTTTACAGGGGTAAAAGTTAAGACATGCTCCGATACTGGGTTTCTTGCCTCTTGTTTGGATTAATGAACTACGAAAATAAGTAAATCATATTGACCAGGTCAAAGGTCAAGAAGGGGTCACTAGGGGTCATTGAACTTTACAGAGGTAAAAGTTAAGACATGCTCCGATTTGGACCGGGTTTGTTGCACTTGTTTGAATTGATAAGCCAGGAAAATAAGTCAATCATATTGACCAGGTCAAAGGTCAAGAAGGGGTCACTAGGGGTCATTGAACTTTACAGAGGTAAAAGTTAAGACATGCTCCGATTTGGACCGGGTTTGTTGCATCTTGTTTGATTTGATGAGCCAAGTAAATAAGTCAATCATATTGACCAGGTCAAAGGTCAAAAAGGGGTCGCAAGGGGTCAAAATGTTAATTTTCACTTCTCTTACTTAAAATGCTACTCCTCCTACAGTTTACATGCTATAATCACCAGATTTGGTCAGTATGACCCCCTACCTGACTTACATATAGGCCGGAAGCCCAGAAGGTTTAATCAGCTGAGAAGGTACAAAAGGTTTGATGATCTGATTAGTTTAGTTGGGTGCCAAGAGTCAATATTTTATATTGCTGCCGTGTCGTAGCCTGTACGGGTGGCCACTATAGAAGGTCAAAGGTCATTTAGGGGTCAAAATGTCAAAATGGTCTGATTGTAATGAAATGCATATCAAACTCTTTCTGAGACCATAAGGTGCAAAAAAGGAAATGGTTGTATTTCCACCCGATGCCTAGTTTTCCAGATGCAGGGCAAAATAGGTCAAAGGTCAAATGTTGCCTCAAATTCATTGTACAGGGGTCAAATTCTCAAAATGCTCCGATCTTAATGAACATGGACTCAAATCGTTGAGATGGATGCTACGAGCCATAAAAAGAATAGTTTGCCATATCTACAAGTTACGCTTATATTAGTTTTATTAGGTCAATGGTCAGGAGGCTATACCGCTAATGTGTGCTGACCTTTGACCTAATGAAAGTAATAGATCATTGTGACCCCTATTATTGTTTCTCTTGTAAATAATTCCTTCAGCTCTGGATGTTTCCCAGCCATTCTTAGGGAAGCAGTGATTACACCTCTCATCAAGAAATCAACTCTGAATCCGGATGTGTTGAAAAACTGTGACAAACCTTCCCACCCTTGGTATAAGATTCTTGAATATCCTGCTGTCTCGAGGTTTAATGAACATCTTCAGTCAAAAAATCTAACTGAGAAATTCCAGTCAGCTTACAAGTCAGGTCATAGTACGGAAACAGCCCTGTTGCGAGTTAAGAATGACATTTCGCATGAATTGGGTCATGGTAGAATTGTGTTGCTTGTATTACTTGACATGTCAGCAGCTTTCGATACCATTGACCATGACATTCTTGTAAATAGGTTTCATACAGAGTATGGTATCGGAGGCTGTGTTTTAAATTGGTTCAACTCATATCTCAGAGACCGTAGTAGTAGAGTAAGTATCTCTGGTGGTTTTTCAAGTGTTCATCCGCTTAAGTATGGAGTTCCTCAGGGATCAGTTGCAGGTCCACCGATCTTCACCTCCTATTCTAGGCCAGTCACTGAAATCTTCGAACGCTTTGATGTTCCCTACCACATATACGCTGACGACACCCAGCTATATGTTAGTTACGATCCTCGGGTTCCCGGCGATAGAGATGCTGCGCAGGCTAGATTAACAAATTGCATTGCTGAGGTAAAGGCTTGGATGTTACAAAACAAACTTTGTTTAAATGACACAAATACTGAGTTTTTTATCCTCTCGTCGCAAAGGCAATTAAATTCTGTGTTTCGTCATGTTCGTGGTGGCTTGAAGATCGGTGAATCTGTGATTGAACCCTCGTCATCTATTGCCCACAGAAAAGTTATAGAGACAACACACCGATCTGGTATTGGTAGCATTTTGGCTGCCTACCACAACTATTTTCATTCATTTATTTCATTCAGTATCATTCAGTATTATTCAGTATCATTCAGTATCATTCAGTATCATATTTAAGTTTGCATACAATGATTCACAATTGTGATAAGAACAGTGATTGCAATGCCACCCTACCATAAAGTGAGGATGGACTTTAGCATATAAATGACAGAAATGTTTGGACACCAATTTAACCTTGTCACTGAACTTTTTGAAATTTATCATGAAAACATGTATCATGAATTGCCATACATTAATTTATAAGCCAAATTTTCTTTGTTAAATAGCCAGCCTAACATAGACAAAGGCAGGACGGCGACTACACATAAATGACGAAGCCAATTTAAATTAATTTGAATTAGTCTTCATTTTCATAACACTTCTCCTAGGACTTTCTCTCCTGCAACTTTCTGTTGTCCCCTGTATGGGATTTTTCTTGAAAATGCTTATTTAATTTTACAAAGTAATAATTTTAGACAATTATTTTGCCACGGAAACGAAAACTGCCAACCAAGGAACTCAATAAGGTACTTGCCCAAATACAGGGAACACACATTTATATATATTACTATGGCATAAATATTATTATATATATATATATACCACCATACAAGCCCCCACCCCCTCTCAGAGAGTTTGATTTAGCCAGAAGAAGGGGGAAAGGCCTTTGCTCCCGGATGGGTATTGAAAAACACTAGAGCTTCAGCCAGACCCATTCTAAGGACAATCATACCCTCCTCGCTGAGGTGCAGGCCGTCTCTCCGAAACAACCCAAAATCATTAGGCGAAATGGCCCTGTCGTGGATAATAAAACCGGCATTGTTCATAGCGTGAATGGCCTTATGAGCCTGTGAGTTCATGAAATTAGTGATCCGCCTTCCCACACCAGGTCTATGCTCCCCATAGTAAAACATCCGAGGTAGGATGTCCGACCAAATAATGCGGGTATATGGCAGAAGATGGCGGATACATGTCAGGGTCGATGCGATCAAATGGCGAAGAGCAAAAGTGTTCAAGTCAAAAATGTCGTTTGTGCCGACGTGAATAATGACCGTTGTAGGATAGGGTTTTTTGACCAAGTTCTTCTGTAACTGGCGCACAATGTCGCCGCCGCCCGCGCCAATTCACATCGCCTCCACCCTGCAGCTGTGACTTATCTTTATCTCGCCCTGCCCAATACACGATACTATCGCCGCATATCCAGGTTCTTATACTAGCAAGACCTGTAGCAAATTTTTCAAAATTATAGCAAAAAGAACCCAACCGAAAAAACACACAGGGAGAGAAAAGATAAAAAGAAAGAGCATCCATTAAATGTTGAGTTAGGAAAAATACATGAACATGTTGGACGCATAGCGTAGCCCAGATGAATAGCCTTGGATACTATGTTTGTATACCAATAACCAATTGAGTTATTCTGTTAATCCCTTCACAAACCCAGACTAAATTGCATTCATGTATCCCTATAATTCTACCTGAAGGTAAAAATAACTTGTGATTAATTAACAATCGTCAGTGATAAACCCAACAAGCAAAAGAAGAACAATAAAAAACAAAAACAAAGACCAATGACCTTGGAATTCCGATTGACCGACTCATGCAATATATATATCATCAATTGTTAATTATTCAGATATTGTAAATTATGTGACAGAATTGAACACGAAAGACCAAACCGTCTAAATATAACCTGGCCCCTCCCCCGCATACACAACAGGAGGTTACCATGACATATAAATGATAATGATTTAACCAGTCACAGCGCCCAAGAATTTGGAACTATCACTTTTAATGGCCTAAGGGACGCACCATTTGATTTTCAGGGGGGTGGGGGGGGGGGGGGGGGGTAGGAAGTTGGGTTCGGGGGAGATTTGTTTTTGTTTTTTGGCCGCCGCAAGGGGTGAATTTTTTTGCCAAAGGCGGCGATTTTTTTTTTAATGTATCCATTCATATTGAGTTGGGTGGGGGTAGAATTTCTTTTTTTTACTCATCAGGGGGGGATTTTTTTTTTTTTTGGCCTGCACAGAGGGGGATTTTTTTTCTCCGAAAACTTCCTAACCGCCACCCTGAAAATCTAATGGTGCGTCCCTAATGTAAGAATTTACCGCGGATGAGCGCCAGCGACCCATTTCCATTATGTGCTCGATTGGAATACCACCTACCGCTGCCGAAGTCGCTGCGCCTATTCTAAAACTATGTGGACTGAAATCGTCCGAAGGCAACCCAATGGATTTTATTCCCTTTTTCAACAAGGCGTTAAACTGATATCTGGTTAAAGGAGATCCCCCAAAATGAATAAACAATGGCCCGTTGACGGCTGGGCGTACATTGAGGTACTCCGACAAGGAATTCACTGGGCATAGCCTTGGATCCGAACCCGCCCTGATTTGAAAAATAGTCCCCACCCCTCTCTGGTCAGTTTTTGACGAGCGTACATTAACTTCTACTGCCAAGAGGTCCGCATTGACCTTAATATCCTCGCAAGAAAGGTTGTTGGCCCACTCCCCTTTTTTGAGACGGCTGTAAATTCACCCACGCGTAAAAACCCCAAAAAGGCTAGAAAAAACTGCCTTAAGAGGTAGACCTCATAACTGGATGAGCAAAAAACTGAAAGTGAACCGGACAGCCGGTGTAAAATGTCCAATGTAATTGGACGCCTGCTATCGCCACCCTTATTTTTTCGCCTTGAGCCCTCTTTCAGCTTTTTAACCAAAAAATTGTCAGTAGGATCCCCCCAACCGTTTATTTTGTGGAAATAGGCAAGAGCAGATATATATGTACCAATTGTTGAGGGTGCTTTGCCTTCCAGAGACATACACAAGCTATATAAGCAATTATGTGCTGACTAGTAGCTGGCCAAATTTCATTTAGACCCAAACCTAACCGAAACATACCAAAGTCATTAACGCCCCTATTATAGGTCACGTGTGTACTTTTTGCCATTGAAGCGGGAACCTTCGCCCCTAACACTTCTGCATCTGGCGCCAACTCCCGAAAACGCAGCATCTGAAAACGGGATAAAGCATCCGCTATGTTATTGTCCTTACCAGAAATGTGGCGCGCCGTAAAGATAATGTTTAATTTTAGGCACTGTAAGATAAAAAAGCGAACTAGCTTCATGGTAGCGGCGCACTTCGAGGACTGCTTATTGATAATAGCAGCGACTGATATGTTATCTGTCCTAATTATTATGCGCTTCCCTTTCAACCGCTCCCCCCACAACACTACTGCGACTAAAATTGGAAAAAACTCCAACCAAGCCATTGATCGACGGGACGCACCAAGATCTATGGGCCATATACCTTGGAACCATTTGTTTTGGAAAAAACCACCGAAACCTACAGCCCCGCTAGCATCCGTGAACAATTGGATGTCTTTGTCCTCCCTCCAAAACTGATCAGGAAAAATTGCGCTCCCGTTGAAATCCCTCAAAAATAGCAACCACATTGATAAATCCTGCCTAGTGCCGTCTGAAAGGTAAATCTTTTGCCAAGGCTTTTTCACCCCAATTGTGAGATCAATGAGGCGTCGCAAAAAGGCTCTCCCTGGCGCAATTGCTCTGCATAAAAAAGATAGAGAGCCTATGAGAGACTGGAGTGCTTTTAGATTTAGAAATGACGCACCTGTAGCCGCCTTAACCTTGTTCACGATTGCAACTAGCTTTTCAGGGGGAACTGAAACTATTTGTTTGATAGAATCGATTTCAAGGCCCAAGAAGACAATTTTTGTAATAGGCCCTACAGATTTTCCTGCATTCAGAGGTATCCCTAAATCGCGACAGACGCCCTCAAAACATAAAACTAAGTCCTGACATGATGGAATGTGTGAAAAACCACCCGGGGACCCCCTGCGAAGAAAAAATCATCCATGTAGTGACATAATAAATCCGACGCCCCCACCTGTTTCACCACCCATTCCAAAAAAGTTGAAAACAGTTCAAAGTAGGCGGGGGAACAGGACGCCCCCATTGGCAATGCTTTGTCAACATAGAAGTCACCCCCCTACCCTAATCCCCAAAAGATGAAAATCTTTAGGATTAATTGGCAACAATCTAAAGGCCGACTCGATGTCGGCTTTTGCCATGAGGGCGCCCTTCCCCACCCGAACCACTAGATTAATTGCGTCATCAAAATTTGCGTAACGCACCTTGCAGTCATCCTTATTGATCCATCATTGATAGAATTTCCCTCAGGAAAGGATAAATGCTGAATCAGTCTAAATTTGCCAACCTCTGACTTTGGTACCAAACCAATTGGTGAAACAATTAAATTAGAAAATGGACGTGATTTAAAAGGCCCGGCAACCCGCCCCAATTTAACCTCTTTTGAAAGTTTCTGAATAGCAGTTGCGGGATCGCCTCTTGCTGATTTTAAGTTATCGGCGTCCCTACCAACTCGGCTGCCCAAGTAAGCCAATTCAAACCCCTTTCCAAAACCATACCTAATTTTAGCTGCCGCCGAAACATTCGGGTATCGAGCTAACCAAGGAATTAATTTATCAAATATAACCGGAGTGCGATATATGCAACAAAGACAGTTTGTGCTAAGATCTGAACAGTTTTGACTTTGAGAAGAATCAATATAAGCATTAACTTGTGTTGAACTTTCCCCTCTTTGCGTTTGACCTTGCCCTACAAGATTTGGCCCCATGGTTGGTTCTCTGACATTGACTACATGCATGTTTGAATCTACAGGGGTTACGGGTACACCCCGACTCCCCATTGAAGTCAAAACAGAAGCCCCCATTTGACCCTGGCCCCCCTGACCTTGACACCGACCTCCCTCTTGACGTTCGTCCTGACTGTGACCCCCCTCGAAAACTCCCCCGAAAATTAGTATTTGTCATATTGGAACGTGGAACTGCCACGTAAAACGCCCACAATTCCCCATCAATTGACGCCCATGACCTCTCGGGATGCGACTGCATCCGCATACGATTCTGTGAATCGTATTCTTTCCAACCCCAAGACCCAAACCGACTCGCCGCTGTACGTATCACGTTACCATATTTCGAAAGCCCTTGAGTGCGACTCGGGTGTGCCTTGAGATAGACAGCAGCAAATATCAGAAATGCGCTTGTCCATGAGTCGATAGAATTGATTTTTGGCTGAGGTTTTGTGTCTTTAATAACAACCTGACCAAAATTATTTAGACCTAATGCCCTTTCCCCCTGAACATCGTGGACCTCCCCACCCCTATCTATAAGGGAAGCGAAGTCAACGTATTCACCTTTCGTTATCTTATCCTTTATATTTTGAGGTAAACCCTCGCCAAGTGGACTACACATAGCTGTCAACGGAGAAATGTATGTGTTTTGAAAAGTAGTGTTATTGTTCGAGTTTACCGAGGTTAAATCGAAGTTTTGGCTTTGAACACTGGCCGAGTTAGAATTGTTATAAAACGAATTCGAAGTGTTAAAATTATGCTCACCGAACTGCCCATTCACACCTCCACCTGCTGCCGCCGTATAATACACCTGATGACTTCCAAAATCACCCACGTTTTGGCCAAAATTGCTGCTTTGAGACGCCATTTGCTGACCTCTCTCGAACCCACCATTTCTGCTGTCGCAAATATCACGATGTACAGGCACACCTCCAACTGGTACTGCCACTGGTACGGCACCCTGCACATGTACAAATCCAGGATTTTGAACTTGAGCCGTAGGCGGCGCTGGAACATTACCGATGGGTTCAGCTGGGATGGATTGAACATTAACTTGGCCAGCTGAAGATGGCCCCGCCCCTCTCTGATTGTTTACGACGGAAACCGTGGGAACCATGTTAACTTGCCGTTGTTGTTGTTGTTGTTGTTGTTCATGACGTAACTGCTGTTGCTGCACCGGCCCTCTGTTCTCCTTGCATGCACTTCGGAAAACTTAATTAAGAACTTAGGTATTGTATTTGATTATTGTTTGAAGATGGACTTACATGTCTCATCACTATGCCGTACTGTCAATTTTCACTTGCGTAATGTTGCACGGATTCGTAAATTTATTGAAAGTAATACCTGTGCACATGCAGTGCGATCTTTGGTCCTTTCGAGGCTGGATTATGGCAACTCCTTATTAGCTGGTATGTTACGTGCCAATGTACAACGTCTTCAAATTCTTCAAAATCGTGCTGCGCGACTCATTTACTGTGTAAACAGGCGCACAAGTGCTTCACCTTTATTACGTGAGCTTCATTGGTTGCCACTCCAGCAGCGAATTGACTTCAAGATCCTACTGCATGTACAACTGTTTACAAAAAACTGCCCCTTCATACTTACAAGATGTTCTCCACACTCACGAGCCTGGACGGATGGGCCTTAAGATCAGCTTGCGATACCACGCGCCTTGACGTCCCCATTACCAAGAGAAATATTGCTGATTGTGCCTTTTCAGTCATTGGCCCCAAGTTGTGGAATGTCCTCCCTATTCAGGTCCGCCAGGCTCCCAATGTTAAAGTTTTCAAAAAGCAACTCAAGACTCATCTCTTTCCAAAAGATTAGGGTTTTTATTGACTGTTTTAAATTATATTTGCGAGTTTTTAATGTTGTTTTCTAGATCATGTTTGATGTAATTTACTGTGTAATTTTTATTAATGATATTTTTATGCCTGTATATATTATAATAGTAATACACATATTTGTAAAGTGCTTTGATCTACGGAAAAAGCGCTATATAAAAGTCTTTTAATAATAAATAATAATAATAATAAATTCCCCACTATTTATGTTCAAAAGACTATCTTTGTCGTCAGTTCAATGAAGTGTTAAATAGACCACTACAGTATAGAGTGATGCTCTTTACTTTTGAGCATAAAATAGTGTTGGTTTTGGCACTTTCAGATTGAGATCTCTCCAATTTATAAAGCAAGTGGCACTGGAACAATATATTGCTACACGTTGGTTATCATTGTAAAGATGAACACGTCAGCTTTTCACTTATATGCAACACAGTATGGAAATATCCCGAGATATTTAACAATTTTGTGATTGAAAACAATTTCCGAACTTTTTTTGAGCAGTTTTTATTAAAAAACAATCACCATGGAAAACCTTTCTCTTCAGTAATAACTATCTATTGTTGAAATAATAATGTAGTAAACCGATAGAAACTGTTGTTATTGACAGACCAGTGGTGATCTTTATTGGGAGATACTTGTGAAATGTACAGTCCTCAAAATAAGTAACTGACCAGGTAACAAATATGCTCTCACCTCCCGAACTATTACAGCCCCTACGTAAACATATTAAAAAAGTTGTGAGGATTTCTTCTCTTTAACTTGAGATATTACAGGTGACGATTGAATGAATATTAACTCAGTTATGTGCCCAAAACCGAAACGAAGTCTGTTTTTCATTTTAACACTCTGTTCTTCTATGCGCAGCCGCGGACTAACAACAGGCAGATTATTGATTAACTGGTGGTGATAGTAAGATTAGAATTGGGGATTCTTCAATCAATGCAGCCCATTCATATACCTGTCACAAACCTAAGAGTGAAAATGTAAACTGCCCCTTGTTCTATCAATATAGCGTTGTTAATTATTAACCGATCTTTGTGAAAGATATCTCAAATCAAATAGACGAAATGTCTTTACAAATGTATTATTTAATATTTCTATGTAGGAGCTATAGTTTTTGAGTTAAGAGGATATTTATTACAAGGTCACTCACTTTTTTTTGAGGACTTATTATTCATTTATGGTAGCATGTAAATCTGTATTAAATGCGGACCTGATCAAATTACATTTTCCGATAATAAAGGAATGGTATCAAATGAAAGCCTTTATTTTATCATTACCCCTGCAGAATGTTTATGCTTGAGAGACGTTTGGTTTTTATGCTTGAAGCTGAACGGTGATGAATAATCCCCAGATGATATTATGGTATACCACAACCGAATTTTGTTTACTGTTTGTAAAATGTGCAAAGGAAAATTGGAAAAAATATATTTTGCCTCCACCTATTGAACAACTTAATTAGCTTTAAATGATGAAGACAAAAACTGCATTCATGGTGTACCCTAAGAGGAAAAGAAACATGATGAAACAAATAAAATAAAATGAAAATAAAAATCAGGACACCCACCTTAAAGAAATCAACGCAGATTTGAAAAGAACCAGAGACAAGAAAGTGCTAATACATATATTTTATTGATTTATGAGAATACACTTTAGTGATCAGAAGATTCTTATGTTGATTACAATAAACATGAATATAATATTAGCATGCGTACTTTAGAATTCCTCTACTGATTTGATACCACACATTTTCTTTACTCAATACGGTTTCTGGCTTGGACACATATGTTGTTATGGCGAGGCACAACATATACATGTGTGGTGTGCAAGTCTTCCCTGGGTTAGATGATCCCCCCTTTTTCTTTGATTTCTTATTTCTTTTTTCTGTATTAACATTTACCAGTGAATGTCACTGAATTTGTCCATATAAGTACTACACTTTACTGTATGTGTCCTTTACATTGAGGTCATTGTCTATCATGATAATCTCATTGTTTACAACTTGTCAAACATAATTGCACATATTGTTTTCTACATTTTTAAAGTTTAGAATATACAAAAAGATGAATTATACAAGGGTAGAGTTACTCAATCCTGGACAAAAACCGGTAGCGATCTAACAATGCTTTATCTATGGTGGTTCTCGGTCGGAACAAGCTGTCAATTTCGTGCACAGCGGGATCATGTGAGCTGCTGTGAACAATATCGAAGAAACTACGACCGCACTGAAAAGTAAATAGCTCATACGAGAAAGTGACTTGTACTTGTTGATAGTCGCCACAGTAATACTTTGCATCGCCATATGTACAAGCATTTATCATAATAGAAACAATGGTCTCAGTTTGATTTCCATTGGTGTTTGTACGAATTATGATGCAATATATTACTTTGGCGACTCCCGCATAAGTCTTAAGTACAATTCACTTATACGCATGAGCTTCACGTACTAGTTTTGCCGTGGGGCCTAAATACATAAATAAATGAATTGCAGAGAATCCAGAGATACACAATTTAAGCTAACTACTTAATAATATAGAGGTGAATTTATGACATCGTTATTTATGATTAATGCTATGGAATATTTGCATCGCCATACGTACAAGTATTTATCTATAGAAACATTGGTCTCAGTTTGATTTCCATTGGTGTTTATACAAATTATGATGCAAGATATTACTTTGGCGACTTCCGCATAAGTCTTACGTACAATTCACTTATACGCATGATCTTCACGTACTAGTTTTGCCGTGGGGCCTAAATACATAAATAAATGAATTACAGAGATACACAAGTTAAGCTAACTACTTAATAATATAGAGGTGAATTTATGACATCGTTATTTATGATTAATACCAATGGAATACTTTGCATCGCCATACGTACAAGCATTTATCATATAGAAACATTGGTCTCAGTTTGATTTCGGTTGTATTGGTGTTTGTACGAATTATGATGCGAAATATTAATTGGCGACTTCCGCATAAGTCTTACGTACAATTCACTTATACGCATGAGCTTCACGTACTAGTTTTGCCGTGGGGCCTAAATACATAAATAAATGAATTACAGAGATACACAATTTAAGCTAACTACTTTATAATATAGAGGTGAATTTATGACATCGTTATTTATGATTAATGCTATGAAATACTTTGTATCGCCATACGTACAAGCATTTATCATTATAGAAACATTGGTCTCAGTTTGATTTCTATTGGTGTTTGTACGAATTATGATGCAAGATATTACTTTGGCAACTTCCGCATAAGTCTTACGTACAATTCACTTATACGCATGAGCTTCACGTACTGGTTTTGCTGTGGGCCTAAATACATAAATAAATGAATTACAGAGATACACAATTTAAGCTTACTACTTTATAATAGAGGTGAATTCATGACATAGTTATTTATCATGAATGCTATGGAATACTCTGCATCGCGATACGTAGGCCTACAAGCATCTATCATTATAGAAATATTGGTCTCAGTTTGATTTCCATTAGTGTTTGTACTAATTATGATGCAAGATATTACTTTGGCGATTCCGCATTAGTCTTACGTACAATTCACTTATACGCATGAGCTTCACGTACTATTTTTTCCGTGGGACCTAAATACCTATGAATTACAGAGATACACAATTTAAGCTTATTATTATAGAGGTGCATTTATGACATCGTTATTTATGATTTATTCTATGGAAGTTGCATTGTGAGGCCTTAATTTACCGCCTCGATCCACTACAAAGCGCTTTAAGCGCTTTATGTACCACTGTCTTTAAATGGTTCTATGCACTCAGCATCTCTCGATACGTTGGTTTTTATTTACGCTTACGTAAACAAATTTTCAATCAATAAGTTTAGGTCGCTGTTAAAGGTCAATTTTCTGTTTTCACTTAACACGAATTTCAGTCACAACACTGTTGGATTGCAACATATAGCTATTGCTCCGTAATGGTGTACTATAGTAATGCAGCTTCTAAAATCATTAACAAACTTATAGAACGTTAATACACATTTATCTTAAAACTTTTACATAACATTAGACAAATGTAAATACTCATTGTAACTTTCGCTTAACAAAAAGGAGCAGCAGACGAATAGGACCAACCATGACTTTGCTGACGACATTGCACTGTTGTCTGAAGAAGTGTCTCAAGCGCAATCACTACTTAACAGAGTGGAGACTTCGGTGGGTAAAGTTGGGCTCAAAATGAATGCTGCAAAGACAAAGTACATGTCCTTCAACCAGAAGCAAGTACCTGTCATCACCACAAGCGATGGTATGCGCCTTGACAAAGTGGAGGACTTCAAGTACATTGGAGCCTGGATGAACAGTACTGAAAAGGATATTAAAACACGCAAAGGAGCTGCAGTAGGAGAGCTTGTGGTAAACTCAGTCAGTTATGGAAGGCCAAAGCACTATCCAGAAAGCTCAAAGAAAGACTGTTCATAGCTACTGTAGAATCAGTCCTCCTCTATGGATGTGAGTCATGGACAGTCACCCCAAAGCTTAGTAAACAGCTGGACGGATGTTACACCAGAATGCTTAGTACTGTGTTCAACATCAACTGGAGACAGCATGTGACAAATAAAGACCTGTACGCGGATATGCCCAAAGTCTCGGATAAGATCAGGGAGCGTAGATCTAGATTTGCAGGACACTGCTTCAGAGGGTCCAATGAGCTGGTCTCCAAACTCATACATTGGATACCTAAACATGGAGTGAGAAAGCGTGGTAGACCAGCCCTAACCTACATTGACATACTGAAGCGTGACACAGGATTGCAGGTAGAAGAAATCAAGACAGCTATGTTGGAAAGGAAGATTTAGAAAAGCATCGTGGTTCGGGAATATCACCCGCCATAAGTCAAGTAAGTCAAGTTAGTCAACTACTCATATAATAATTATTATGTCGATTTATAACGCACTCTTGTCCATCCTGCAGGACGCTCATCATTTCGCTTCATATATAATAGTCAGCGTCATAATGGTATGGACATAATTCCAATAATGCGTGCGTACTTGCGTGTGTGTGTACATGTGGGGGGGGGGGGGGGGGGGGGGGGGGGGGGAGGGGTGCGTGCGTAAACCCGGAAGTGCGTACCGGACAATTTCAAAAATGACCAGTGTCCTGATTGGTCAATCGTGATATCGTCACCCGCGTGCAGGCACAGTTGTTCGCGCTTTTCATGCATCAGAATAGAGCTCCACGAAGAACAACAAAACACGCTCGCTAGAAATAGCTTGATTCCTGTCCATAGCATTATGACCATGACTATAGGTGACAGCTGGTTAGGCGCAGTGCTTAGAATATACATCGGCCTATCCCTTTTTAACAGCTACCTCAATCTCCTTTGGGTGAACGAGATAATTAAGGCTAGGTTTTTTGCCCAAAGATAAAAACACGTTGGCCACGGCGGGACCAGCACTCACAACTTTATGATTATGAGTCACGCACTTTGCCACTGGAGCACATTATGCTCATATACAGGGTGAGGCAAAATATTCAGGGGTCCCGTTTTCAAAAAATCAGGAAAAATACTTCTTGTCAATTTCGTTAAGAGTAGGCATAGGGAGAGCGGGGAGTGTTCGCCCCATTTTCATTTGAAGAGGTCTAGAGACGCCAATTTTAAAGATTGAATGGACCTATTGATATCATGTGAAAGATTGATATCTTGGCTACATACGACCATGATCTCAGTACTACAGGGTGACCCAATAAAAAGTTTACCCAAAATTAAAGTGATATTTTTCCACTTCCTGTAATTTGATATCTGTGTTTTTTATTTTATTATAAAGAATGGGTAATGGAGCATCTACCCTGAACAAATTATTTATTTTGGTTGAGTGGTTTTCAAGATATGGTCCATTGAACATTACTTCAGCAAAACGGTCTTGTCCACGGAGCATCATTTTTACTTAGGCATGGTTAAACACAACTGCAACATCAAAAGTAAAATTGTGAGATAGGCTTTTAACTATATCAAAAGTAAAGGTAAGACTTATATAAGATAAATATCTTGTTTTATATGAAATTAAGAGGACAGGACGACATCAATAACCCATCATTGATCACAGGACAAAGGACGCTGCTTTGCACAATTGGAAATTGATTTATTGCCCTTTTATTCATGGCACGTCATTGTTGGAGTTATTCCATAAACAAAGACTGGTGTGTGATTTTTCGCTCCGTGTGGACGTCCTTTGTCCTGTGTAGATATCAATGATGGGTTATTTATGTCTTCCTGTCCTCTTAATTTCAAAGTCTTACCTTTACTTTTGATGTTACAGTTGTGTTTAACCATGCCTAAAAAAAATGATGCTCCGTGGACAAGTCTGTTTTGCTGAAGTAATGTTCAATGGACCATATCTTGAAAACCACCCAACCAAAATAAATAATTTGTTCAGGGTAGATGCTCCATTACCCATTCTTTATAATAAAATAAAAAACACAGATATCAAATTACAGGAAGTGGAAAAATATCACTTTCATTTTGGGTAAACTTGTTATTGGGTCACCCTGTATAGGCCTTACTCTAAAAAAAATGTTGCATACAGGATATCCATAAGAAAATTAATGATTATGGAACTGTTTCGTTTCATTTATCAAACTTTGTTTATTAATATAGTTTCACCCTAATCCCTAACACTCTTGAGTACTATACGAATTACTACGATGCGGTGTGCTTTTGTCACCCGGCTCGGCAGTTTTTCGATGAAATAATGGCCCCTGGGTATATACATGGCGGAATATACTCCGCCATGTATGGTTTCCCCCATGGCCTAGCGGTAGATCGTCTGCCTCTGATCCCAGAGGTCCGGGTTCGAGCCCCGGGGGCGTGGGGCCACTTCCCCCTCGCTATTTGGCCGCGAAAAAAAATCTTTGGAAAAGGTGCGTCGGGGGTTAGGGTTAATAAAAAAAGGCGCGCGTTGCACGTTTACATCCATAGGGTCACTAGATAAGTTGGAACAGATTTAATTTCCCAGAATTTGGGAAAATGCACATATCTCCCGTTTTGAATACCCAATTTGAATGAAATAAAATTTAGGTTATAGCTAATGCCATCTTGCTAGGCAAGCCAATATATATACTCATACTTGCATTTTAACCGGTTTTAAAATCGGTGAAAAACCGTACAAGATTATACGTCTAGGTACAGTACGTGTAAGGGTGGACGTCTAAGATAATATCATACACGTCGGAGATGATCAAATACAGTTTACAAATATGGTTTATTCCGTCAATAGCATAAGCTTTATATTTACTACTACATTACAATGACACCAGATACTAAATATAATAAAACCAATGACTTTAAATATGCGTGTGATCACTTTACGGTAAACGAAATATTTAATTATCACATAATTCATTATTCTCACGTAAAGCAGCATTTCAAGGCATCATGAAGCTTATTCATCTGTAACCAGTATTAGAAATAATGGGTGGAACACTATGCCATTGATCTGATTTCCCGCGTTAAACATTGTCATACATATCAACCATACCGCTTTTAAGCACTCAATGTAACTCACAAACTGACGAGAAAAGCATGCTAAGTTGATGAACAGAGTTAAAATTTGTCATTATGACGTTGATAAAAACTTATATTTTGTCGATATTACGACTTTTAAAAGTTCATTCCATTCCAATAACACGATTCGTTAATGTGATTCTCGAAGTTGGTTTCATTTACATAATTTTGTAAAATTATCTATACTTTCGGGTTGTCACGAAAGCTCAGTTCTAACTGGGATGAGATGAAGAAATAGACACTTTTTTAACCCCTCTAATAAACTGGCTGTTTGATGTCAATTGCATCTTGCTTAAGATTTCTTTGTTACTCGAACCCCTGTTTGGATGCTTTTGAACGCATAACACATAACCGCAAAGACAATAGAAACTCTTTCCCTATCGTAAATTTGATTGACTTAATCCTAACACTCTTGAGTACTACGAATTACTACGATGCGGTGTGCTTGTGTCACCCGGCTCGGCAGTTTTTCGATTAAATAATGGCCCCAGGGTATATACATGGCGGAATATACTCCGCCATGTATGGTTTCCCCCCGTGGCCTAGCGGTAGATCGTCTGCCTCTGATCCCAGAGGTCCGGGGTTCGAGCCCCGGGGGCGTGGGGCCACTTTTTTCCCTCGCTACTTGGCCGCGAAATCGTTTTCTTTGGAAAAGGTGCCTCGGGGGTTAGGGTTAATAAAAAGGCGCGCGTTGAACGTTTACATCCATAGGGTCCCTTGATAAGTTGGAACAGAATTTAATTTCCCAGAATTTGGGAAAATGCACATATCTCCCGTTTCGAACACCCAATTTGAATGTAATACAGTTATAGCTAATAATGCCATCTTGCTAGGCAAGCAAATAAATATACTCATACTTGCATTTTAACCGGTTTTAAGATAATACGTCTCTAGGTAACACAGTACGTGTAAGGTTGGACGTCTAAGATAACATCTTACACGTCGAAGATGATCAAATACAGTTTACAAATATGGTTTATTCCGTAAATAGCATAAGTTTTATATTTACTACTGCATTACAATGACACCAGATACTAAATAAAATAAAACCAATTACTTTAAATATGCGTGTAATCACTTTACGGTAAACGAAATATTTAATTATCACATAAAAGAATAGGAAAAACATGACATTTATGCGTCAAATGTTCATTATTCTCACGTAAAGCAGTATTTCAAGGCTTTATGAAGCTTATTCATCTGTTACCGCAAAGATATTGCGTGGTGGACGGAGTTCATGCCTAAGTGGAATGGGACATCCCGGTTCATTGAACATGAGAGTGGTCACCAGCGGACACACTAGAGCTGTTCACAGATGCCGCAGCATCAATAGGTGCAGGGGCTACTTCAAAGGTAGATGGTTCTATGTACCTTGGTCCCAGGACTTAAAGGAGGATTCCGAGCGACACATCACATGGATGGAACTATTCCCGATAGTGGTGGTGGCAAGATTGTGGGGCAATGAGTGGGCTCAACGCAGAATCCGATTTCACACGGATAATAAGGCAGTGGTAGATATCTGGTACAAAAAGAGCTCTCGGTCACCCCCACTAATGGATCTTATCAGGCAACTGTTCCTAGTTGCCGCCCAATGTAACTTCCATGTGTCCATAGTCCATATCCCAGGCTATTCTAACGTATTGGCTGATTGCATTTCTCGTAATATGCAGGTCGAATTCCGTCGCCATACACCACAGGCCGATTCGATGCCAACAGAGGTACCAGAGGCTATTTTAAGGGACGTTATTCCAAAGAAAGCTTATAATTAGAGAGCATCGGGCTGGTTCAGGCAAGTGTGGCAGCAGGTACCCGGAGAACGTATGCCACAGGCGAAAAGATGTGGGTAGAATTTTGTGCCCAGCACGGGCTGTGCCCCTTTCCGGCTGCAGACCATATCCTTGTCCTTTTCATACCAGCAATCTCCCTAGACAAGCGAGTATTTTCCACAGCAAAAACATATATGGCGGCCATCACGTATGCACACAGTATTAGAGGCTTGCAACTCAACATTAGGGCCATGCCGCAAGTACAGAGAGCATTACTGGGCCATTAGCGCACTTCCACACCTACCAGCCCACGCCTCCCCATAACAATTGATATTTTACACCAACTCCTACCAGCACTTGCACGTTCCCACCATAATCTCTTTGATCGACGTTGTCTGTGGGCCTGCTTTACATTAGCATTCTTTGGTTTTTTTTGAATTGGCGAGTTACTCTGGTCTAGCGCTGGCCATTATGTGAGATCAAATGAGGTATCGTTGTCAGCGAAAGGTGTGAGCGTCCTCTTGCGCAGCTCCAAGACGGATCCACTGGCCAAGGGGTCCTGCATTTCCATCAGTCCATCATATACTAGGGTGTGCGCGGTAAGCGCTATCTCAGACTATCTTGCCCATCGGGTAGCGCAGTTTCCACCAGGCCCTCTGTTTATTATGAGTAACGGTTCAGCTCTCTCCCCAAACTTGTTTAATCACCTGCTAAGAGAGCTATTAGAAACATTAGGACTAAACCCACGTAATTTTTCGTCCCATAGTTTTAGAGCAGGGGCAGCCACCACAGCTGCAGCGGCCGGTATGCCTGGTTGGCTGATTAAAGCACTTGGTCGTTGGTCAAGCGAGGCCTACCAGGTATATATCACAACACCAAGGGCTGTGCTCGATAGCGTTCCAAGTTAACTGTGTGCGCTGCTGCATGGCAGCTAGTAACACCGCCACAAGAGCTAAGACCGGGTACTGTCCCTGCTCGCTAACTGTGTAACATGTGCATACCATAGTTAGTTTAGTTATTGTACCATTAGGGTGTACTCTAGTTATTGTACCTATTATGTTGATAACTTTTACATTTCCGTATTGTCAGAGAAACTAGGGACTTTAAGATATAGTCATTCAGAGTGGTTGTTTACAATAAAACCCTTCTTGTAAGGTTCGACATGGAAAATAAGTATTGATGGTTGACTTTGTCTGTTTGCCTTTACTCAAATTCTATCACTACACACCCCTTCCTTTGGGCAATTTGGGCGATTGGGTAAGCCGCAAACGCTGGGCTCAGCCTCCTGCTTGCTTCCCATGTGGGCGTGCTTATCGCACGCCACATTGGCCCGAGTTTTGGGTCATCACATGATAGGCGCCTATGCAACCTTCTTTCTCGATCGGGCAAATAGTCTTTAGGAAGAGGTATTCAATATCGTAAATGATCTAGGGCAATGATTTGGGCTGCTACACAAAATATTTATGCTTGGTGCTGGGCAATAAATAGAGTTAATATGTATGGATTAACAACAGTTATTGTATCAGCCCAAAAGCTGCGTCAAGTCCCCTCTGGCAGCAAGTGACATGTATGGACTAACAACAGTTATTGTATCAGCCTCAAGCTGTGTCAAGTCCCCTCTGGCAGCAAGTGACAGAGCTGTGCCTAACAAGGTCAAAGGGGACTGGGGGACAGCACATTAGCAAACATCTTGGTTTTACCACAGTGGTTTTACACTGCAATCATGCCTGCAAGTGTAAGTAGAAGATCCAAAAGGGCTGCTAATACAACAGGTTTGTTTATCCCGCCCACAGCCACCCATTTGTGGTATCGTGGGTTACCCCTTATGAGAGAAGGCTGCATGGGCGATTGGGTCAGCCGCAAATGCTGGGCTCAGCCTCCTGCTTGCTTCCCATGTGGGCGTGCTTATCGCACGCCACATTGGCCCGAGTTTTGGGTCACCACATGATAGGCGCCCATGCAACCTTCTTTCCCGATCGGGCAAATAGTCTTTTAGGAAGAGGTATTCAATATCGTAAATAATCTAGGCCAATGGTTTGGGCTGCTACACAAAATATTTATGATTGGTGCTGGGCAATAATTATCACATAAAAGAATAGGAAAAACATGACATTTATGCGTCAAGTGTTCATTATTCTCACGTAAAGCAGCATTTCAAGGCATTATGAAGCTTATTCATCTGTAACCAGTATTAGAAATAATGGGTGGAACACTATGCCATTGATCTGATTTCCCGCGTTAAACATTGTCATACATATCAACCATTCCGCTTTTAAGCACTCAATGTAACTCAGCAAACTGACGAGAAAAGCATGCTATGTTGATGAACAGAGTTAAAAGTTGTCATTATGACGTTTATAACAACTTATAGTTTTTCGATTTTACGACTTCAAAATTTATATTCCATTCTACTAACACGATTCGTTAATGTGATTCTCAAAGTTGGTTTCATTTACCTAATTCTTAATTTGGTAAAATTATCTATACTTAACTTTTTTTTTAACCCCTAGTCTAAATAAACTGGCTGTTTGATGCCATTATTTTGTCGACGTTAGCTGAGCAACCAATTGTGAACTTGACTTGCCAGCTTTTTTCTTTCGATAATTCGACATTATTTCGGCCGCAGTATACAAATATGGATTAATTGCCGAATTCAAAGGTAGAACGAATGTTACTGACCAAGCGTATACGGAAGGGGGTAGTGTAATGACCCTTGTTTGCACCAAAATTCCAAGGATAACCAATGGAGACCAGCATGCAAAATCAGTGGCAATTATACCGGTTACCTTTGTAGTGAGTTTGATTTGTTCTTTCATATCAGGTGTTCGTCCGGAATCTGTTGCTGACTTTATAACAGCCCTGACTATTTCTATGTAACACCCGAGGATTATCAGGAAACAAAAGCAATTTAATCCAAGGAACACAGCTATCGAATAATATAAGCCATTGTTATAACCTGTAGATACAGTTGTATAGGTGTCCTCACCTATGAATATATATTCACTAACACGGAATTTAATTTCGCCGGTTTCTTTTCTTGCGAATGTTTGGGTTAAAGCGAGTGGCAGACCGATACACACATGTGAGTTATCATAAAACTTGAAATTTCTTCCACTAAGAACTGATGGGACTATACCCAAAGCTAATGAGCAAACCCATACAAAAACAGCGAACATATTTGTTGACTGTTTACCTAATTTTTTCGTAGAATAAGGAAACTTAATATTGATAAGCCTATCAATACTTATTAAGGTTACAAACAACACAGATGCCTCACTAGACGCTATTGACAAACTTCCAGCTAATCTACAGGAGATACTACTTCGCCAGGTTTCAGAGTGCATGGGAAAATGTTCACCATAATATATATCAACGCATGCTATAATCATCATGTATATACCCATGAGTAAGTCGGACATGGCAAGATTACTTAATAATAAATCATTTACTTTGTATTTCTGAATATATCTATTTCTATAAATCAAAACAAATATATTTCCGCCGAGTGCATTCAAACCAATTATCCACATCATGGCCGCCAAATATCTATCTGATAAAAGTCTATGGCATGTGAGATATGGAGATCTTTTGATATTTTGTGGACTGCAGTGACCACCCTTCGGCATATAGCACTCACATATCTCATGACTTGCAAACACCTCCAAAGAAGAATTGGAGAGGGTAGAGGCGCATTCTTGTGTTACACTTGTCAATGTGTTGTCTGTAAGATCGAGCACTATTAAGCGAACTAAAAATTTGATATTTGGACATATTTTCAACTTATTTTTAGATAAGTTTATATAAGTGAGATTCACCGCGTCTTTAAATATGTCAAGATCAAGTATTGTAAGCAAATTATTTTGTAACCAAAGAACCTCCAGATGATATAATCCCCGCAAGGCATGTGCATCTAACCATTTGATTTTATTATCACTCAAAAACAAAAATGCCAGATTATTTAAGTCCTCAAAAATACCCCCAGGTAATGTTGCCAAAAGATTATTTTTAAGATCTAGGATTCTGAGATGAAATAGATTATTAAACACGTCAGAAATCAGTGTGACAAGATTGTTTAAAGTTATAACCAGTTCAATTAAATTGTCCAATTCCCAAAATAGCCCAGAGGGAAGAGATTTCAAACTACAGTTACTCAATTTGAGGATTGTTAGCTTTAACAAACCATAAAATACATTTGAAAGTTTGGTAAACGGGTTATACCCTACATCGAGGTAAGTGAGGCTCAAACCACGAAATATTCTTGTATTCAAAGCGGAGAACTGATTGCCGGCCAGGTACAGCATAGTTAAGCTATCCAATCCCCAAAACAAGCCTACCGGCAAAGTGGTTATGTGATTAAAACTCAGGTACAGTATCTTAAAGTTTCTCAATCCTTCAAAAAATTGAACTGGAAGTGTTACCAAGTTATTGCGAAATAGATCCAAACGTGTAAGGTTTTTTAAATCTCGAAATAAGCCAACTTGAAGTTCAATGAATTGATTTCTGGAAAGATAAATATGAGTAAGTGCGTGCAATCCAACAAATACATCTGTATTTAAGGTGGACATAAAATTATCATCCAAATGCACGGCTTTCAAATTATCCAAACCTTGAAATGAATTATTTTCGATCCTTACTATATGGTTTCTATTCAAGTTCAGCGTAGTTAGTTTATATAATCCACAAAACAAGCTTACCGGCAAAGCGGACAACTGATTGGAGTTCAGGTGCACTATAGTTAAGTTATGCAATCCCCAAAACAAGCCAACCGGCAAAGTGGTTACGTGATTAAGACTTAGGTACAGTATCTTCAAATTTCTCAATCCTTCAAACAATTGAACTGGAAATTGTACCAAGTTATTGTCATGTAGATACAAAACTGTAAGCATTCTTAAATCTCGAAATAAGCCTACTTGAAGCTCAGTCAACTGGTTATAGTAAAGTAGAAGTTCAGTAAGTGCGTACAATCCAACAAATACATCTGTGTTCAAGGTAGTCAAATGATTGTTTTCTAAACCCAGAGTTTCCAAATTATTCATATCTTGAAATGAATTGTATTCGATACTTACTATAGTATTACCACTGAGATCTAAGCTTGACATACCAATCGGGTATACTACGAATGCAATTAACTCTTTATCAATGCTATCAATGCAATGAAGTAGTATCTCTCCGTGACGCAACGTGACATTACAATATTGTGGATACTCTAGCATGTCTAGTCTGCATTTACTATCGTCAAGATCACACGTGAATTTTTCATGATAACCCTTTACGTTACTGCAAATTGCTGTCTGATTTACTTTTGGACTGGGCAAGGTAAACTTATTAGATTCCGGACATCTATTGGGACCGGATTCTAATTCTGATATTTCACTGACTAATATACTGACATTACCTTGTACAGTTAGGTGAAAACCTTTCTGATGAAGAACGGAACTGCATACTTCAATTGGGTTATTAAAGACAACATACCTATATTGACAGTCAAGCAATCCCCCTAGTCTTTCAATATAAAGAAACGTAGGTTCTTTACCAACTGGTATTTCTATACGCGTGGGCGATTCCTGCGATGCGTTTACTTCGATACTACAGTAGTGATGTGCACTTCCACGAAGGAGTATCCCCTCTTGACTGGAATATGTTTCTTCAATACGGCATTGTTGAGTTCCATCAGGAGGCTCTATAGGCTTTACGAATAAGTCGGCGTCCACCGCTGGATTCTTGATCACAAAATGGGTGCCGAAAACAGTGAATATTATGACAAGTGACAGTTGTGACCCGAAGGTGCCACAAGCCATGATCAGTTATGTCTTATGAATCACGTGCGAAGTGTATAGTCGACACAAGTAGTTGCGGTTTTGTTGACCAAAAGTAGTAACAAATAATAAAGTCCTAGTTTTAATATAGTACGTTTAAATAAAATGTCTTTCAAAATGACCAATTACCATTGCACCACAATATGTTACTGCTTGCATTGCAGAAATATCGGGTTTTTATTGGCTTTCGTTCTTGAAGGAGTTAACGTCAATTTTCTTAGAATATATTGTTGTAAACTAGCGGTGGTACATGACGCAAAATGTGAAATGATGCAACAATGGAATCTTGTAACAGAGTTTCTAAATCTCCAATCGAATCACTTATCGTTATTTTCCGCAGCAATATGATGAAAGGAAAGGTACGTACATGTAGCTGTGAAATGTAAAGAAATGTCATTACGATCATCAGAAACAATGATGATGCTCGTAGGTCACATAGGTATAGATGAAATAACGTAACGTTATCCGTGCTTGAAATTAGCTGTCGTCTTAACAGAAACAGTGTTTACGAATTTTAGATAAGAAATCTGTTATGATATGATAGCACGATTCATATACCTTGAGCAAAGATGCTGAAAAGACGACCAGTGTGGCATGGTAGTCAACGCTTAAAGATGATGACCAGTATTTCCAGTTGATAAAGATTTCAAATAGACGTCTTTCTTTACGAGTGAAGCGACGATCACCTTATATATGAATTGTTATGACAAATCTATCAAAAGACGTCTTTTTAGAGAGATGGCAATAACCAAGAATACGGAGATAACGGAAGCGAATATGTACTCTTTATGAAATTATGTAGAATCACCACTTGATAATGTTTTATACAAGCTGATACACGGGCATCAAATTCACGTATATCGTACCGTACAGTGGTACCAATGACTGTTTAATACTTTCATGAATCAAATTGATGCATGAATGTGCGTAGAGCATAGGTAAACTAATAGATTTGCGCAGAATGAGTGACTTGCACCAAACCTTTTTTTTAACTTTCGTGCAAGCTGATACGCTGGCATCAAATTCACGTATATCGTACAGTGGTACTAAACAGCTTACAAAGTTATTCACACAAAGTAGCAAATAGTCACTCACTCACCAATGAATTCTACTTTCATGAATCAAATTGATACATGAATGTGCGTAGAGCGTAGGTAAACTAATAGATTTGCGCAGAATGAGTGACTTACACCAAACCTTTTTAACTTCCGTGCTTTAAATTTTATTGTGGGAATCAATCTTCTACTTCTCCTTTTCTTTTCCTTGCCAGTTTACCCATATCCCTTTAGTGAAGTGCCTACACAATTATATCAATACAGTGTTTTTCAAGTGAGTGACATTGTTATGACACATCGTATTAATACATCGTAAGTAATTCCTTTCTAAAATCTGTAAAAATGATTGATGATGACAAGGGCCATTTGTGTTTAGAGAATGAAAATGCAGTTCCGTAATTTTCAATTGGGGGGGGGGGGGGGGGGGGGGGAGAGGGCATGAGGGATACAGCCTACAGGCCTGTGATCAGGGGGCGCATAACCAAATATTTTTGTATATGGTCACGCGTTTTAAGCTCACCTCTTTTCGTGTCACACACGGATTTTGCCTTTCGCGACATGATTTTAACTTTACACATTTATATTTGCTTGTATATATACACACACACAAGAGTTTGTTATTACATCATGGGGAGGGGGAAAGACGTCTGGCATCTAGATTAAAAAAAAATTAAATACGAAGAACCACTCTAAGCTGCAGCACGTCCTCGGAGGAGAATGGAGCAAAGTAATTTTCACTTTTGAATGCATATTGTATATACATATTTGATTTCATTACATTTCAGATTTTGATAATAAGGTATAGATTTGGACAGACGTCATTATTAGAAACACCTTTCGCAAGAAGTATATTTTAAAATGGTGGTGCTGTACATTTGTAAGTCTTAGTCAATACGGCGTGGGGTCCAGGGGCCCGCTTTAGAGCTCCTGGTGGGTTCAGGGGCTGAGCAAATTGGCAATTTTAACACTAAAAAGTTCCAGAACAATGTTCCTGTAACCATCTTGTTAAATTTGAATAATTTAACATGGAAAATTAAATATTTCGCGCGAAGTGCGCAAAACAGTAAAACTAAAACGGAGCGCGCAAAAAAAATCCAGATTTTAAACTTAAATGTTCCAGAAAATGTTCTTGAAGCCATCTTGTTATGGATGAAAAAGGAAACATTGAAACAACAACGCGCGAAGCGCGCAAAAACTTCCAGTTTTTTAAACTAAAACGGTCCAGAAAACGTTCCTGAAGCTATCTTGTTGTTAAGCTTGAATAATTAAACATTGAAACTACAACGCGCGAAGCTCGCAAAAATTTCATTTGTTTAAACTAAAATGGTTAAGAAAACGTTTGGAAGCCATCTTGTTAAGCTTGCATAATTAAACAATTGAAACTACAACGCGCGAAGCTCGCAATTTTTTAAAACTTAAATGGTTCAGAAAACGTTTTTGAAGCCATCTTGTTAAAGGTATATTATGTGATCTTTTCCAGGGGACGCCCTCAATCCTCGAGAAAGAAAAAAAAGCAGATTTTCTTGCAGATTTACTTTTCTGATCATAAATCATAAATATATTCCAAGTTACAGAGTGACACGATTCCTAATAACCTCAAAATCATAGTTTTAGAGTGAGTTTAGAGTAAAATTTGAAAAAATAGATGGTACCGCTCGGTACAAACTATTTTCAAACCATGACTTTGAAGTAATTAGGAATCGTATCGATCTGTAACTTAGAGGATATTTATGATTAAAAATGTAAATCTGCAAGCAAATCTGCTTTCATAGTAAAAATCAATGATAGAGGGCGCTACTTGGAAAAGATCACATAATATGCCTTTAAGCTTCAAAAACCTTAAAATCTTAGGGGTGCTGCGTACCCCTTAAATAAAACAAGGGGTTGCTGCAGCACCCCAAGCACCCCCCCTTCCAACTGGCTTGACCTATCGTGGGTTATTATGTAATCACAAGATTTGACACAACAAAATATCACATTAGATATAATGGTCTTTTACTACTAAATAATATTGAAAAACAATACAATCTCGGAAGTATTAGAAGAAAAATGTCTAACCCGGGAGTTCGCCTTTAGCCTTATCATTAAGAGCAGAAGAAGTATTTTCCTGGGGATTTCCCCATCCGCCGAAAAATAGACAAAATAAAAGCAATAATGTGAAAGCGGTAACTCTGTGATTAAAAAAGCCGCAAAGATTAATCAAAATTCTTCAAATGTTATGTATGTATAAAGACATTTTTCTTATTTATAAATGTTCATTAAAATCAGTTTTGATTGCAAGACATTTTGATTAAAAATATGGTTTTGATTTAATGAAGTTTTTAGTTAAAATAAAAGTGTTGATTATTTTATAAATTCCTTTTTTGTGACCTGGCACATCAAATTGAGCATAAAGTCGCTGGGGCTGATTTTTAGTTATGGCCTGAAATAGTGGATTTGACAAGGGGAGGTCGAAAGTGAGATATTTTCATTTTCGGAAAGAAAAATTATTTATGTATCACATCCCGAAGTATTAAGAAAATATGTTGGGTCTAAATATGTTTTGAAGTCATTTTAGAGATAAGACTAGTATACCATATGGTATTCTAGTCTCAGTTTTAGAGGGCATTTTATTCTTACATCTCAAGAAAGTCACGCAAAGAGAGGGAATTTTTTTTGAAATGTCTCGAAATTACCATGTTTACATCGTCATTTCCAAGGGTTTAAATTAGTATCCCTTATGACAAATTTGGTATGGTCTTAAAGGTCAGGGCTTTCCGAAGCTAGTAGTTTGAACCCTGTATACTCCCAAATGAACCAATGAGAGGCCGTTTAATACGAGGTCTTTGGCATAAACAATCTTTCGATTAAGACCTGTGATTGGCATTTGTACACCAAGTGACGATAAGCTTCACTAACTTTGCAGGCCTTTTTCTCCAATTCAATAATTCAGCGGTGATTAACTTCAATTTATCATAATTTCACTTTGGAATGGCCTATTATACCAACTTTGGTGTCATTTTAAACCTGAGGACATCTACTTTTTGAAAATGTGAATAAATCAATTTTTATTTTCGCGACTTAACTCTCATTTTGTGGTGCCAGGTCACATATTCTTTCCTCTCATTTTTCTTTGCGACATTTAAAATTTCAGCAGGTCACCAATTGATAACTAGTGGCGGGATCAGCATCAGATCTTTGGCTTTTAATGCCAAAATTGCCTGAAGCTAGCTTAATTTGGTCTACAAATGAAACATGTCAGTTTCAGACCATCACACACCTTAACAAATGCGAACAAATGCCTACTTTAAGTGTTATGAATATGTTTGTGCAATACCGTATATCATAACATCGCAATCAAATGTTGTTTTATTGATAAAATGTCAACAGGTATAAAGTTTGTTGTATCGGGTGACTAACTATTAGTGCAGTATTGGTAACATCCACCAACTTGGCTTTATTCATGTATTCTTGGAACCCTTCTTATTTCGCGCATTTTAGTAAATATGTTGTAATTATGGCGCGCAATTAGGTATTGTCTTGAAAACTTCACTAAGTATGAGGAAGTGTGTTTACTCTTATAATCAAGAAGAAATTGACACATGTTTGACAAGAAGTATTTTTCCTGATTTTTTGAAAACGGGACTTGAATATTTTGACTCACCCTGTATGCATATGTCACAACACAAGTGCGGAAAATGTCTTAATGAATTTTGCAATCAACATGAAACGTGTATGCTATAGAATGCCAGCAGACTATAAGTGTAAATGTTGATTAATGAAGAGCGTAATCGTACAGAGGTGTGACATACAAAGGACTTTTTGATTTGCGCAAAACTAAAGTGTTATGTTCATATGGAAATAACTCGACAGGTGAATTAAAAGAAATTGATTCGTGCAGAGCGTGCGGTTAATCTTTCCAGAAATCGAGGAAAATATAGCGCATTTGTAATTCGTCGTTGGAAAAAATTGACAACAATTTTGATAAGTTGGGATTTTTTTAAAAATAAAGATTGAGCATGAAAAAACCCCATGAAATCAACTTTGCTTTCAGCAAAGGAAAGATGTTTCCTGAGAAATTAATCAAATAAGATTACATAAAAACACTTGATATATCAGGCGAGAAAAAAGAGAAAGAAAAAAAAGTGAAAAAGAAGAAGAAAAGGTTCAAGCTTTCTCTGTTATTGCTGATGTAGTTTGAATATTGTTTCAATCAAGGTAGCGGCTTTGCCCAAAATTCAAATTGGTAAACTTTGATGAACTGATAATTGACAACAATTTTTATTATTAATGGGAAATTCTTTTTTAAAAATAAAGATTGAGCATTTTCAGCAAATGAAAGATGTTATCTGAGAAATTAATCAAAAAGATTACAAAAAAACACTTGACATATCAGGCGAGAAAAAAGAGAAAGAAAAAAAAGTGAAAAAGAAGAAGAAAAGGTTCAAGCTTTCTCTGTTATTGCTGATGTAGTTTGAATATTGTTTCAATCAAGGTAGCGGCTTTGCCCAAAATTCAAATTGGTAAACTTTGATGAACTGATACTTTAAAGCAAAGAAAAGTAACACGCTATGCTTGTAAGTAAAGTACTGTGATCTTACACCAACTATCTTGATTTTCCTAACATATTCTAAAATTTGGGATGTTTTTCACCTTAATAATATTGCATGCAAAGTATGGTTTAGTTTTAATTATACCCTGTTGGCGTAGCCAGCCGAGGGGTGGTGGTAGGGTGGAGCGACGGTTTGGGGACACCACATCTACACTCCCCCTTTCAAGTTTCTGACTAGGCGGCAATTGTCAGTTCACTTTCAATTTTTGCCCCCCACCCCCCCCCCCCCCCCCCCCTACCCCCAATATGGTATATGAAAAACCTATATGCCACAGTACTGCCCGACACTATTACATTGCCCCTCTCCATATTATTTAGGGATTACAGATTGGGTGATGGACGTCTATGCTGAAACATGATTTAATCCCTTTCAACAATGACCAATGATTTGAATGCCATTTCATAAATAGACAATGCAAATCAGACCATAATTTCACTGTTCTTAATTTTTACCAATTTCATTCAACTTCTTTTATGCAAATTATGGTTTAGTCTTGCTACTTGTCAAAGACCAAGAGGATTTTATTTTTTAATCTGTTCTTAGCTGTTCAACACACAAGCCGTGGTGAAGTATAGGTCATTATTAAACTTGCAGCTACAACTCGCCAGTCGGGTATGCTTCAATTGATCAATACCGCCCATACATTTATCTGTCACGTACATTATTACATCTGGTGTGTTAAACATAAGTGCGAAAATGAAAAATCGTACGTCTCATTCTTTTGGCTGTAGCATTGTAATTGTTAACCAACAGTCGCGAACAGCATCAAAGAGGACAATAATATTACTTTGTAGGAGTTAAAATTTGAAAATTATGAGCATTTTCAGCATATGCGTGAATACTGGGGGATACCCCCTCAATATTTGACCATGGGGGATGACCCCCACCCCAAATTTAATGCATGATCAAATGCTCACTGTAATAGAAATGTCTTATTCAGAACAAACTGAGCTAATTTCAGGCAATCGCTTTGCGCGCATTTTTCCCATACATTTTTTCTTTCCCCCGTTTCCCCCTAAAATGTTGATACTGGCACCGCCACTGGTCAATCACCCCCCCCCCTCCCCCATGCCAACAACAAATGTACGACAATAATTTTCAGCACCCATTAAGTTACTTGTTGAGCACTGCCGATTAATACACAACAATGTGGATACCATCGATTACATCATGTTATATTTAATACACAATTTTATACAGTACATAAATTATATACAATCATACACTTCATATTTAACATTCAATTTCATTTCCAACAGTTCTATAATTGATTCTGGGAACTTTTGTTTGTAACATCACACACTTTGAAAATACATTTCATGGTCACATCAGTTACTAAAATATCACAACAATGGTCATATTTAGGATAAAAAGAGCCACATGAGTGGATTAAGAGACACTTGTTTTGATCCAATACTTGCATATTTACACACTGAAAACGGCATGACCAAAATCAGAGGCAAGGTAATATTTGTTATACATAGGTTAAAAATAGCTCCAATAAAAGAACACTTTTCCAAAGGAAAAATATGGCAATTTTGGTCCTTGTTTTCCAGTGTACTGAGCCCTCTGCTGCAGAACTCCGCTAACGAAGGCCACATGTGGGTGCGCCTTTGTCCTTGTTTTCCAGTGCACTGAGCCCTCTGCTGCGGAACTCCGCTAACGAAGGCCACATGTGGGTGCGCCTTTGGGTACGATTCATCACACGTCGTACGTGACTACATATCGACGCTTGCGTATTTCATAGCGTGGCCGCAGAAGTAGAGGGCATTTGCAAGATTGTTTTCCAGTGTACTGAGCCCTCTGCTGCGGAACTCCGCTAACGAAGGTCACATGTGGGTGCGCCTTTGGGTAAGATTCATCCCACGTGGTACGTGACTACATATCGACGCTTGCGTATTTCATAGCGTGGCCGCAGCAGTATAGAGACCAGAGGGCATTTGCCAGATTGTTTCCCAGTGTACTGAGCCCTCTGCTGCGGAACTCCGCTAACGAAGGTCACATGTGGGTGCGCCTTTGGGTAAGATTCATCCCACGTCGTACGTGACTACATATCGACGCTTGCGTATTTCATAGCGTGGCCGCAGCAGTATAGAGACCAGAGGGCGTTTGCCAGATTGTTTTTATGCATACATGTACGGATTTGTGCATTCACCTTGCATACACAAACGTACACTTAATTATGAATGTTGACTATCACATGTATAGTAATTTAAAGGACCCCGCATACGTCAAGGCAGTCAGAGTGGCGATTGTTTTCTTTCATACATGATCCTAGTGAAATCCGTTGATTTGTTCAAAAATCATTTTATTTTAGTGAATTTTGCTTTATCCCATATTAAATCGGAATAAAGTGAGTTTCACTAAGATCATGAAAGAAAAAGAAGAAGATGCTTGCGGGTGGGTCGGAAGACCATCAGATGAAGGGAACCAGTGTAGTTTACCCGTACCCAACTCAGTTTCGAATTAATTACCGATCAAATATTTCATTATTTCTTTTTTATCTTTTGCCAATAACGAATATGGGAAGAAGTGTATCAAAGTGGAAATTCCATGCAAAACATACTAAGTATAAGAAAAAAGCATAGGAATCATAAGGCTTGGATTCAGGATGGATATCTAATGCAATAAGGACGGGGGAAATAAAAATATCCTACTTTATCTAAAATACAAATATTAACATGTTAAACAGATTATTTACTATTTATCTTTAAAATAACGATCTCAATAAATACATGATTTCCTTAAAGCCAAACAACCATGGCTATGTCTATAATTACATAATCTGAAGTATAATCATTAAAATAGCATGACATATATATCCTGACACTACTTATCTTTTCCCTCCCCACAGAATCTCCCAGAACAATTTATATACCGGGAAAGGTTCATTTATTTAGTTATGAATAAAACTATTATTGGTCAAAGTGCTTATGATTGTAACATCTATATATATTTAGCTTTCATAGGAATTTTGAATTTTACAAATCGGACGTTGCTGGCATAAATTATGTACTCTGTACTTCTGTAAATTAGGTAGATTCCACGTTTTACCAACATTGCCTCTTTTGAAACTAGTTATATATAGGTCAATAAATGTGTATGTACGTGTTGTTTCTAGAGAAATTAGACAAAGGGGAGTGCTATTGTGAGCAAATCAACATTTCCGCAAGTGCATTAATTTTCCAATTTTTCTAGAAACAAAACATATGCATTTTCACTGATATTCAATAATGTCATGCCAGATTGAAATGTACGAGGGGCATTCAATAAATACCTGCAACCATTGAAAATCTCTGAACCGTGACATGTGTCAATAAAATAAACTCATGATACTTAGACTGTAAGTCTTACCCCTTTCTCACAGAAAATATCAAACATGTGGGTCATTTTTATCATGTAATTTCTGTACTATAAACATCATAGTCTCTGGGCACTGAAAATTGACAAGAATCAGCCTTATTAATCAATGCCAATATTAACACTGTTAACGCACGTATCTTAATGCATGCCATAAACTTTTCCTTCAAATTTCCCGCCATTGTAACAGTTAATTCCCCAACCAGTGCCCTGAGATCACCGTATTCACAGTGCTGAAATGTAATGATAATAATGACCTACGTGTTCCAAATTTTCTGTGAGAAAAGAGTAAGACTTACAGTTTAAGTATCATAAGTTTATTTTACTGACACGTGTCACGGTTCAGAGATTTTCAATGGTTGCAGGTATTTATTGAATGCCCCTCGTATAACAATACCTTGACGAAACAGAGTAAGTAGGAAATATTGCTCCCCATATAATACTGCCGGTATTAGATTTGGACTGACGGTTGCTTCTGTATTTAAAACAAGGTATAAATCATTCTGGGACACCTGCACCAGTATTTTAACAATCCTGGTGCACTATATTTCATGCATCTACCTCTATGCAGTGATCTTTGAGTGTATTCCAGTGATTAATCAATGCAGCATTTACAAATTACAATTGAGTATTAAGATTCCCCTTTGAGCGCATAAGCACAAACGCCTGAGCTTTATCTTGTGTACAACAATATGGTACATTCACTGAAATACTCGCTTCACAAATATATGCAGATTAACAAGAATAGGTATAGGCCCTACATGTGTATAACTTAGGCGATTGATGTTTCAGTGCAGCTCAGAGGGGATGAAAATGACGCGTTTGTGTCATTAAGGCAGAGCTACAAATTAATACTCTGGGATTTCAATATAAAACGGACTTTTACCCTAGTACATAACTCTCTATATCTATATGGCGGCTATCTTTATAAATGGTGGACCAAATCAAGGGACGGGAACAATACCCTAGTACATAACTCTCTATATCTATATGGCGGCTATCTTTATAAATGGTGGACCAAATCAAGGGACGGGAACAATACCCTAGTACATAACTCTCTATATCTATATGGCGGCTATCTTTATAAATGGTGGACCAAATCAAGGGACGGAAACAAATGTTGCAAAGAGGTATGCGACTCTTTGTGGAATTCCCTTCAGGACTGAGCATGTGCAATTTTGTGGCCCGCCGACCTCTAATCTGCGGCCCGCAAAGCAATCCTAAAATTCCAAATGATGCGGCCCGTTTTAAACGGAACTCCCTAGTTTTACACAAATGGCAGATTGATTTGGAGGTGTGCTTCCTTATATTAGTAGGGTGACGCCCAAGGCGTGATTGCGTGATAAAATTCTTGGTTAAAATGGCGCTTGCAGCAGCAACAGCGAGTAAAAAGAGGAAATTACATGAAGAGAAGCGGGTATTCCATGAGCAATGGACTTCCCCTCTCCCTATTACTCCTCCTTCAGACGTGTTTTGGAATGTTTGACAATCGCTGCGGCCCGTGAATAGATCTCAAAATCGCAATGCGGCCCGTGTGGTAGAAAAGGTTGCACATGCTTGCCCTAAGGACTGAGCATGTGTACTTGTGTGCCTGCATGTGGCAGCAACCTAATTGGACCAATGAAAACGGCAGTGCATGGTATGATCATCATTCTAGCCAATTTGGACCTGAATAATAGTCAATTTTACATTTCACCCCAGAGTATTCATATTGCAGCTTAACCTTTACATACATGTAGGTACATATCCATAGTGCATAGGAAAAGGTTTTAGTGTTTAAGGTGGGAAACCCGATCAATTTAGCTTTTAAATTGAATTTTGACATCAGAAGAAAAGCTCATATTTCGCATTATTAATTATCAAATTACATTTCTCTATCTCATATTCTCTATCCCATTTCTCAATGTCCAGGCTAAATTTGAGGCCTCAGAGATGTTCTGAAGTTATCAGCTAAAAAGTATTGAATTATCCCGAAAAGTTGTATGTTTTATTTGAACATTTAAAGTCAATTTTTGTTTCTACCATAAAAACCACTGCATAAATGTAAATCAAATTCTAGAATACTATGTCTTTATTCAAGAATAGTGGGCGCCAAGTGAAAAAATTTGGGCTGATATCGGGCTACCCACCATTATGACACATATTAAGAGTTTCAGTAGGAAAGGCATGTACATTCTTATTATGAATTGGAGTGGTTTGCAATAGTTCACAAAATCTCATATAAAGTTAAAATTAAGAGTAAAAGGCTAGAAGAGCAGAGTGTGCCCCTTTAACACTTCCCATGCGGCACGCATCTGCAGACGACATTCCAAAATATCATAAAATTATTAAAAATGTCAAAATTAATAATTAGTTTCATTACTATATTGCATTGAAATAAGTACAAACATGCCTGCATTGAATCAGTAATCCTTGAGATAGACTTGGGAAAATTGGGAAAGGATTCTGTAAAATCTATTTTGTATTGGTAAAACTAATAGTAGTGTGGAAAGTGTTAAGTACAGTACAAAAAAACCTGTATCAAACCTGTAAGAGCAAACTCCCTGACTGATCGCATCACAAACGGTTCTATTCACCATTAAACACATCACATACAGATCTATCTGACGTACTGCTTGGATATGGCTTCACACTTGCTTAGGCCAAGAAAAAAAATACGAAGATCTGTCTCACATACCCACGGGCATAAGTATGTGCAGACACTTTTGCTACGTTCAGTTTTTAAAAATCTGTGAAAGTGCAACAATTTTTTAAAAAGGGGGCCAAAAACACACACAAATTAGAATTTCTGCATTTAGCATAGCTATTTGTTCTATTAAAAAAGCATAAAAGAGCATGTAGTATAGCTACCCAAATATATGTGAGACGTCGAATAGAGCAGTTATGTGATGTGGCCTATGATATAATCATGTATACAAATGTCTTTTGACGCAAAGTGTATTTTCGATTTATGTAATATTCTTATGGTTAAAAATTGTTGTCAAATCAAAAATATCCTAGTATTTATAAGGTGGATCACAATATATATCTAGACTTATAATGTATTTAAAAGTCCCCAACCCTTCTACATCAGTGTATAGGCAGGCAACAGAATCAGAAGTTGGCTAGCATATTATCAACCAAATTACGCCGCAAAAAAGTCTTATCTCACATGCTATGCTATATGCAATTTTTATTTTCTTAAATTCTAATTTAAATTTCTTTGCTTAATGCAGAAATTCTTTTTCTATTGCGTTTTTTCCCGACTTTTTCCATAGGAAAACTAAAAAAAGCCAACAATTGAGCTCATCACATAGAGGTATGCACTATGCAGCAAAGGTGAATCTATACTTACGCATGCGGGGTATGTGAAACAGATCTTTTTCCTTCTTATTGGCCTTAGTATAACTCTCATTGATCATTTCATTAGATGGATGTTATTTCACATCAATAGACCTGCCTGCTATCAGCCATTTTGTCTTGGTTAGTGTTCCCATCATGCAATGGTGTATACCTCTCACATTTCATCCTCTTTTTCAGATGCATAAACATGTAATATAGTACTAGGGACATATTCTTCCTCAGAGTACTTACTAATTGGTGCTCCCATCATGCAATCTGTTTGGTAGTCTCTTCTTCAGTCGTTTAAACATGGAGCATGCCAACAGCGTATGCTAGGAATACATCGGCTTAAAAGGATCCGATAAATCTCAATTCCATCATGCAACCTATTTGTTATATATTTTAGTCTCATTTCCAGCCGCTTAATACGGAGTACGTTTGGGAGAAGTATCTCCAAACAAATTCATATTTTTTACATATCCCATAACCCATCTTGTGAGCAGTTGTAACATCAATGCAACAGCCATCACAGCACAGCCAATCTAACCCAGGTTGTCTATACTCTATTTCAATTCCTCTGGACAGTGACGTAACTTAACAGGTGCAATATTTAGGCACATGCGTTAATGCACTGCAATAAGGCCAAACAAACAAAAGCTGACTTGCCCTTTGCGATCGACCCACATTTTTGGAAATCTAGGGTCGCTTTTTTTTCAAAGTAAAAAAAGAAAAGTCAAAAAAAAGAAGAAGCACATAACAATAAAAAAAAGATGAAAACGTGTTTTTGAGTAGAATCATCTTGTTTAAAAATAAAAAATAATAAAAAATTGTGTAGTATCTCCCTGTTTAAATTTAAAAAAATCAATTTAAAAAAAAAGAAATCAAAAAAAAAATCCGACTGTCCGACCCAGACTCTGGCCCTGAAAGGGCAAGTCCACTTTGTTTTTTTCTTTGGCCTAAGTGGATGACATGGTGACGTCACTGTCTCATAGAATTGAAATAAACTACTAGAAACCATGTCACATCAAGTTGAGTGACCTGACCTCGGCACATATTCTAGACACAGGTGAAGCTTTTTGAGATAGTTGAGAGCTAATATATAATGTCTTCTTTGATTGTAGATACATGTCTGACATTATGGTCCTGTCACTAGAATACATCGTATGTGGGGGTGTTGTCACCACCAAATTGATGTGACACAGACTAAGCAGTGGCGTACCGACCAGGCAGGGGGGGGGGGGCAAGTTGCCCCTCCCCCCCCCCCCCTTGGCTCCAAATACCGGGACGCTAAATTCGCACTACCGGGACGCTATATTCACCTAATAAAAAAAAAATAGGGCCTAGTTCAGAAAACACTGACGATTGGGCATTATTTGTTGACTGTTGTGCTATGTGGACTGCGAAATTTTGTTACCGTGCAAAAATTTGTGACCGTCCTATCTTTTGTGACCGTGCAAAAAAAAATTTGACCGTGCACATTTTTTTTGTTTTTGACCCCCCCCCCCCCCTTCCCCCACCACTTACGTGAAATTCACGAGGTGACTGACTGGGAAAAAATTTGGGGCAACCTTTTACGAAAATTTACGCCACTGCCGGGACGACATATACTTGCCCCCCTGGCTCACATGCCGCGGTACGCGCCTGAGACTAAGTTAATGTTGTCATTGTTGTGTTGCCCTCCAGTGCCAAAAGTCAGGTCTATCGGTCGATTTCCCTCTTTTTATCTTTTTTTTTTTTGTGCTAACAAATATTACTGACAGATCTTGGTTCATTCGAGACAAGTAGTATTGGTAAAAATGTTTTTAGAGTGACAATAGTTTAAGAACTATCTATTCAAGCAAACTTATACATTTCAAGCAGAAAACAGTAATATTTTGACAATTTGGGTAACATTTAAATCTTTAAAAAAATTAAAACCGCGACCATGTTTGAACATTTTAGGGTCAGTTGCTGAAGACAACACAACAATATTTTGTGTATGCATCATTTATCCGCAAATGTCAGAATTCATCTTAGACCGTGCAGTATCGTATAGTGCATGATATGCTTTAACCTTAAGAATATGCTTTGACATCACTGCACCGAGGTAGGTGAATGGGGTACACCACTATTAAGTGACAAAAACCCTGTGTTTACCGGCCTGACTGATCATGATTTGTAAATTTGAAATATTTGCCATAAAAACGTCTACTTTCTTATACATAAAATTTAACTTTTTAAAAATTAAAAAAGAATTTCAGATCTTACATTTTAAGATTTTAATAGTATTTAATTATAAAAAGAACAATGTTTGATTGACCGACAGACTTTACTTGTAGGGTTTGTTCACCCGTACAAAAGATTTCTGTCGCCAAAAGCATCATGCTCCAGCATCGGCTGTGAAGTTTATCATAACAAAACTACTCGCGATAAGAGGGGGTTTTCAGGCGATGTTAAAAAATATGAATACTCTCTTGCAATTTACACAGCTATATAAATAAAATAGTCTTTTATATACGAGGGGCGGTGTGGTCATTTTCTCGATCCACCTTCAAATGCATGATGTTGCTGATGAGCTGCAGATAAATATTGAGAAAGCAAATGTAAATGAAATTAATAAAAATGACAAACACGAGAATAAGGAATTGAAAGATATAATTATAATAAATCACACTTATAAAACATGGAGAATTGTATAACACTAACAGAAAGAAGATCTTAAAAATGTTGATCACTTACAGATCCCTGAAACAGGGAATAACAGGCATATCTCTATCTAAAACCATGATCACATATACATAGAACATTGTTCAGCATTTCGCATCAAATTAATCTAAAATTTAATGTGTCACTGTGCAATACTGGTTTTATAGATCATTGTCCAGAGTCCCACAGCTGGGAGGAATCCACATTTGCGAGGAATCTAAAAGGCTACCAAGTCACTTTAAAGTCTCTTAAAATTAACATTTCAAAAAAGACCAATATCCTTTTTCTTACGAATAGTATCCACTCACATTTATAAAACGTTGTTCGGAATTCCACGTCAGGCGCTAATACTTTGACTTTGTCTACGACTTTTGCTTGCGAGGATAGTTGGGCGTGTCTGTTCCATACTTGTACAACGTCGTCCAAGTTGCGTATACTAACACTTACTCCGCAGATTTCATCCTCTGAATGATAAAAGACAATTAAAGTCATGTTATGTGATCTTTGATAAGGGACAGCCTCTATCCTTTCGATTTTTACTGAGCACAATTATACAGAATGCTTTATGATGAAAATATAAATTTAAGTTCTGTGATGGTTTTATGGAAAATAAAGTCAAGATAGATTTACGAGTCCAGGAAAGTCTTTCCTGATTAGAGAGAAAATGTGTGAAAAAATCTGAAAAAGATCCCATTGAAGAAAATCAGACAAATACACCGCTATATATGATTGCTGATATTCAGAGCAATGATTTTGAATGCGAGTTGGTCGCCCTTGAAATTGGCAGCCGTAGTTACATATCCCCCAAAAATCTTGGTAGACTTAAATAAACTGCTCACAAAAAGTATCGAAACACTTAGAAAAGATCCAATATATAAAGGCTCGAAAGGGTATGCATTAATCGAAGCAAATAACCGAGTGCATAATTTTGTTCTGCGCATTTTGACACCTCGATCGATGAGATACGATGTTGCGGAGCAGAGTTATTGTCATTTTAATGGTCGTGGGTCCAGTTTCAAAAGTGACAATCATCCTATAGAAAGAGGTTTGCATTACTGTTTAGAATGATAAGATTTGTGCTTTTCAATAGGGATGAGTGTCACTTTTGAAACTGGACCCACGATCATTGAAATGACAATAACTCCGCTCTGCAACATCGTATCTCAACGATCGAGGTGTCAAAATACGTAGAACAAAAGTATGCACTTGGTTATTTGTTTCGATTAATGCATACCCTTTCGAGCTGTTATGTATTGGATCATTTCTAAGGTTTTCGATACTTTTTGTGAGCAGTTTATATACTCAAACTGTGCAATAGCCCTACTACTTTTAAAACATTCCGGGACAACATAAACAATTTGTCTATTCTATCATCTTTTTCAATTTCTTTCTCAATTCATGCTCACAAGGAACCCACATGGGACAATTATCCAACTTTCAACGTGCACTCATAATGTTTTATTGCAGGGCAGGTCCCTTTTATATGGATATATATTTTAATGTTTTAACATGTCTGTTTTGTTTTTATTTTTCATTGTTGTGTTCAGTATATTTCCCCCATTATCCCTGCGTTTATCCACCTAAATGGAGAACTGATCTGGGATTTAAATGTTTTTTCTTTATTGTGTATCGATTTTGTATGTGTTATGATGCTAATAAAGTGATAATAAAATTAATGCCAAATTTAATAAGACTTCTAGAAGTTCTGTTTGCACATGTTCAGAAGTTTGATTGGCAAAATAACCAAGATAACCTCTCCTGTAGACAGCCATGGGATGAACTTCGACCCTGGGAATTCCTTGCAACTATTATCATCATCAGTGATAATTTCAATAAGGTTGGGATAGTTATTATCATTGTAATGGACATTCCCTGCATATGATGGTCTTCAAACACATATGCCCAAGTAAAGTATACATACATGTACAAAGGGTATGTGGCTGCTCCGAAGGGGTTGTTTAAAGGTCAACAATGTGTAGGAATTGTTCCGACTCTGAGAGAGATTAGTAAAATCAATGCAACTACGCCGATGTTGATGTCTGAATAATGGCACGACCCCGTAGGGGTGCTATTGTGAGCATATCAACGTTTGCGCAAGTGCATTGATTTGTCTAATTTTCAACCTTACCCATTAGATAATAAAATTAACATTTTCAATGTTGTGCATACTTTTAATCTCTTTATAAGGCCATTTTTTTGTGTTCCCTCAGTGTCTGAATCTCAAAAATCAGGGTCGCAATTTTGTTCTTCTTTCTTAAGATTTAAATTTTGCCTAAGTTGTCAAAATATTACTATTTTCTGCTTGAAATGAATAAGTGTGCTTGAATATTTTTGCTTTTAAACTATAATCACACTAGAAACATTAGTCAAATTGACATTTACTAATTTTGTCTTGTCATGAACCACGGTCTGTCGGGAAAAATTATCAGCAAAAAAAAGGAAAAAATGAAAATCGACCGCCCAACCTGATTTCAAAATTTTTGGAACTTGACAGCAACACAACAATTTTTTCTTCTTTTCCTATCGCCCGCTGTAAAAATTAGTAAACCCATGCTGCGTGAACAACGAATCAAAACAAAGCGTGTGCTACGCGAATATATGGCACATACGCGGAGTGCAATTAGATACTTTCAATGCACTCCGCATATTTTTCTATTCTACATGAAGGGTCATCCTTAAAATAGTCTTATTCCAAAGTTTGAGTTGCATAACTCCAACATGGTTCTTATTTTTAGAAGTACAAGGTGACATGAAATTTGCCCATTGAGTAGTACACAAACAGGCAAGGTGGTTAACTGCCTTTGGCGGTAATTCACTGCATTTCGGCCTATAACAACTAAATGCGCCAAACATTTTAAAGATATAATGAAAAAAATGTGGGGCTTCTTCTAATATCACAATATGTTGATCAGCAAAAAAAGTTAAAGTGATCGGAGCACCCACCTTTATAAGAAGAATTGTAAAATGTATGCAACATGTTCCAGTACTGGTTAATTACCAGTCAGCTGTAGAACGGGAGCCCGTTTCAATTGAGGGCGCTCTGAAACGACGGGTGTACGTAACCAAGGTAACGCACACCCGTCAATTTGCGCAATGATTGAATTTTCCCCTTTTCAACCAATTATCTGCATAAAAAGTAACTATCCATCGAGTTGAGGGCAGCATAAGGTATCATAACTCCTTGACATCCAGTGACATCCAGTTAGATGATTTAATTTAACCTTTAACCGCAACATCACACGACACAAGCTTTAATTATGTTTTTTTTGACCGGTTTGCTGCGATGAGACCACCATTTTCTAGACGAGATTACACCATTTTATAGAATTTTTAGTGTAAGAGTGATAATTTTTACATTAAATATAAGCCCCGTAGTATTTAGAAGTGATGCCTTCGTAACGGTTATCTCTTTGATAAGAGAGTTATTTCGTTGATTAAGATCGGCAGAATCGGCTATTTATGAATTTTTAAAATTACTGTGACGTAAGGCCGTTTCCTTGCTAACGCAGTCCCGTTCTCAAGCCCGCCCTCTATTGAAAAGTGTTTTTTGTTCGCATTCCGGCGGGCGACGGACTTCCGTCAGTTGATGAATCGCCGTGTAAAAAATGACGGCAGTGCGCCACTAAATAGAGCGCCCTCAATTGAAACGGGGCCCTGTTCTACAGCTGACTGATTACTACTCACCTGGACTGATGGAATCAGCAAATTGTTCCCCTATTGTTGCTAATAATAATTCTTTCCATACTTTTGACTGTCAAATCAAACAAAACAAAAGAAAGTGATTAATCATCAATAACAGAACATAAAAGTTGTTGTTTCGGTTATCAAAAACTTCCTTGACCCAATGGTATTTGGGGAGCTGCATTGAAAAATGGTGGATGTTACAATCTAAGTGCGGATAGGTTTGCGCTAGAAATTGGCAGCACCCTAGTTGATGCGACGTGATTCTGATGATTCACCAGCAGCGAAATTACAGCGCTTTGAGCCATTTGGAAAAGGCGCTATATAAATACTGATTATTATTATTATTATTATTATTATTATTAAAACATATCAGGATGGGTTTGGACCACTTTTGGGAATACCTAAGTCAGTAAGAGCACTAGCGAGAGGTAAAAGGGTGTGAAGCATAAATGCTTCCCTTGTTAATTTGGCTAAAAACACTAAATGACCCTGAATGTGATGATATGCTGCCCCCATCTGGTAATACAATTCATGATGGTATTTTAGCTAAACTCTGCACAAAAAGAAAGTATCAACTTTTGTCGAGGCGCCCTATGTTCAATTCTTAGGACCCTAAAGAAAATTCAACACGTGGGAGAGAATATGCATATTGGCTATTTATACTCCCTTTCATAATCCCTTGGACATAATTCGCGTTATTTCACGCAAGCATATTTTGTTGTTGTTTTTGAGGCGCGGCGTCAAAATGCTTGACAGGCGCAATAAACATGAACAAGGTCACGCGCCGACGATTTCACGATTGACCAATTAGAATGCGCGATTATTTTTTTAAAGGGACTGGTACGCACTTCCGGGTTTACGCACATACGCACCTACGCATTACTACGCGAACCTACGCACATACGTACGCAACTCGCACGTACGCATGAGTTGATGGAATTATGTCCAAGGGATTATGAAAGGGAGTATAGATATGCCTATCTTATTAGTGCTGTTATCGAGATCTTTTTTTCATGTCGACATGTTGCTATTCTAGAATCTCGATATCGACATTATGTCGACATATTATGATCCAAATACCAAGCCGATTGTCCCCGCAAATAATGTCTGCGATAGTATAGAATATTACCGCAGATCGAAAATATCGCTAAGTCAATGTACACAAGTTAAAAGTCCTTATAGTATAATACGCCACGATCATTAATTCGCCAATTTTCTACATTTTTTTATTACAAAATCATTTTGAAACAATGTCAAACATTACGGACGGTTTAATGTCAATTATATCGACATCCCAAAGTTGATATCGACATGTCAGGATAATAGCCGATATCGACATAATGTCGACATCGTCCATGTCGATGACAGCCCTAGCCTATCTAATGTGTACCTCTTCTTTCTCTCCATGAAAAGACGATCATAATCCGAACATCTCACATCATCAATTGTTTCCAACACATGTATCTACTGGTGTGAGACTCATACAATGACCAGTATCATTTATGATGTTTGTAATCCAACACTTGTCTCTCCATTTCCGTGCAACCTTCCTTGTAATTTCAAATCGATGAGCAACTTCAGTTACATTAACTCCAGAAACTTTTCATGGACAGAAAGTGGAACACTTTAGATTTACAGATTTGTTTACGCTCTTTTCATTGGGGGGGGTATGCAAAACTTAAAATGGCCACTGCTTCATCAATATTGGTGCTATTGTGACAAATGAGGTGTCAAAATGCGCAGGAGTAAATGCCTGTTCTTTCCCACTTATTGAATTTCTTATGGGTTCTAAGAATTAAAGACAGGGCGGCTCGTAAAAAGTGTATATTTTCTTTTTGTGCAGTGTTTATTACAAATAAATTGCTTGCTGATGCAAAGTGGTGGACCAAGGTTTTTTCACAATCTGTCTAATTATTGTCTATACTGACCGCTTATCAATTATTAATATTTGTTTAAAATATTTATTTCAAATATATTGAAAATTGAAATGGTTAAATATTTTCAAACATCTGCATACGGCAGACTATCAAACATCCTCCGTAACTATCCCTACCATTATTAGTAATACTTACTGTGTGATGTTTTGGCACTTTAAATTTCCAATCACCTCCACTTGCATTGGTTGGTTCTTCCCTATGAGTGATACAATAAGATATGGAATTGATTTTCATTAGAATAGTTGAGGCAGCACTTTGTCATTTGGTATCGTCTCCTTTCGACATATTTTAATCAGTTACAAGTTGTATAAATAATCAAAGTATTCATTGAAAATGAATGTTTTCTTGAAATATGCAATTTTAAGTATTTACTTGTGCTCAAAGTTCAGCTCACTATATTCAGGGCAATGCTTTGGAATCGAGTGACTCCTTAATTCCATGAACAGATTTTAATCACTAATATGTTGCATATAATGCAACGTCGGGTAGAGTAGATGTTTGAATGGCAATAAAAAAAGGAGATTTCCAAAAAAAATTGTTTTCCATTTTCAAAATAAGTGCAGAAGTAATAATTGAAATTCTTGAATGTATGACATGTATGCATGTACAGGGTGTAAAAAAAACCTGCAACACTTTTTGCCAAGAGCAGTGCAATTTATACGGCAAATCACATATCGCCCTGAAACTTAGATACTCTGTTAAGACTTTTCTTGGCTATCAAATAGTCAAATTACAGCAATATCGATTATGGATTGGCTGAGATACTCAGGATTTAAGTAGGGAAGTACAAAACACGTTTTACATCGCTTATCCTGTATTTCCAGATTTTCTTGCCAAGTCAATATTAGCAAGACACTCCAAATTACAAAGTCTGTTGGTGCAAATCCCCTCCCCTCTTTCTCTCTTAAATGTAAGTAATAAAAGTGTGGTATAATATTCAAAAGATGAACAAATGAAGTAGTCCAGTAAAGATACGAATTGTTTTTTTATGAATCATTCATTATTAGTTTGTGATGGTGACATTATGGTGCAGCTCGACCCTCAAAATGCTGTCCTTGTTTCAAGACTCATCGTCAAGCACATTCCCGCATGAGAAGCACTACTTGACATGTCATCCGTGTGCGCCTTATTTCCTAAACAGCGTTGGTGATGCAGTTCCTAAGATCTTGGAGATTAGTTGATGGTGTCTGGCAGACTTGAGACTTAACATCACCCCCTAAGAAAAAAGGGTAATGGTGTAAGGTCTAGAGAGTGAGCGAGCAGCCCACTCCGTAGTATGTCCCAAACCAACAACTCTGTTTATCGGACAAACGATGTAAATCATGTTTTGCACTTGTCTACTTATATCTTAAACATCTCAGCGAATTGATAATCGTTAACGCTGTAATTTGAATATATGATAGTCAAGAAGTAGTCCTAACAGAATATCTAAGTTTTAGAGCGATATGTGATTTGCTGTAATTGTACAGCTCTCGGCAAAAAGTGTTGCGTTTTTTTTGTAGTACAATACCAGAATAACAGCAGAGATCTGTTCCGTGGAATAAAGAATCTGACCAATAAAACTACAGCCAAACTTGCAGTAATCAAGGATGAGAATGGCAAAGTACTGACAGAGGGGGCAGACATCAAAGAACGGTGGAAAAACTACTGCAAGGGTCTTTATGCGTCTCAAGAGGTCACTGGCATACAAACAGATATTGAGTGCAATGAAGAGGAGCCTGATATTCTTATATCTGAAGTCAAGAATGCCCTCAAGAAGCTTAAAACCAACAAAGCACCTGGCATAGACGATATTCCTGGCGAGCTACTCAAAAACACTGACGAACATGGAGTTTCAATCCTGTTACAGCTCTGCAACAAGATATGGCACACTCGGATATGGCCTGAAGACTGGAAAAAATCTGTTTTTCTCACCCTACCCAAAAAAGGAGATGTTAGCGAATGCAAGAACAACAGAACGATAGCTCTTATCCCACATGCAAGCAAAATTCTACTGCACATCCTTAATGAAAGATTGAGACCTCATCTCGAAAGAGAGCTTCCTCCAGAACAGGCTGGTTTTCGAAGAGGCCGTGGTACCAGAGATCATATAGCTAATATTCGCCACATCATTGAAAAATGCAAGGAATACAAGCGAAAGGCATACCTATGCTTCATAGATTATGCCAAAGCCTTTGACTGCGTGAGATATGGTCCTCTCTGGACTGCGCTACAAGCTCTAGGAGTCCCCAACCATCTAGTTCAACTACTAAAAAGCCTCTATGACGGCCAATTGGCTTGTGTGCGCACTGCTCAGGGAGACAGCGACTGGTTCAACCTCGGCCAAGGTGTGCGCCAAGGATGCATCCTTTCACCTACTCTGTTCAATTTGTATGCCGAGCACATCATGAGACATGTCCTTGATGGATGGAATGGCGGCATATCAGTAGGTGGCTGGCAGCTTCACAACTTACGTTATGCAGATGACACCACACTATTAGCCACAAGCCAGGAAGAGTTAGGCATCTTGCTGAAGAAGGTCAAAAATGAAAGTGAGAGCTTGGGCCTACGTCTCAATGTTGCCAAGACAAAGTTCATGGTCATCGGTGATGATGGAAATATTACCCCTCTTCTAGTTGACGGTCAAAATGTGGATCAGATCCAACAGTTCAATTTCCTCGGATCTCTCATCACACAAGAAGGAGGATGTCATACAGAAATCAGGCGTCGTTTGGCTATGGCTAGATCTGCAATGACACAGCTCTCAAAAATATGGGCTGACAGAGGCATCACTATATCAACCAAGGTACGTCTGGTCAAAGCACTTGTTTTTCCTATTTCAACCTACGGCTGTGAATCCTGGACGCTGACAACTGCAAGCTGCAATAAAATCAATGCATTTGAAATGTGGTGTTGGCGCCGGATGCTAAGGATCACCTGGGTCATGAAGAGAACCAACGCAAGTGTGCTACATGAGGTTGGTGTGAAGACAAGGCTACTTGGGCTGATCAATTCCCAAACTCTCTCTTATTTCGGTCATATTGCCAGGCGCCAAGGAAACTGTCTAGAGAAGGTGATCATGCAGGGCAAGATCGAGGGTGCACGCGGACCAGGCCGGCCAAGGTCAAGATGGTTTGACAGAATAAAAACTCTGGTTGGGCATCCTACTTCAGTCATTTATCGATTGGCTGCTGACCGACGAAGGTGGCGTGTCATCACCAAAGTCACGAGCTGTCAGTCATGACAGAAAAACGTACCAACCAACCAATACCAATCACCTGTTAAACTGCTATTGATCAAAGTGATTGGTATCATCAATGAATTTTTAGTACAGGGATACTTATGTGCTTCAAGTTGTTTGAAGCTACATGTGTTTCGGACCAAGATAAAGAATGTGTAGTATTTAGCCCTGTCATGAAATACCTCAAGAACAAGTCATCAATAAATATTCACTCTTACTCCCTGAACGATTGCATCTATTAGTATCGATCTGAACAATATCCACACATTATCTATTGTGCGCGTTGGTTCGAGTTTAGTTCTATAAAAACACTGGGTGGAGAAGCTATGTACAATTAGCACACATATACATGTAGTCAAATCAATTGGACACGGTGAATGTATGTGATAATTTAAAATGTTGAAATTGTTAGAAGTTTTTTCACTTTCACCGTGCCATCTTGTTTTTAACGTTAGTTTTGTGTCACAACAGCCTATGCTATTGTCGCAAGAGACTACCAATGCCCATACTAATCACCGCACTATTCAAACATGCCATGTCATACAGGTGCTATGAAACACACATAGTATCAGTTCTTATTCGACATTTCATTAGAGATCATTATCCCTGTACTAGAAAATCTTTGGTATCAGACTCCATCCATACATGCATCCATCCATATCGCCGTCGCTCCAGCTGTGTTAGAGCTGTCAGGCTTTTTCAGGTGGAACTCTCACAAAAGAGTTTGCAAATAGCATTCATACCACCACACTCCTTATTGATTTCCAAATACTGTCAGACCTTATTGATAGTCATTGATGGTCTGCTCGCAGTCCTCAAAATAAGTAACTGACCAGGCAGTAAATACAATGTATATTAACTCCAAAATTATAGCTCCTACATAAAAATATTCAACAACAAAGTTGTAAAGAAATTCCTCTTCATAAACATGATACATTATTCATTAAGATCGGTTAACAAATAAGCACGTTACATTGAAAAGGATAGAACAAAGTGCAGTTTACATTTTAATATTTGGGTTTTGAACATGCAGAACAGTGTGATAGGTATGTGTATGGGTTGCATTGATCAATTGATGCATCCCCAATCCCCGTCTTACTATCAACCGGTGAGTTTGTTGCTTCCAGTTAATCAATAATCTGCCTGTTGCTATTCCGAGGCTGTGTGTAGACGAACGAAATGTTAAAATGAAAAACGGACTTTGTTTTGGTTTAGGGCACATAACTGAGTTAATATTCATTCAATCTTTACGTGTAATATCTCAAATTAAAGACAAGAAATGTCCTTATCTCTTTTTTTGTAGGAGTTATAGTTTTGGAGTTGAGAGCATATTTATTACCTGGTCAGTTACTTATTTTGAGGACTGTATATACACAGCCATACAGGGTTGTAGCTAGACCAAATTGAGCGCCGGACAATTTTACTGACGGCGAACGGAGTAAGTGTAGCGAACGAAGTGCAGTGGATCATGGATTGGGGTCTAGAGGCCTTCTTAATGTTTTGAAGGGGTTATAAATGCACTCTGAGGGTTCCTGCAACATAATTTCTTGTTTTATGAGGCAGTTAAATGATTTTTTCCACAAATTGAAAAAAAAAAAAAAAAAAAAAAAATTTTTTTTTTTTTTTTTTTTTTTTAGTGCCGGATTTTTTACCCTTTTTTTCTAAGAGTGCTGGACGCTGGGCGCGACTGCCGGACGGCCCCGTCCGGGTCCGTCCGGCGTAGCTACAACCCTGCAGCCATAATCTTATGCCAGGCATGATGGTTACTTAGCTGCCAGTACCTGTGCAGGTATTGTATGCTAAGTACATGTATGGGAACTGTACAGTGCCTGTGCAGTACAACCAAAGTAGCTGCACAGTAGTGCAGTTACTTACTGGTATTGTGCAGCTGCTACTTTACTGGTACTTTAACTAATTACCCATACAGGTACCGGGAAAATATGTACCGGTACAGGTGCCCCCGTACCTATACATGAACTGCCAGCAGAGTAACCATGCTTCTAGGCATAGGAAAAGGGCTGTGTAGTTGTTTCACATGTCCTGAACATTGAAGCAGAGTGTTTTACTACCCATAAATAAGATTAATGAGATAATGAAACACGGATGGCCTAAATTATTAAACCCATGTCTGTCAAACAATCAATGTACTGTCATAAAAATCCAGTAATAAATGTGTTACAACTCTAAAGTAATACTCCTACTTGAAAGTATCAAATTAAAATAGTTATTGAGAGATTTCCCTTGAGAGATTTCCCTTATTTAATTTGAGATCTGGCATCAGGGTTGTAGCTACGCCGGACGGACCCGGACGGGGCCGTCCGGCAGTCGCGCCCAGCGTCCAGCACTCTTAGAAAAAAAGGGTAAAAAATCCGGCACTAAAAAAAAAAAAAAAAAAAAAAAAAATTTTTTTTTTTTTTTTTTTTTTCAATTTGTGGAAAAAATCATTTAACTGCCTCATAAAACAAGAAATTATGTTGCAGGAACCCTCAGAGTGCATTTATAACCCCTTCAAAACATTAAGAAGGCCTCTAGACCCCAATCCATGATCCACTGCACTTCGTTCGCTACACTTACTCCGTTCGCCGTCAGTAAAATTGTCCGGCGCTCAATTTGGTCTAGCTACAACCCTGTCTGGCATGTGAAGAATGGTTTGATATCAAGGAAGTTACAATACCAAAAGTAAGATAAAGTATGGTTTCTATTTGTGCATTTTCCTTTTCTATACACAGACTCAGTTACAGGCAAATTATTGATTACTGGTGGTAGTTGCAGTCATGGCCTGATTTTTTTTTCTCCCCGGGAAGCGATTCCAAATTTCCCTCCCAAAATGGAATGCTTTTCTTAATGAAAGAGTAAAATTTCCTTCCAAATGCTAAAATTTCCCTCCAAACGCTCAAATTTCCCTGCAAGGAGCTTTCCGTATTGCCTACTTTTTCAGCCTGTGGTTGCAGTACTAATTCACCGGTTGATGCCCTGGTTGGATAGTCCGCCAGCCGCATTGTTCTGATGGACAGGGCCGTCAGAAGGGGGGGGGGGTGCGTTGGGTGCGGACGCACCCCCCTTGAAAATCTTTTCTTTTTTTAATTTTTTTTTTTAAGGTAACATGTTGTTTTATGAAGGGAAAATGAGGTCAACGATGGCAAGATACATGGAAATTGTGTCCTAAATTCGCTTTAATGCTCAGAGCTTCCGGGGGCTTCGCCCCCTGGACCCCCACCAGGGGCCCAACCGCGGGCCCCTGGACCCCACCCGTTATTGACTTCGCGCTCGCATCGTCAGCGTGCTGCAGCACTAACACTCTGACGTCATATTACTACTTATCGTCATATTACTACTTATCGTGAAAACGCACCCCCCTTTCCGGTAAAAATCGTGAAAACGCACCCCCCTTTCCGGTAAAAAATCGTGAAAACGCACCCCCCTTGGGCAAAAGTTGCTGACGGCCCTGGATGGATCAATATTGCACACATCCTTTACCTGTCATACTCCACCGTGTTGATAAGAAAATGTGAAATTGAAAATCATACTTCACCTAACATTTGGGATTGTAACTTCCTCGACAATCAGCCATTTTTAGCATGCAATATCTCAAATTAAAGAGGAGAAATTTCTCAAAAACTTTTAATATAATTTAATGTTTTATGTAGGTGTTATACTTTTTACAGTTATTTGACCATTTATTACCAATATGTTTTATGGAGGTGTTATACTTTTACAGTTATTGGACCATTTATTACCAATATGTTTTATGTGGGTGTTATACTTTTACAGTTATTGGACCATTTCTTACCTGGTATGGGTGTTTTTGATTGCTGTAATTTGCCTTGAATACTTACCATACAGGTTTCCTCTCTTCTTTCATTAAATGATAACTGAATCTGATGCCTAATTTGTCTACATCGGGAATATTATTATACACGCTCCAGAAACTCTGCAAGATAAATACAGACAATACAATAACATTAGTAAAGACTCCCATCACACTCCAGAAAGTCTGTACATAAATACACAAAATACAATAACATTAGCAAACACTCCCATCATGCTCCAGAAACTCTGTGTTATAAAAAAAAAAAAAAAAATTAAAAAAGTTCTCTGTAAGCATGGATAAACAACAACAAAAAAACGCAAAAAAAAAAAAAATTGCATACATCATAGCCTATTTTCTCAGAAGAAAAAAAATTGCACAGCACTTAGCTTTTTTGCACAATGTTTCTGAGACAGACTTTCTTCTTTGTTTGGCCTCACAAAGATTCTACTTCTGGAATCCTACTGGTTGACTGTGGAGAGGAGGCAGAGGTTGCAACTGCAACAAGGGACCATAGAATTTGGAGGTATCTCTCAAGGCAGGCATCAAGTGCAGTTTTGCATGCGCTGTTCAATAATATCTTTCCTTGTGTGCATGCACCCTTAAATAACATTTTGCCCTCAAATTTTCATTTTTGTTGTTGAACATTTTCACAATTTCTGTTTTTTTTAGAAAAAAAATCACCAAATATTCCCAACAATTTTGACCCCATCCCCCCTAAAAAAAACCTCCTGACCGACCATTCCCAACAATTTTGACCCCACCCTTTAAAAAACCTGCTGACCGACCGACGCTACCTGAGAGGTCAGTTTGCCCTACAACAGTTTTGGTTGTTTTGTTGCTTAACCCTAAGTTAAAGGCATATTATGTGATCTTTTCCAGAGAGCGCCCTCTATTCATGATTTTTTTTAGAAAGTAGATTTTCTTGCAGATTTACATTTCCGATCATAAATCATACATACATTCCAAGTTACAGAGCGATACGATTCCTAATTACCTCAAAATCATGGTTTTAGAGTGAATTTAGAGTGAAAAATATAAACTGTCGGGATTCCGACAGTTTATTTTCACTCTAAAACCATGATTTTGAAGTAATTAAGAATCGTATCGCCCTGTAACTTGGAATGTATGCATGATTTATGATCAGAAATGTAAATCTGCAAGAAAATCTGCTTTCTATTTTTTTTTCGATGTTGAGGGCGTTCCCTGGAAAGATCACATAATATATCTTTAATATTACCTCAACAGTCGTAACTGTGTAAATCTTCTGTAGATTTGCTACACACTGAGCTGCCGTTGATCCTGGGATTGATCTGAAAAGATAAATTAAAAGGAGTAAAGTTTTATTTTAAAGGTTGATAGTCACATTTAAACTTGAAATCAGGGCTCAAATTCTTCGATGCCCCACCTAGTTGCCTTCAATTTCTGGCTGTTTTCACTCCATTCAAAAGTACATAATTGCCTTGAAAAAGTTTGTGCCCCTTTCAAATTGCCTTAAATTAAATTGCATGCCCTCTTCATTTCTTATTTTGAGGCCTGCTTGAAATATGATACACATTTGATGAATTATGAAACTACATGTAGACTCTGGTGTGGAAGGTTCATTCTACTGATCCAGTGGAAGGTACTCATGTGCACGTTTCAGATATACGTCTATCCTTTGTCAACTCCCGTCACTTTTGAGGGTGTAAATTTTGACCCCATGCAAAGGTCAACGACCTTTTTACGTTTGACCCTATAACTTGCTAACCAAACACCGTAAGTAGGGCAAACTATACTTTTTCGGAATCCTTGTGCTCAGACGAACAATTTAGTAGGTTTCTTAGCTTAAATAAAGGTAGATGTTCCGATTTTCAACTTGAAGTTTCTATTCTACATGAAAGGTCATCCTTAAAAAAAATCGTGTTCCAAAGTTTGAGTTGCATAACTCTAATGGTTCTTATTTTAGATGCACAAGATGCTGTGAACTGTACCCATTGAGTAGTACACAAACTATATCGGTGGTTACCACCATTCGCGGTAATTCGACGTTATTTCATCAATTTCTCCGTAATTATACCGATTTAAGTCGTCAAATTTCAGTATGATGATGAGAAAAATACGAGCTTTCATATGATATGAAAATCTCTATATGTTTGAAATAATTCTGTGTTACGAAAATGTGATCGGGTCATCTACCTTTTAAGTCATTTTAATTTTCGGACCCCTGTATGGCGGCCATTTTGGAATTTGCTCTATTAAAGAACCTTCACAAAGAAACCAAGGTAGGAAGAAAATGGTCACGGAATCCAAGATTATGACTCTACTAATACATGTATGATCCACATTGGGTTGCAATCAGTCTTTGTATAGATTCAGCTTATTTCACAACATAACCTCAGATCACCTTTGACCTTGATATGTGACCTTTGACCTCATTGACATATTAAGGTTTCCATGTAACATCTTTGTACCAAGTAGGTTGCTGATCTGTTCTCCTTCAGTCAAAAGATCAATAATAAGCAACACATAAGCTTAAAAGATTGTAGAGTGTCCATGTATGAACTGTTTATGTATGGCAACTTTTCACACAATACAGGGTGTATCAAAAAAATAGGACTCTGTTTCATGACGGTGTTTCATGACGGTGTAATTCTTATTATAATCATTGGACCATGACCAATTTAGTATAAATGTAAAGCCCAATTACTTATTATTATATCCTGAAAATATAAGATCAATTCGATGCAAAATAAGAAAACTAGCGTACTTTGCGTAAACCATGTCATTTACTGGTTTGGTTTGTACAATGGGATCTTCATGTACAGACCAGTAAATACATTGTATAACCTGGTTTATGTTTCGATACGTTATAATAATTGTCAACATAGTAAATAATCTATCAGTCAATAGCAAAGTTTGGTTTGGTAATCCATTTAATTCTGGCACAAATCAATACTGGCTAAAAATATCCACAAAACAGATGCATGTATATTCTGTGCAAATTAAAAAAAGTTTTGATAGGTAGATGACCCGATCACATTTTCATAACACAGATTTTTCTCAAACATATCAAAGATCATATTTTTCTGATTAACATACTGAAATTTGACGGTCCAAATCAGTAGGATTACGAAGAAATTGGTGAAATAACATCGAATTACCGCGAAAAGTGGTTAACCACCAATATAGTTTGTGTACAACTCAATGGGCACATTTCACGGCATCTTGTGCGTCTAAAATAAGAACCATTAGAGTTATGCAACTCAAACTTTGAAATACGACTTTTTTGAGGATAACCTTTCATGTCGAATAGAAAACTTCAAGTTGAAAATCGGAACATCTACCTTCAATCAGTTCTCAAACCCACTGTGGATGGTTCATTAAGTTACAAATCGAGCACTTTCATGTTACTCGACTATTACTGTGTGCATTCCCATTGTACAAACCAGTAAATGACATGGTTTACACAAAGTACGCTAGTTTTCTTATTTTCCAACGGATTGATCTCATATTTTCAGGATACCATAATAATTAATTGGGCTTTACATTGAGACTAAATTGGTCATGGTCCAATGATTGTAATAAGATTAAGACCGTCATAAAACAGAGTCCTAACTTTTTTGATACACCCCGTACAAGGAAACATGAACCCACAAACCCATATGACCCATCTTGAAAAGAATATAAGCCTATTAAATACCAGTTACTACAAACCACATGGGATGTCACAATCAGGAAGTAAGTGTTCACTTACATCCCCTATTCCGGATAAATGAAAACTGCAGTGCACAATTTGTAGGTAGGGTTGTAATAATAATGTAATTGCTAGCAGTTAGTAAAATAAACTTAATTAAAACACCATTTACTATAGATAATCCATAAATGTTATATTAAATGCCATTAAAAGCCCGGATAACTTGTTTCAAACTCGCTTGTACAATGTACAACCGTTAGAAACTAAAACTATGCTGTTAAAACTTGCCAAATAAGCAGTCTTTGAAGATGAAGTACCTTGTTTTAATGAACTCTACTTTATTTATTATTATTGTTATATTTATGCATGTGTGTGGGAGAGGTGGGTGGGGGTGTGGGTACGTGTGGGTAAGACTGTTTGAAGGTATGTGTATGTTCATCTCGTGAGAGGATCTTTTTATTGTAAAATTTATGAAAGTGTGTGGGAGAGGTCTGGTGTGGTGTGGGGTGGTGTGGGGGTGTGTGTGTGTGGGGGGGTGCGTTTTGTTTGAGGGTATGTGTATGTTCATCTCGTGAGAGGATCTTTTTATTGTTAAATTTATGATAGTGTGTGGGAGAGGTCTGGTGTGGGGTGGGGTACGTGTGGGTAAGGCTGTTTGAGGGTATGTGTATGTTCATCTCATGAGAGTGTTATTGGTATCACATGTTTTATATAAATGTCTTTGTATTTTATATTTATATTTTAATGTATCTCTTTGAATGTTTTTATAATATTGTAAGTGCAATGCAATTTGGCTTTTAAGCCACGATTTTGTATTTTTCAATAAACCAATCTATAAACCAATCTATACCTATCCTCATGATGCAAATATGGTGCAAAATATGGTGTAAAATATGTTTAAAAACAATGTTTTTCCTGAAGGCTCGGAAATCCCAAAACTGCAATTTCTACATTGTAATTCTTGTGTTTGACCTCCATATCCGGGTCAACTTATGAACCAGAATGTAAACATTTATAACCAGAGGGGGTTAATCTCAAGTTTTACTAGATTTAGGAAAAAATCCAAAAAGGTAAGCAATTGGCACCAACATCAAGTTTAAAAATATTCCAATCTTTACATAAATAAATGTCACTATCATTGTCAAAGAACATTAATAAATAGATACTTGATGTTTGTTTATGAGCAAGTTTATTGATTATATTTAACTACAGATTGCAATTATTAATTTTAGGAAAATAGGAGTAATTGTTGTAAAGTTATGTTCTGTCCCGGAATGTCAGAACGATACAAAAATGCCTTCCTATTCATCCTACAGTGATATGCCTGTGTGTCAGAATGTTTAGAACTGCAGTTAAAGGTACATGTAGATGACCCGATTTTCGTTACACAGAATTATTTCAAACATATGGAGATTTTCATATCATATGAAAGCTCGTATTTTTCTCATCATCATACTGAAATTTGACGGCCTAATTGACGGTATAATGACAGAGAAATCGACGAAATAGCGTTGAATTACCACGAATGGTGGTTACCACCGATATAGTTTGTGTACTACTCAATGGGTACAGTTCACAGCATCTTGTGGGTCTAAAATAGGAACCATAATAGCCTATGCATCTCAAATTTTGGGACACAACGTTTTTAAGGATGACCTTTCATGTAGAATAGAAAACTTCAAGTTGAAAATCGGAACAGGGGTGGGGGGCAGGGGGGTGGGGGCAGGGGGGTGCAGGGGGGCACAGTGCCCCCCCCTGAAGGTGCTCATCAGGAAATTCAAACCTACCCACCAGGAAAAATAGGGGGAAGGGAAAAGAGGAAAAGAAGGGGGAAAGGGAAAGAAAAGAGAGAGAGAAAGGAAAAAGGGAGGAAAAAGAAAAAGGAAAAGGAGAAAAAAAGGGGAAAGAAAGAAAAGAAGAAAGGGAAAGAAAGAAAGAAAATTTCGCAGTACAACAGTTAAGGCCCCTTGCAATTAAATGTGAGTTTACTGTTGCCCGCGCGCGTCCAAAAGTCACCCGCGTGATATATGTAATATTTTTAAAATATTTAATTATTTCATTGTTTACAGCTTTTTCATAAGCTTTTTAACACTTTTCTGACGATAAAATTAGCCGATGAGCCGCAATTGCAATACTTCCGGGTTGGGAAAACATTTCTGGGAAGTAAAAAACTCTGCACGAAACTTGCAACTGTCGCTTTGTATTGAAATGTGTGCATTTGAAGCATATTCGTAGGCACAGCAATTGATTACTGCGCAATCGCTTCAGCGCATGACGTCACATCAAAACCGCCAAACTTTTTTTGAGTTTTCTAGTGCATTCTGGGTAATATTTCAGGTTTGTTTACAATCGCAATCTTTAAAATTCTCCAAGCTAGCGTAACCATTTTTTTTTACAAACATCGATCGAATATCTCATTAATATTCAAAATAGGGATGCAAATATGAGTAGACTCCTTTATAAAAGAAACAAAATGCAAAGCCAAGGCAGTAGGTGGTGGTAGGACATAATTAACAGCATTTGAATTGTATTCGTACCTTGGATAATAGTTAACAATGCCGACAATATTAAATCAGGTGACTTTACCCCAAAATATTACAATATTAATATTAGATAGTCACCTCGTCCTGCTTTTCAAAAACGCAACAGTAAACTCACATTTAATTGCAAGGGGCCTAACAAATTGTTGACTGTTGTGCTTTTTGTACTGCGAAATTTTGTGACCGTGCGAAATTTTGTGACCGAGCGAAATTTTGTGACTGTGCAAAATTTTGTGACCGTGCGAAATTTTGTGACCGTGCAAATTTTTTTTCAACCCCCCCCCCCCCCCCACCACTTACGTGAAATTCACGAGGTGACTGACTGGGAAAAAATTTGGGGCAACCTTTTACGAAAAATTCCGGGACGGAATTATTCTAACCAGGAATTTTTTTGGCTGTGCCCCCCCTGACAACCAACCTCTGTTACGCCCCTGTGTACATGTTACTTGAATATTAAACACATGGCCGGACTTACCATTGGGCCAGATGGGCCCAGGCCGAGGGCCCAAATCCAGAAAAAATAAGATAAAAATAAATTACCAACACTAAAGACTGGTCAGATTAGGAAAGCGTAGTAACATTTCTTGCACTACGAGCATTTGGCCCTAAAATGATTGGCCCTAAAATAATCATTTTAGAACCTAAAATAATCATTTTAGAAACTTGTACAAAGCCAAACTGTACCTCAATATGGCCAAATCAGTGTAAAATAGGGAGTTCCTTTAGTATACCCTACCACTGCATGTCGTCAATGGGGGCTTTTAAAGAACGACCCATACGCTTACACAGTGAGTATTACAAATGGTAGGGTATTCTACTTCTAGGCCAAGTAAAACAAAACAACAGTTGATCGTCCGGATTTTTCAAAAAAAGGATGCGGGAGGGAGGGGCTTGTTCTTTATTATTTACTAATTTTTTTCCAAGATGGCCACCGGCTTTTTGAAGTAAAGATTTTAAAGTCTGGGCCTCTTTACATTGTATACTTTTCATGGATATGCATTTATTTAATGTACAGATACAGTTGCGGCACGAAAAAAGGATGCGGCCGGGGATGATCAACTGGGTCATTCCATGCCAAATCAACAAATGGGTTGGTAGGTCACCCTCTCAGATTTGGCTGAAATTAATTTCTAGAGTACATCTATACATCAAATGAACACATGCCAAAAACTAGCGCTCAGCTCCAAGCAGTTTTGAAAATATGGCCCATTGAAATTTGACACCGATGCCCCCTTTTTGGCTTCCCGAGTCGCGTCGTGAAATAAATTGAATTTTGAATCGTGCATAATCTTGACTTTGGTAAAAGATATAAAGCTGGACATTGCTACCTAGGGTGACTTCTACCCAAATAACCAGAAAATGGCATCAGAAACAGTGTATCTCACTCGTCAACTTATTGTGCTATAGGTCTACGAACATGCCTTCATTTTGTGGAAAATTGAATATATTTTATTTTCAGACCCCCCTAAAACATGGAAATAGGTATCACAGAATGTGCAATTCTTTTGATGATGTTGTATAGCCATGTTACTTTACTCCCAAACGAGTGTAGGTCTTTCAGACCTTTAATTACATGATAGTGGGACCCAAAGATGGCTCCGCAGAAAAAATCATGAAAAAAGCCCCCCCTGCCTGATGACCTTTGACCCCGTAGTCAAATACCGACAAACTTGAAACATCGCATATTGTTAAACTGACATCAGTCTACTGCAACATGGTTAAATCAGATTCTGAAACTTGGGTATTTTGTCAATTTATGACCATTTTCAGAGGACTGACTATTGGGTCATGTCCGTGTCAAATCAACCAGTGGTCCCCAGGTGACCCTCTCAGATTTTGATGACATTTCATTAGAATGATTGAATGAATGTGGCTCAAATGAACACATAAATACAAAAATAACAATCAGACGTCATGTACTTTTCGAGCTATGGCCATTTTAAATTTGCGCAAAATGGCCGATTTTCACGCTCGCGAGTCGCGAAAAGTGACTTTTTGACTTCTTTCAGATTTCAAAAGCTCATAAATCTGTCTTCGTAGCAGGCAAAGAGTTAAAAGGTGGTGTTTGCCTAACTTTTGCCTAATTTCATGAATCTGCAATCAGATTAAATGTATCTCTTTTAGATTTAAAGTTATATTCACACAAAGTAGGCCCACACTTCGTGAAACTTTTTGTTGTTGTGATTTTCAGGGTCACCATATCATATGCCGATTTGAGGGGTCACATGGGTCCCCTGTTTCTTAGGCATCATCTATGGTCACCTATCTACAAGCATGAGTAAAAAGAGGCTAAACAAAGCATTAATTAAAAAGTTATATATACTCAAAGTAGGCTCCAGCCAGGAAAATGGATAAAATATTCCATCGGTCTTGACCCCGGTTGACCCCGTGGTCAATATTGAAATATTTGTTGATATTCATACCAGTTAAACATAATTAAGTATTATACCAATATACACACAGAATTTCAGCTTTAACCTAGTAGATTGAAAATATTGGCATTTTTACACAAATTTGATGTCAAATACCATGCATCGTATGGGCTTAGGCCTACCTATGTTTAACTGGTATGAATATCAAAAAATATGGAGTATTTTGGCCATTAACTGTTTAATTAATGTTTTGTTTAGCCTCTCTTTACTCATGCTTGTAGATAGGACAGGTGACCATAGATGATGCCTAAGAAACATGGGACCCATGTGACCCTCAATTTGGCATATGGTGACCCCGAAAATCACAACAAAAATTGTTTCATTTTGTTCAAATAAATTTAAATTATATAATTTTTTATATAGCGATTATTATTACCTTTTTGTCTCGAATTGTTTGGAGAATAATAACGAGTTTCATTCGTAGATTATGAAATTCAACTGAACTCATTTGGTCCAAAATGCTGCATTGCACATGTGCTGGTATGTCAGAACAGCGACGAAATCATGAAATGTACATTAAAATTAAAAGTATGAATGTCAGAAACCAAACAAACAAAAAACATAAAGACAGCTGGTTCGCGGCACGGCAGCCGGTGTCAACTGTCATGTTAAAAATGCACGTTGTTAAATCATCCTACCTATCCAACCAAAACGTCCACGGACTGTTTAGTGGTACTCTGGTTTCTCTACTCAGCCGCGGATGGTATGGAATCAAAGTTAAGTTCCCCGTCATCGGACAGAGATAATGAATTATCCATTTCGCAGTCTGCGATTGTCTGAACTCAGTAGCCGCCATCTTACCGGGACAAACTCGTACAACATCAACAGCTGGTTGAGGTTGCCCAAATTATACTCCCAAAATGCGCCCAATATCAATCAATTAGCGAGAATAGCCCAGCAGGTGTATAGGTAGGGGGGGGGGGGGGGGGGGGGGGGGGGGGGGGGGGGGGGGGAGGGGGGGGGGGTGTGTGGGGGATGGGAGGGTGGCTGGTACCAATAACGCCTTTTGACAGCCTGTCACTGCATGAACCCCTTTTTAAATTAAATGCTCAACCATTGTGTAAAAACTCACTCTAAAAATGATAAACGGTCAAGATGAGACTCAATGCCATAGTGGGTGAGGTCAGTGGCTAAATTGGTGAATTGGCCGGGGCAGGTAAAATTCCCGGTGGTCCTTTTTGGGGGTGTTCAACGCAATGCTCTTTTGATCTAGTAGAATCGCCATGGTGAGTTTGTCAAAATTACAAATGATGTCGATATTTTACTCATTTGGACCCAGGCGCGTAGCCAGCATTGTCATTCCGGGGGGGGGGGGGGGGGGGAACAGTATGCCCCCCCCCCCCCCCTGCCCCCACGCTGGCTACGCTACTGTTTTGGACCGCCAATTGAGAATGATACACGCCGCACTGGGTTGCACTAGAACATTTATCTCCTGCCGCCACCATGGAGCCAAGTGGCGTAACCAGAGGAGGGGGTGGGGCAGATCCGATATTTAGAGTCATGTTGGTTGCGACTCGACACTGTCGTCGAGATTGGTACTGTTGGTTTTGAATACCTGTTTTTTGCGCGCGGTTTTGGTCAAAACATGTCCTAACCCTCTTGTCGGTTCACTTCATTTTTCGCCCCCACACCCACACCCCCCCCCCCCCCCAAACACGCCCAATATGAAAAACCTGACTTCTATACTACGCCACTGATGGAGCCTGTTGGTCATTGTCGGTTGATATTACAAGTTGATAAGGCTCAAGATTTCCGAACCACTAGATATAACACATGAGATGCTAAATCTGCAACATCTTTAATTGAGCCTGCTCATATGACTCAAAATATGGGTCGGTATTCATTGAACACTCCCCCCCCCCCCCCCCCCCCCCCCCCCCCCCCCCCGCCCCCCCCCCCCCCCCCCCCCCCCCCCCCCCCCCCCCCCCCCCCCCCCCCCCCCCCCCCCCAGTCACGTAAGACAGTAGACTATTTTTTCAATACGGTTCACTGGAGTGATAAGACTGGGGCACTTCCCACCCAGGACCCACCCCCACCCACCGCCTATTCTTGGAACCCCCCCTCATCATTGAAGAACAATATACCAGCAGAGGGCATAAATCAGTCCTGGCATAATAACAATTCCATTGAATGGAATGGGGGCGATCCAAGAGAGAGAAGCATGTTTTGTAACCAACATCTGTTTCATACCAAAATACCAGGGAAAAGTGTATGTATTTTCTATAATTCAAACCAAAAAAAGATTCAAAACACCGCAGTTAGTAAAAAAATAGTACAGGAAACCATAAAGTTGATTTGTGTGCATGGAGGGGGGGGGGGGGGGGGGGGGGGGTACAGCTCTGAAGAACAATCTAGGTATATATGACCTTGGTCAACAAGATAAGCTAGTCAAACAAGATAAGCTATATGTCTCTCTGTTAGGAGTAGCACATCTCTAATCAACTAAACAAATATAGCTTTGACTCCAGCACAGACTGCGGGTACTGTTGAAATAAACTGCATAGGTACGTGTAATTTACAAAGACTACAAACATGGCGGCCCCCACTTATGTCTAGAAGACCAAAATGTGTAAGTTTTTGCAATCTCATGCTATAAGGGTGCTTCGCCCCAATTTCGCCCCCAAAAATAAGGGCCCGAATCAGGGTATAATAAGTTTTACAACTCTATACGCTCCATAGAATATTACATTACGGCCCGTTTTGATATGGGTTTGGGCGTGAAATAGATGTATAGCAGTCATGTCATGTGATCACAACAAACCAACGTCATTCAACTTCACGCTTCAACTGCTCAGCTTCACAATACTCAAAACGTCATAGAACTGTGCTAGCTACATCATGTCAATGAATCAATTGAAAAGGTCGCTTTGCCTCGAGAAAAGCTCGCTGTGTGGAGCTAAACCACTTGTGGCCTTGTGGTTGGAGCTCTTATTAAGCAACCAAAGTACACTTGGTTCTGGTTTCAAATCTCCCAGATATTTAAATTCTCATGTTCCTATTATTTTTATATCATTCCATGGAATGGTATAGAATTAAAATCCCATACAAATTTCGCATTGAAAAATACCTCATGAATATCAAATTAATCAAGTATGATATAGCCAATGCACTCATAATGCTTGTCACTCTGTCAATTTTGAGTACAACATCCTATACATTTCATCATTGTTATTAAAATATCAGTGAGAAACTTTAAAAAATATTGTTAATAACCTTTTCCCTTGAAATAATGTCTCAAGAATACAAAATTATAAGAACTGTCCATGCCTTTATAATTATACAGGGTGAGTCAAAAGACTGCAATAGTGAAAGAAGCCATTTTGTTTTCAAAACCAAAATGAATTTTAAAGTTTTTAAACGTTGCAAGAATGATATATTTATCCTAACTTGCGTGAAAAAAATGAAGTCAATATCATTTTCCGTTTTCCTTTGGTGAACCTTTTGACCAGTGCACCATTTCACACGTTTGTCCACGAGATACCCAAATATGCATCAGATTACAAAATGTGCCTCTCATTCAAATTTGGAAACTTGAGTTCATTTGTGATGTTATTGGAATTTGATGCATCCTTTCTTGTTTACATGTGAGTTAGCATAATCTAAATATAATCATACCCGTGCTATGAAAGCCTTATAATGTTCTAAATTTTAATAAAAAACTGAAATTTTCCATTTTTTGTTGGCGGGATATTCAAATACGAAAATGCAATGTGTGCCATTTTAATGAAAATCACTATGCTCGTGGACAAACAGGTAAATTTGGTTGTGCAGCAAAGAGGATCACCAAAGACAAACGAAAAATGCGATCGACTTCATTTTGTCCACAAAGTTCGATTAAATACATCATTCTTGCAACGTTTAAAAAGTTTTAAAATTCATTTTGTTTGAAAACATAATGGCTTCTTTCCACTATTGCAGTCTTTTTGACTCACCCAGTACCTAGAATACCAACCGAAAAGGCTAAGTTTATTCAGGGTCTCGATTCGATTTGTAGCATGTAAGGTGTGATAATTAATACTTGGTTGCTTCGTTAGTGTTCCTGATGTGTGGGACGTAGCAATCTGAGATGAGATGATATTTTACGTATTTGACTTATACAGGGTGTATCAAAAAAAATAGGACACTTTTTCATGACGTCGCGTCGTAATACTTGTTATAATCATTGAATCATGACCAATTTAGTCTCAATGTAAAGTCCAATTAATTATAATAATTATGAGAAAATATGAGATCAATCGATGAAAAATAAGAAAACTAGCACAATTTGCGTAAGCCATGTCATTTACTGGTTTACAATGGGATTTATAATGTATAGACCAGTAAATAACATGGATTACGTTTCTACAGGCTGTAACAAAAAAAGTTATACAGTTTTGAAAAAAATATTAAAAGTACCTCTCGTAGAATTCTGTTTCATGTTTTAATGACTTGCAAAGGAAATTTTCTTAGCTTTTGAATAAGCTTTGTTTTATGACAATCGATGGTCGGTAAGCAGAGATATGATCAATTGTCTAAAGTAGTCATGAAATCACCTGGGCCACTTTTGGTTTAATCAATGGTAAACCACTTGATAAATATTAATGGAATCGAACCAGGAACATAGCAGTAGAGCGCTCTTGTTAGACCAACAATGTTCATTTCAAGTGTAACAGTATTACGACGAAAGTTAGGTCTTTACAAATATTATTTATTTATTTTATGAATTTATTTATTCAAATGAAATAAAACTATTGAAAAAGAATTATATTGTTCTCTTAATGTTCCTTGCATGATACCCTAATCATTTAAGTTATACAAGATATAAGATTGTATGATATTGTGGAAAGTGGCCCAACCCGATTTCTAGACGACTCAGTAGATTAGTCATAACTTTTAAACGCAAGTAGTTAATAAAATTCCATTAAAATGGAAAGTTGGCGGTCAAAAGGAAATTGCGATATAAGGCAAATAGAAAGAGCAAAAATAGCAACATTTGTAAATACGGCTTTTAGTTGCTAAAATGATGTGACAGAAGAAGCAAGCGCATAGATGATAATTGTGCAGATTCTTGCATGGCATTACTAGAAAGCAATATAAATTACAGCCATAGTTTAGTGATAAACACGGTTTAACATTCAATTTAAGTTTTAAATATATGTCATATGTATTCAATTTATTTGATCAATACATAAATAAATGTAGAAATAAATAAATGATTTTTTTAAAAAATACTTTTAAACAAATAGTTGAATCATTTTAATAATAATATAAATCGAAAATTAAATTTTAATCGAAAATAAATGAATCAATAAACTAATGAATCAATACATAAATACACGCATATTAAAAATTAAAATATTAAAAATTACTTATAAATAAAGAAATTAAAACAAATAAACATGAGAAAACATTAATAAATAAAAAATGATTAAATAAATAAATGAATAATTATGTAGATAATTAATAATATAAAAAGTAAATAAGTAAATATAGAAATATACAAATAGAATAAATTTTACATTCAATTTAGTTTTAAATATGTCTATATATTCAATAATTTGATTAGAATTATATCAATTAATATGGCCAATATTCGTTAGTAAAACTATGGTGAAGTAGAATTTATTTGTTTATTATAGAAAAAATTCCATTGAAATGGAATGGGGGCGATCCAAGAGAAAGAATCATGTTTTGTAACCATTTTCTGAAGCATCTGTTCATTCTGTTGCATACCAAAATACCAGGGATATGGTGTATGTATCTTTCAAACAAAAAAACCCACCCCAAATCAAAACACAACAGTCTAAAAATAGTACAGGAAACAATAAAGTTGATGTTTGTGCATGGAGGGGGGAGGTACCATCTGAAGAACAATCTAGGTATATATGACATCCGCAACTCATTAAAGCCCCAACTAAAAAATCCTCGGTTTCCCATGGAAATGGAGTGATCACCAGAACATGATGTGTACAGAGTAATTTGTAGTGACCATGGTGACAGTTCACTATATCATTATGTATGCAGTGCTACCCACAAGGACATCACATGTAGGTTTATTCTAAAGCAAGCACTATTTTTTCGCGGCATTTAATGTTTGTGATGCAGAGAACCCACATTTTCATCATGAAATGTTTACAAATGTACACCTTTCTAATAATGTCAAATAAGAATACTAAAAGCTTGTGAGCATGACAATTTCACCAATCCTAGCCAGTCGCGAATTTTTCATACACAGATATTTCATGCAAACCTTGACCAGACACAGTTGACACTCTGAGCTTTTCAGTAGTATCTGAGACCACAATAAATTGTAATGTGTATAACATCTGGAC